>PUFA01000309.1:0-12248 GCA_003508835.1 Eonycteris spelaea | reverse complement strand
TAATTTAATAGATTTGTTAAAGTGTGTGCTTGTAGGTTTCTTAAAAAATAATTCACTCTCATTTAAACTGTCAATGATAAAGACATTATTGGAAATTCTTATTAAGCATAAGCAAAATGTTCACTTGCACATTGTATTATTACTACCTTTATCCCTTTATGCCAATAGTTTGAGTCCAGCTATTTCATGAAAAACATAAAGATTATCACATACACTATAAATTTTGTTGGTTATATGATAGGTTAAGCTATAACAGCATCAAGATTTCGGGACTTTGATAGTCAAAATCTGAATGCTTTCAGCAAATTGTAATTTTTGGATATTTATAATGCAGCATAATTTTTATAATTAACATTATATCTTAGAGAAATTAGATTTTACTAATACTATTACTTTTTACAATAGTTTTTGTAATATTTTATGTATAAGTAAAAATGAAATTTACCAAAAAGGTAATTAATGGTATCCTCTTAGTTATCGCACATTTTTGTTTAACATGTTTTTTAGCAAAATCTTATAAAGAGAAAAAATTACTCTACAACACTAAATATTATATTCTACTTTCTGGTGATTTATTTATGCATTCATTCAATCATTCATTCAGTAAATATTTGCTAACAATTTACTCTGTGATAAGCACTATCCTGGGTTATTGCAGTATTATAGGTCACTGATTTTTGTGGAGTCTATTTTATGTTTAATAGAACTATTTAAAACTATTTAATAGAACTATTCATCTTGTTTTGATGAAAATTATATGTCCTTTAACTTCTAGTCATATACATTTCTGGGCACACAATTTATGAGCACATTTGTATGTTGGTAAGACATACGGAGTGAGCACATGATCAGCAATTATTGCAATGCTCTTAAACCATCTGGGAAGTGCAACTTCTTAAAGTTATGGTAGTAGATGTGGGATGATGACATTGCACTATCTATTTCCATCTCCCAAAACAATATTTTAAAAAAGCAAACAATGACCAGGTTTTGGGGAAATCCCTAAATATCATTTGTGATGTTTCATATCCTCAATTTTTTGGAGTTAACTGTTATTAAAGAAAGCGGACTCCATTAAGTAAGTGTCCTTATATATAAATATCTAAACATGTTTGATATTTGTGAAATATTGCAGTGTCTCAGGAATTATGCTGGGCATTGGAACTACTAAAATAAATAAAATACAGATTTTGCCCTCAAGTAGCAAAATCCATCTATCATCTATATATAGGAATGGTGGAGGGGATATAAGAAAAAGTATTAGGTCAAGCATTCTACAGGTAGGTAACTATAATTGCACTTCTTGCATAATAAACCTCATGGTAGAGAATGCAAAATACCCAAATAATTCATGAATGTATCCTCCATGAGCCTATGTATGAAAAATGATTTGACCTGAAAAAGTGCAAGACTGGAACATGCTATTTTTGATTAAATGTATTTCTTTAAAGACACAATTGTAGAGGTAGCAATGTATTGCACAGAGACCTGATTTCCTGTTGACATACTGATATGCTCTTTATGTTGAACAGCCTTTTAATCAGGATCAGCACAGAGATCATGGAGATTTTAAGATATTTCAACATTTTTTTTAAGTAAGCCATTTTCAAAATAGCATTATCATTACAGTTCCTTAGTAAGTGTTAGAAAACCTTAACAGTATCAAAAAATATTGTCCATAGTAAATACATTTAATTCTATCTGTAATTACATAATTTGGATTCACACAGATTTAATTCTGTTTTAGATAAAATGTAGTTTAAAGTTTTAGTACTTAATTTTTAGTGGTTTTATCCATTCTGCATATTTCTTAATAATTCACATCAGACTTTGAGAAAGTGATATTACCACCAATGGTGAATCTACATTGTAGAAAAAGGTGCTAATTTTTTGTTTGAGACTTTTGAGTTTGAGGGCTGACTTAGCCCTAGAACATGGACATAAAGGTTATTCTACTCAAAAACTTAGAATCGTTTCTCTGTTCTAGGTTCAAAATTCCAGAAGAGAAAAATGGGTTGGTTGAAGCATCTTATACTAGATGCCTCTACTGTGCTTTGAGGTATAACTAGGGGTCTGTAGCCATTGAGTCACATCACTATAATTTGTATCTTATGCATCCAATTAAAATCTCATCCAATAGTTTCAGTGTGTACATCTATGCAGAACATGCTTATCTCTTGACAGAATTTTTTTTTTAATGAAAATAGCTTTAGCATGAAGTAAAAAAATGAGTAAGAAACCTCTATTCCAAATATTATTACTTGAATGCCCTTAAGAAGTACAGCTTCTTTTAATCTCAGGAAGTATTTTTTATAATAAGCTTGAAAATATTGGTCCAAATACCAAAAAGTAGAAATAAAAATATATAGTCATTTATTAATGGCCATACTAATTTAAAAAGCTTTTAGATTCTGAATCCATTATAGTTAATATATTAATAAATATGCTCTAAATTTCAATTTATTTACCTTGTTTTCTTAAATTATTTTAAATGTTTCTTATATTTAGAAATACTGTTTTTCCTCTCCCATGCTTCTTCAAGTAACATTTGTCCACCATTCAAACAACATAATATAGTTAGAAATACTATTTCCTGATAAGTAGTTTAGTGTATTGTTTTATATTGTGTGTGAAGTTATAAATTAGTATAGGTATCCTTTCTTTAACTTATTATTATTATTATTTTAGTCCCAACAGGCTCTCATAAATGATCTTTGTAAACAACAGTAAATGAGCATTTTGCAGCTCTGGTGAAATGTAGGGAGGCAACATTGTTTTAGCACCAAAGTGTGGGTGTTTGTAAGAATTAAGCTTCTTGGTTTTACATCTATTTATATTGAGTTTAGTAAGTGGACTCAAGTACAAATGGCAAATGGGAGGGGAAATACCGTGATTGGTCTGTCTGCATGCTCTGTAACATTCACTTTTATACTTGAGAAAGATGATAATAGTATGGGAAGAATGGGAGTAATGTGAATCTAGACATAACATATTGTTTTTGGACTTTCAAAGCCCCTTCAAATACATATTGCCCAACTTTGTCTAATGCTGAAAGCTGCATGCAGTGGTATTGAATGGTCTACTTCCTATATAGTGAATTGTGATATAAATATCTTCTTGAGACCTGCAACTGTGTTCTCCTACAGAGAAAATAATTGTTATTAGTCACTATTTATTTATTTATTTTGTAACTTAAAAACCCACCTTTGAACTTTTGCAAACGTTATAGATGAATTGATTGGTTGAAGTTTATAGGCTTAATAGTCAGGGGAACTGCAATTGAATTCAAGTTCCACCATGGATTTGTGTGTGGTCTTGAATCGACCTTGATTGATTACATAACCAATCTCTGTTCAGCTTATAGGTCTCTTGAGGCCAACGGTTTTTTGTGAAAGGCCACCTGCTGCCATGTTCAGGTATGCAGGCAGAAACTCTTAGAGTTTGTTTTGAGATTTCGGATATCTTAGAAAACTAATGCTGTAATATCAAACAGAATAAAAAAGCAAAACAATAGTCTGCCATGAAATCTTAGACTGTTTCTATCTAACAGGAAGTTGAGATTTTAAATACTCCCTTTGACTGAAAGTGGCTGTGTAAGGGTAAATACCCGATATAAGGATAAAAGACTTTTAGTTAATAGAACATAAAACAGAGAGAGAGACCCTGTATTTAAATGCTAATATTTAGCCCAGCTGCTTCCTAGGTGCTATAATTGTGTTGAAGGTGAAATGCAATTAGGGTTTCTAATTTGGAGGCTGAGTTGCTATTCTAAAGGCTTTGGGAGAAGGTACCTAAATTAGGAGGAGAAAACATTAAGTGTGAGTTCTCACGGTGTGAGATTTTCATAAAGAGGTGTTGAGCTTCTCCTATCTGCAGGGCTGCCACCGAATCTTTGCAACAGAGTGGCAAAGAACGAGAATAAAAATCAGTCCTGGTGCTTTTATTCTGGGAGCTACTTTAACTTATTTCTTTGCTCCCTTCTACATATTGCCTAGATGTCTAGCTAGTTGAAATGTACATTTCTATTTTATTTATTACCTCCTCACTTAAATCTTCTTTTACTAGTTCTAATAGTGTTTTGAATTTCTTTTAGGGTTTCTCATTATACTACTCTGCATTGTCTATAAATAATTGTGCTTCTGCCTCTCAATAGCTATAGCTCTACTTTTATTTCCTGCCTTAGCATATCAGCTACTGTATAAATTCTTTTAACATTGGAAGAATAAAAGAAAAAAAAAAGTTCTGCATTTGAGCAGCTAGGAGAAGGAGGCTTTGAGTATAGAGAGGTGAAAGGGAGATAAAAATAATTTTAACAGCTCTGGTGTGATGTTACAATGACCTGAACCCTGAACCAAAAAGAAAAAGAAAAAAAAAAAAAAAAAAAAAAGGTAAGAAATAGAAAGAATGCATTTGAAAGGCATTCACACAAGAGATGACTGGCCTTGTTGATGTGGTTAGGGAGCCAAAAATTAATTTCTAGTTTTCAAACCAGGAGCAAAGTAATCTAATTATGAGTAGCCATATGATTGCTCATATTATCAATATGATTATTTATATTATTAATCTACTATCTATGTCAGAGAAGGTGTGACAAAGGAAATTAATTATAATTCTCAGTTTTTAAGAAATTCTAAGATTACAGATTCAAAATAATTAGTAGATGTTTCATTTACTATATCTATACAGTTTGATATTACATGAACCTTAGAGTAATTAAGATTCAGTTGTTCATTCAATAACATTTACTGACCTTCTTTTTGCCAGAGTTGTTCTAGGCACTTTGGATATGATGGAGGATAAAAATTCTGCCCTAATGCAATTTGTATTCAAGTGGGAAGAAACTTGCCAAAAATAAAATAAATAAGTAAATGTACAGTTTGTTTAATGGTGAAGAAAAACATTTAAGGAAAGGGAGAACAGAAGTGCCATTTTAAATAAGGTCTGAGGGAACCCCTTATTAATAAAAGGGCAGTAAAACAAAGTCATGAAAAAGGATAAAGAGCTAGAAGTGGGAAAATCTGTGGGGGCAGTGAGCCAAACAAAAGAACAGCCTGAGGTGAAATCTCTCAGTATGTTTGAAGAAGAGTTCAACGAATGTGTGCAGGTCAGAGAGAATGGGGAGAAGTGAGTAGGTATGGACAGAAAGGTAAGGCTGTGGGGAGTGCGAATAGGTGGGATCTTGTCGGTCATGGAAGGATTTGGCTTTTTCTTTAACGTGAGAAATAAACCATTGAGGGTGTTGAGCAGAGGAGTGAGGTTATCTTATGAACATTTTAACGGTATCATTCTGGCTATTATGGTGAGAACAGACTACAGAGAGTGAGAGGAGGATCAGAAGTAGACAGACCAGTTATCAAGCTACTATAATAATAATTTAGGCAAAAAGATGAAGCTGGTTTGGATCAGTGAAAGTGATGCGTGTAAGTAGAATTTTCTGAGTATTTTGAAAGTCTACTGACCGACCATCTGATGGCAAGAATGTGGGGGAGAAAAGCAAAAGAAGAGCCATGTGTGACTTCAAGTCTTTTGGTTTGAATACCTGAAATACTGGACTTGAAAAGGAGATGGGCAAAATTGTAAATGCTGGGAGCTGTGACTATTTTGGGGAAGGCTCAGATTCGGCCTTGCTACATTTGAGTTTATTAATCATACAAGAGGGGGTTATATAATAGGCAATTGGGTAATACGTCTGGAATCAAGGGGCTGATTCAAGTTGAAAATCTTAAACACAGAGTGGGCATGTGTCACTAGACTGGATTGTATTACCAAGAGGATCTAGAGAAAAGTGTTTTAAGGAATGAGCCCTGGAATCCACTCCTAAAGACAGATTAGAAGGTGAGGAGGAAAAAGCTTTTGAATCATAAATTTGAATACTCCTTACCTTTGTTTTTCAAGTTTATGAAACAGCTTTCTATATATTGTGACATTTGGCCTACAGAGTAATTCTGAAAAGCATGTAGTGATAAAACTGGAAATAGGTTAATATTTGCTCTGTAATTTATAAGTTGCAAGCATTCTGACTTTTTCTTTTTCTCTCATGTTCATGTACCTTATCATACATATTTTAAAAAATAAATCAATGTTATTGTGGTTCCGTGCATGCATGTTTCTTCACATTTACAGGTGTGTTAGGTGAGGTTCTCCCTCTCAAGTGTGCCTTTCCCTGTCTTGCTCACCTTCAAAATCCTGTATAGCCAGGTAGGAAAACTTTGTTCTCTTTCCCAGAGACAGCAAGGTGAGGGAAAGGAAGTTCAGACTTCAGTTACCCGACTAGGAAGTGGGCCCTACCAGAGGGCCATGAGAATGGCAGGAAACACTCACATCTGCCTTGGGCATCCATGAAAACATCTAAAAACATCTTCAGTTTATAGAATTGAGCCATCCACTGTTTATTCTTATGTTAATTTAAGTTCCCTTCTATTACTGAAGAAGACAAAGTGAGAACAGGAACAACCATAAACAAATCAAAACCCGCAGAAATTCTAGTCTTCCTTTAGCCAAATCCAGAAAGTAGAAAAAAGGGAAGCTGTTTGTTTTGTTGAATGCAAGGGAATTAGGGTGTACACATCACTCTTTGTATTGGAACCAGTTTTATCTTCTTGCCACCATTTAGGTCCTTCTGTCACAAACTGAGGTCTGGCTGCTTGCCACCCACAAGCCAGTAATTCATAGCCAATAACTTGGGAGACAAGAGTTTAGTTGAAGGAAATCTGGTTTATTCAAGTGCAGGTACCCTGAGAAGACTGCGTCACAAAGGCTGTCTGGTTGTTACAGGGAGAGGGCTGGGTAAGGGATCAGAGAAAACTCCAAAGCCCCAAGGAGAGCGCTGTGTCCTGCAGGGGTGGGTATGGCCAAGACATCTATCTTGTCTTCTCAGCCTTGTTTTGTTTCTCAGGCTGCCTGGAGAGGAGGCGAGTGCAACAAAGGAATTCATAAGGAGGGGGCAGGGAACTCCTCTTTTTGGGCAAGAGTTAGCAAGGTGAACTCTACTTCACAGCCTGCTCTGATAACAACCTGGAGCTGGTTAAGTGAAGGTTTGAGGAGGATTTGGCAGTCTATCTACTGGCACCAAATGGTCTGGGAACTAAGCGATCTCTCTTTGAAATTTTTTCCTAGAGTTCTCAATCAAACAAGTTGCTTATCTATAAGTTACACATCAGTAAACAAGGCATTTTTATGTACGTAAAGTATGAGAGTGAGATTGTAAGGACAAAAAAAGAAAAAGAATAAAAATGATTATAATCATAAGACTACAATAAAACCACAACAATCACAGTTACAATCCCCACTGTCACTTCCTCATTTCCATTTCTATGGAAGTTTTGTTGATCTGCCCATAATGGACTTGTGGGACAATAATTTATCATGAAATGCTTGAACTTGCAGTGAGTCATGGTGTTCAGTTCCTCTAGTTGGAGAAAGAGTTCCAAGGTTCATTTGCTTTCTAGTCATCAAGGCCTGCCTATATAATCTAGTTAAACTTATTATAATTATTTTGAACATCCCATGAGAGATTAATATTAACACTAATACAATTAAGCTTAACTTTAAAATTCCTCTGAGGACAGGTTTTATTCTCGATGGTAATGAGAGAATAAAGGCTATATTAAAGAAATGAAACCTGTGAGCAGTAGTGTGCGGTTACAGATCTGATTACAGTTCCTCTATGTAACAACCATTTTCTGCACAAGGTAAGTGTAAGGTGCAATAGTGACCACAAAAACAAACAAATCTCATACATGGAGTTTTATCAGTATTTCTCAAATCATCTGTAGTGAAGATCTTATTTTTTTTCCTAAATTAAGAATAAGTGATACTTTTGTAAATATGAAAATGAACTATTAGAAAATGAAATAATAAACATACAAAATGAAAGTTCCAACTTTTTATTATTAGGTTTTATATAAATAGTATATAAAAAAGAAAAGAATTACAAAATTTTATGTCTATTGAGTATGGTTGTATTGGGAATAATACAGATAATGATTATTATGGTTATTGTACTTTTTTTGTTACTCGGCAATCAGAACTAACAAAAGTTATCAAGTAAATAGTTATTGTTCATACTAAAAAATCTATATGTACACTTTGAATATATACCAATTATTCAAATTTTAATGTGATACATACTCTTGCTTTCTACTTGTTAACTTATCTAATCTCCTTGGATTGGCTATAACATTTCTTGAAGGAAATAATGTATGATCTAAACTGTTTCCATGTCTTATATTAGTAGCTATAATAGTAGAGGAATGAATCTCAGACAAGTATGTTAATGGAAATAGAGAGGAGACTTTTGAATCCATCTTATCAATCTTAAGATATTCATTTTTAACTTTTATCCAAAATAAGACAAGTTTTGCTGCATTTTCAAAATTCAGCTTCAATCCTTTACTAGTAGCTTGTTCTAGGATTGAGCCTATAAAGTTAAAGTTAAATACATTTTTTTTTCTGATGAAAGAAATTGATTCAGGATCCATAGATTTCCAAATGTGGAAACTTTTGATGGAATACGTCATTCAAACTGTCCTATCAGTAATGGAAATGGTCTAAGATAACTTTTTACATATTCACAATGTCAAGATCATCACATATTTTACTGATAATTGTATTGTTATGGATCATACCATAAATAATATTAGAAACTCTTTTTTCAAGCTTTTAACTTTTGTCTTGCCTTTTGCTTTTACCTGCCATTGCAAAACATATTGCCTTCCTTCCTTGCAAGAAGAGTTATGATCATTGACAACACAAAATATATCAGACAAATGAAGACATTGACTCTCTAACTCACAGATTTAAAGCTTGGGAATGGACTGGTTTCTTATCTTGTAGAAACAAGAGCTTTCTTGTTCAAATATTTCAACAGAAGTTTTACATTTGTAAACTTTGTACCTCAGTATGCAGTTGTTTATAATCTCTTCTACATTATATATAAAAGAGAATAATTTTGCATTTAAATTTTAACAAAATTCACAATTTTTACTGCATCACTAAGAATCCATATATTCAGCTGATATTTTTATTATGTAGCAAGACTTTCTTGATGAAGGAAGCAGTACATTAGTTTATTCTCAGCATTAGTTTTCATCAAAGTACTCCAATATATTTCAATGCCATTGTAGCTTGCCAATCTATTTCTATTAAAAACTTAAGCGCAAACCAAATTGATGACACAGATCACATACTTAGAAGTCGTGGCAATGGCAAATTGCTATGAAAGTTTTTAAGAATTTATTCTCAACTTCTATAGTCATCTCTTTGCATGTAAGTAATAAGCAGTTTATAACTGGCACTTCGAGAAACACTGTTATATATGAAGTGGTGATAATGCCTACTTTGCAGAGGTGTGGTTAAGATTAGCAATAATAACTTGGAAAAGTGCCTGTCAAATAGTAGGTATTTGATTTAAAAGAACTTTTAAATTGCCTTGTATAATTATACTCCATTTTAAGCAAATCTGTAGTTGCAGAAAGAGATAAATAAAACACTGTATCTGAATTAAAAACTCCTGTAGAGAAATGTATCTATCTATACATATGTATCTACATATTTCTATATAAAGATAGAGCTATATAATTATAACATAAACATCTCCTATAAGAAAAACTAATAAATTGATAGAGAACGGTCAGACTATAGGCAGAAAAATTAAAACAAATTAGTGCGATCAGAGAAAAACTCAAAGCAGGAGACAGGTTTTGAGATGCGATTGCAAAGATGGCCGAGCAAGTTGTTGCAATTTAAGACAGTGCTGAAAGCTACCTATGCATTTTGCTTTTATATTTTTATCCTGGCATATTTTTTTCCACAGAAAACATACTTGAGAAATAGTGGATAGTCCATTTTAATGGCGAGAGCTTGAAAAACATGAACTCATATAGTACTAACAAAAGATAAACTGTCATGTATGTTTTACACGTAAGGATCCTAAAGCAGAGACAAGTTCAATAACTTGCTTAACTTTGAAATTTGGGCCGTGGTGCAAGAATAATCCTAGGCAATCTAACACCATTCCCCACAGTGCCCTCTCATGGGGAATAAATGAAAGCAAAGAACAGAAAATCCAGAGCCAATATATGTGGAGGAGATAACAAATACAGGTCTTTCTAACAAATTTTAAGGGGAACGAACAGTACACAAGGTAAACTGTGAATGGTGATTGAAAGATAACGGCATGACTGTTTTATGCATTGACAGGGAATTAGAGCTACAAGTGGGGCAGGGCACTAAGAATGAAAGCAAACAGGGTGGAGTCTCATTTAATCCTTTAGTTAGATCGATATAATACACCAAAGGTGAAAATTAATTATAAAGTTTAAATTGTTTGAAAGTGCCTAAAATCATCCCTGAATGTGAGAAGCAAGACCATCTGAGGAAAGACCATACGAAGGGAATCCCTCAAATGCCCCCTCTGCACTTGGGTATTCACTTGCTGAGTGGAGGGCAATCTCTCGTATATAGAACAAGGCCAAATAATTCATTGAGAAGCATTAAGGACTCAAACTAGGATGTAGAAAAGGAAAAAAAAAAAAAGACAACTGTGAGAAACACTGAGAACTTCGAATTTATATTGGCAATAAACTGGCTGAATGCATTATTTAGAAGGAAGCATGGGTAAGAGTCAATGATAATCAATGATAACTCAGGTCTCAAACGTCTGTGAATATGATGGCTAAACAGAAATGGGGGCTTTAGGAGGAGGAAATGAATATGAGGAGAAAGGGCTAAATTGATGAAAATAGGGAGAGTAATGAATGTTTTTGGAACCTTTCAAAAGAAAGAGACATTTGTATTGAGAATGATAATTTGCATACATGAATGCATGTAGAATATAAATTGAGGTATACTTGGTTTGGTTGTTTAAGAACAATATAAAACTGATATCCATTTTAAGTAAAATTACCATGAGAATATGTAGTTAGACCACAAGAGAAACACAGGGCCCCATCAAAAGTTTCAGGTTAAGAGGGTTTCAAGAAGGTACTATTACACAGGTGTGGGAGGGCTTAAGGGAACTGACAAAAAACTAGCAACTAGGGAGTCCAACAATTTGAGAAGCTATTACTACTTCTAAGTCTAAAATGATGTGTGAACTAAGCTGTAACCAGAACATGCAGCCGCTACTACAGCCAACAGGAACACCTTCACTTGCCCTTCCCCTACCTCATAGGATCCTGCCATGGCCTTTCTTTGGCTCAACCTAATCGTAAGCCAGAGGACAGGGAAATCAGAGACATACATCTCACAGTGCTCAGTTGCTTGTGCTATGTAGAGTGCAGGGGAGAAAACGATAAAATTAGGCATAATCACAATGAGTAACAAAATTATTCACATAATAAAAAGGACTATTTGTAATAGATATTTTGTGAAGTTTTCTAAATAAACAACTTTATCTTTTTAAAGTCATCGTACACAGATACTTTGAAGTATAGGTCAGGTATTAAAGCTTACTGTCATCCTATAATACTTTTTAGTGATTTTTTTTAATGGACAAAAATGTAGTTTGTATTCAAAATGGTTTAGAGTGTTACTATTTTAATTAATAATTACTATTTTTCATAATCCCAGTAATATATCTTTGAAGTAAAATAATATAGCTAAGAGATTAGTTTTGTAACTATATCAAGACCATATAATTACTGACTTTTTGTATCATTTCATACTTTCACAGAAATTCAACATAATTAAAAAAAACATTTTGATATGACTCATTAATTATAAATTTCCCAAGTACATTATCAATCAATTTACTTGGACCATTTTATAGTACCAATGAGTTAATTGTAGCATATGTGTAATTATTGGCAAGCCTCTTTACTTTTTGTATGAACCTGCCCACTGTACTGTTTAATGAACAAATGCACTTAGACTTAATCATTACTTTGCACTATATTTCTGTTAAAATAAATGAAAAACATGTTCACATTTCAATCATTAAAATAACAATAATGAAATAACTGGTTTTCCTGATTGTAGGATTTTTATAGTTTTTTTTCCCCAAACAATATTTTGTGTCACTTACTCTTTCATGATTAGTATAAATGCATACAACAGGGATTAATTTAATAGCTGAATTTGTGAAGAAAAGGTGTGAAATGCTCTCTCTTTCTCTTAATTGCTAGATGAAAAGATTCCCCCTACAGTTACTAAATGATAGTGGGGAATGAAGGAAGGGGGCAGAGAAGAATAAACACTTTTTTTCTGAATTTAACCATAGGGAATTTCTGAAAGATTTACAACCATAT
>PUFA01000308.1:1170000-1480299 GCA_003508835.1 Eonycteris spelaea | reverse complement strand
TTACCATTATTGCACGGTGCTCAACTGTGAGTCCACATTGTCTTAAGGCAGTTTATATCCCTTATTTCAGATGTTCGAGATAATGCATAGGAAACAAAATTATCATCTTTAACTTGAAAATACTTGTGCCATAAACATAACCTACTTGAATCCATCAAGAGATCATCACGTTTTGATATCTAATAAGTTCCTCATCAGACTAAGGATTTATTCCCTAATAAAATTAAAGCACTCTCTATGAGAACAGAGAATGAGACCTGCTGATGTAAAAATTGAAAAACCCAGCTGGACATTGCACGAGTCCTCGGCAGCATATTTTCAGCCCAGTGGACGTGAGCTGTTTCATTTTGTGTCTCAAAGTCTTGGGTGCGGAAATCTGATTTTGAAGATTTGAAAATGGGAAGGTGTGCGCTGATGCTGTGATGTTTACGGTTCTGCAGATGCGTGTGTCTGTGTGTGTTTTCCGTGCACGTTGAAAGTGTAAGGAAATACATGGCCGTCAGGTACGTGTGTCTCCGTTCTGGGCTAGAAACAGCCTTCCCCGTGAATACCGGTCCCGTTCATGGTTACGTGGTGACGACCGGTCGAAACACCTCCAAAGAGAAATTCGAAGTTTTTGTGCAAAAGCGTGTATGTGCTTGAGTCTGGAAATTGGCACCGGCTGGATATCACGACAGCTGTCGGGCGGGACATTTCAAGTGACGGTTTCTCTACGTGTCCTGACAGCACTCGGTCTCGGAGCGTGTGGCTGGACTTTGCATCCGCCGTGAAGAGCAAATTTATTTTAGACAAAGCACGCATTATGAAAGCTTTATGTTTAGTGCTAGAAGTTTGTCTAGGAAGTCTGCGTACCTATTGTTTTTTTCCTAGAAGCTTCTAGTTTTAGATTTCACATTTCGGTCAGATCTCAATGTCAGCTCGGTTTCTTTGTGAAGAAGGAGGCCCTGGATTCAACGTCACAGTCGTACGGCTGCTCAGCTGGCCCATTTCCATTCGTTGAAGAAGAATGTTCTTTTCTGATTAAATTGCCCCGGCGGCTGTGTGAAAGGAAAATCAGGTATTTTCTTATAAAAAAATTGGCCTTTCAAAAAAAGCGGGTCCTAACCCAGGGCAGGGTTCCCAGCTGGCTGACCCGTGGTTTTAGGGCGGTGGCCGAAGGCCCGGAAGCTTTGAGAAGGCTCGTCCTGACTTTGTGGTGGTGGGGGGCGGCGGCCGGCTTCCCTGCTTCCGGCGCGCTGGCTGGGAGGCGGGTGGTGGGGGGGCATCTCCATCTGCTCCTTTGACAGGAGTGTGGAGTGAGGGAAGGAACAGCAGTGCTGGCCGCGGCCACTCTTCATGGCCCCGAGCTTGGGCCTTGAGCGCTGCGCAGGAGGAGGCGGGGAGGGTTTTCGTCTGCTGCGTAGCGCGTGGACGCTCCGCACCGCGGACAGGAGCGCACGCGGATGCCGCGTGGACGTCAGCACCGCGGACAGGGCCGGCGCGCGGGTGCTGCGTGGACGCTCAGCACCGCGGACAGGCCGGCGCGCGGTGCTGCGTGGACGCTCAGCAGCGCGCACAGCGCCGGCGCGCGGGTGCCGCGTGGACACTCGCACCGCGGACAGTCCGAGCGCACGCGGATGCTGCGTGGACGCTCAGCAGCGCGGACAGGCTGAGCGCGCGGGTGCCGCGTGGATGCTCAGCAGTGCGCACAGCGCCGGCGCGCGGCTGGCTTTGGCGCTGCAGTCGTTTGGGGAAAGCGCACGGTGGAGCAGGGTGGCGCTGTGCAGCGAGGACATGGGGCCGGGTTCGGGGTGGGGGCGGGGGCGGGATCCGTGAACGGAGTCACGCAGAAGCGAGGGCTCAGGGGCGCTGGCCGCTCTTCAGGACCCAGACCCGCGGGCCCAGCGTGTGCGGCCTCCTTGGCTCTCAGACCGTGGCCCTGCTCTGCCCCAGGACGGGCCACCTGTCTCCGTCCCCAGCGGCCCGCGGGCCTTTGGCGTCTGTCTCCCTGTGGCCACGCCACACGGCTGGGGTGGGGGCAGGGCAGGCCCGGCCTCGGCAGCCGGTTGGGCCGCTGGGAGGTCTGTGGGACAGAAACGCACACGAGCTGTTCTCAGGAGCGGCGCAGTGCGCACCGCGCGGCACTGTATGCTGCCGGACTCACTCCTGGGCTCTGGGAGCCGAGGGCCTCATGGGGGCCGGGGCAGAGCCCCCTGCTGAGCGGGCGGTGCCTCGTGTGCCTGCCCTGCCCCCCTCAACCCAAGGCGCGTCCTGCTGGGGTGGGGAGGCAGGGAGCCCACCGTGAGGACAGGCCGTGGGACGCCGGTCACCACACCTGTCCTGGCCCCCACCCCACTCCTGCCCCAGGCTGTCCCCGTGCTCGCCGTGCGGCCTGCGTGGCTGAGCGTGAGCATGTGGCAGCTGGCAGCATTCCTCACCGCGGAGCAGGGCAGCCGAGCAGCTGAGCTCCCAGTCCTGCCGGGCAGACGGAAGGAAGGAAGGAAAGAAAGAAGGAGGCAGGGAGGGCAGGGGCCCGAGCAGCAGGCGTGCGGCACGCGCGAGCAGAGGCAGGAGAGGTGCCGGCGTACGGGAGGCCGCTGGCTGTTTGGCACACCGGACACAGTGGCTGAAAGCTCGTTCTCAGTGACCGTCCTACGTCGACAGTCCCCATCGGCAAAGAGAAACCCTGATGCCAGACGAGCCGCGTCCTGACCGAGGGGCCTGCTGCACAGAGAGCGAGTGCTAGTGCCGTGAGGCCCGTCAGCCTGCAGGGAGCAGATGCGGGCGGCCAGGGGCTGGCACCTCGGACCTTATTCCCCCCCCCCCCCGTTTGGAACGATACCCCGGGGGAAGTGTACACAAATGTCTGGAAGCACGTCACGTGTATTACTGTCCTGAATGATTTGGATGCGGACGCACAAACTAAAACGACCACGGAGAGCACAGTTCAGTCCAAGACGAGAGGATTTGCAGTGACAGGGACTCACTGCTTTCGAAACCTTTTCTTATTTATTTTTGCCTTTGACGTGACACTGCCACCCTACGCCTTTGAAGTGTCGTCATCCACGAAAGGGTCTCAAACCTGGGATGCCATGAATAGAGATAGCCAGGGGTTTTTTACGCAAAGTCGTTTCAAAGGAAGTTTCTGGTGCAGGATTAGAGGACGTGAGAGGGACCAGAATGCTCTTCCGAAAATAAGAAAACCCGTCTTCTCTACAAGAGACTTTTAATGCAAGTGCCTCAATAATCTATTGATACACTTGGAAAAAGAGATTGTTATTAAGGTGCCTGGATGATGGGGAAATTAGGGTGGGGAAAGTTATTTCCCTAACAACGCTTTGAAAACGTTTTAAACAGTGTTTCCTTTGTGAAAATTCCTGGGGACTTTGCAGTGGTTTTTGGCTGATTCAAATCTGATTCAAATCGTAGACATAACTGTACTGTTTTTTCCAGGGTAAAAGGAACATGTCGCTGATAATCTAGGCAATACGTAAATGTATTGACTACTTGAACCAAGTAATTCCATGTCTAGAAATTATTTGTGGTTGGTCTAAAAATCATGGGCCCGGGGGTATTTGCCGAAGAATCACTTATAAAAACACAAGATAGGGAGCAACTGATACGTCCAACCTTGCTGGACTGACAACGTTCATCCCAATTCGTTAGTGTTGTGAGCTGTGACTTGCAGTGACTTAGTGACAGGGAGAGGTGGCCAGCAGCATGTCGGCGTTTATCAAAGGCAACGTGTGTGTGCTCAGGGCAGCCTCCTAAGCCGGAAGGGTTCGTTTTCGTTAAAAAACACGCATGTGTGTGTGTGCATGTGTGCAAGTGTGTGTGCAAGTGTGTGCGTGTGCGTGTGTGCAGGTATGCAAGTGGTGTGCATGTGCGTGTGCAGGTGTGTGCATGTATGCAGGTGTGCAAGTGTGTGCAGGTACATGTGTGCAGGTGTGCAGGTGTGCATGTGTGTGTGGCTGTGCAAGCGTGCACGTGTGCATTGCGTACAGGTGTGTGCAGGTGTGCATGTGTGTGCAAGTGTGTGCGCGGGTGTACATGTGTGCAGGTGTGTGTATGTGCAGGTGTGCTTGTGCGTGTGAGCAGGTGTGCGTGTGTGTGCGTGATTGGCTTGGCCTTTTTCCCCCCGCAGTGCCCTGCCACGGAAGATGGACAGAGGTCTGACGACGTCTTCATTTTACGGCGAGGACGTGGCAGCCGCGGGGGAGGGGGCCGTGGCTAACGCTCGCTCGCGTGACTTCTCTGAGGCAGGGTTGGCCCCGGGTCTCGCACGCCCTTCTGCACCCACGGGAACCGGCCCAGGTGCGTCAGGCCCGGGCGCCGTTTCCGGGGAGCTCCGGGCTCTCGGGCTCCTGCTTCTCTGGAAAGATGCTGACGTGTGTCCCCAGCCCACGCAGCCCCGCCGCTCCGAGGCCGGCGGCCCTGGAAGAAATGCGGTTCCCCGACAGACCGAGCTGGACTCTCACGCAGCCACGTGCGGGGCCGGGGCCGCGGAAGGGTCGTTCGGGCTGTCGGTTCTTCCTCCGAGTTCCCGCGGGCCGGCGGAGCTGACGCCCGCGTCGGCCGCTCTGGGCGGGCGCGCAGCGCTGTCCACGTCGGAGCCGCCCCAGTGCCCGCGTCAGGGGAGCCTCTCGGATCCCCCGTCCTCCCCCGCGGGGTGCGTTTGCTCCAAAGACAGTTTTGCAGGCTTGTCTGGCGGCGTGCCGAGTCACGGTCCTCTGTGTCCTCTCTGCTCCGCCGGGGAGCCGGGTGACATGCTTCCGCCCCCTGTCCTGGGTCGGGGACAATGTGTCCAAAAGCACGCGTCCCCTCTGGTGGCCCTGCCCCGGAACGGCCGAGCGCCTGCGGCCGGCTCCCGCCCCCACTTATCAGCACCCCGCCCCTCCCACCCCCGCCCCTCTCTTCCCCGGGGTGCGGGGGGATAAACGTCCCAGCTCCCGAATGCCATCATTACTCTTTCCAGGGTGACCGACCCCCTTCCTGAAGCTCTCTGGGCCCCAACATGAGTCATTCATTAGCATAACAAAGACACTTCTGTCACTCAGGACGTTCCTAGGGCCGGGGACAGCTGGGCAGGAACCCTGGACAGGAGCAGTTGAATTATGCATCGTCCCGCGGGCGTCAGGGGCGACTCTCGCGGCTGACACGGGGCGCTGCGCGGCGGGCGGCAGCCGCAGTGAGGAGCCTCGATGACAGGCCCGACGTCTCATTTACAGCCGGGTCCGCCTGAGGGTCGTGCAGGCGTGTGCGCATGCGCACCTCACCCCCCACCCCCCCCAGTCAGAAGAGGCTCCGCGACGGCCGCTCAGCAGAGGGTCCTGCGCCCCCACGAGCTCGCCACTGCCTTGCCGTCTGCTTCTCCCACCTGCAGGACCCCAGACCGGGTGGCGCGTTTTTTCTCCCGCTTCTGTCTGCTCGCAGACCGGCCCTGAGCCCACGGCGCACGCTCGGGGACTTTCCTTTTCTTTTTAAGCAACACATGAGCGTGTGCCACACCGCGTCAGGTTTTCACCGGGGGCTTTGGTTCCTAGCAGACCCGCACGGGACGGACGTCTCCGGTCTTTCATCCATGCCTGTTCGTCGTCACGGCCAGATGCAAAGCATCTCGGTTTCCTAGCGACTAAGCAGGACTTCGTTCTCGAAACTTTTGAAACGCAAGGTGCAAATTGTCATTTACATACGTGCGTCGGCATGGGAACCGCGGGTTTCTTAATTGGCTTATTTAACTCGCGGCGTCAGGAATCAGGTAGAAACTCAAAACTCGGACAAGAAACTAGGGCCCGCGGTGGCTATAAATAAACGCGGCTCTGCTGCCCGAAGCCACCGGCCGCATCCTGTCTGCATCGTCCGCTTCGCAGGGGCCGCCCTCTCCTCGCTCACACACGCGATGCGTTTGGACGGTCGTTGCCATGACCACCTGCGAGGTTCGAAACGTTTCACGCGCTCGGTCTGCGTTGCCACCACCTGCCGATAATTAATTGACGGGGGCGCGGACGGAGAGGGCGGACGGCTGCCCGCACCCTCCGGGGCCGCCAGAGCGGACATGTGCGGAGCGCGTGTGCGTTCAGCGCGCCTCCCCCGCGCGTGTGCCCCGCGTCTGGATCTCACCGCTGGACGTGGCCCGCGCCCCGTCGGCGACGCTCAGAGGCCCTTCGGAGGAGCCCGGTGGGGACAGGGGGGCCGAGTTGCAGGAGGGAGCCCGTGTGTGCCTCGGCTCTCCGGGGAGCAGAGCCAACGGCAGACGCGTGCGGGGAGGCTCGCGGGGAGGACCCGACCCCGGGATGACGGAGCTCGGCAGCGTGCGAGGGGCCCGTGCGGGAGAAGCGGCCTGGCGAGGTCCCTGCCGCTCAGCGCTTCGTTTTCCTTCGATTCAGGCCTTCGGCTGCTTGGACGAGGCCCAGCCACACGGCACGGGGCCGGCTGCTCCGGTCCGTCTCCCGATCGGACGCTCGTCTCATTCAGAGAAACGTTCGCCCTGGGCGCGGGAGGGTCCCCGGGGAGCGCTGGGCTGCGCTCGTCGGGTGCAGCCAGCGCCGAGCGTCCCGCAGGCCGCCCGCCGCCACTGCCCGTCTGGTCTGGCCACGCGGCCGCGCCGCAGGCGTCGGTGCGGGACGTGGCCGCGGCGAGCCGGCTGCAGCAGGCTTCGCGTGCTGCGTGACGACGGGGCTGTGGAGTCGCGTGTGGGCACGATGCGCTGGATCCTGCGGCGCGCTCGGCCGCCTCGCCGTCCCGGCTTCTCCCCCGCAGCCCAGAAAGCTCAGCGTGCGCTGCCGTGCGCTCTATCCTCCTCGGGGCGACACGGTGCCCCCTGCGCAACTGCATCGTCGCCGGCCCCGGCAACGCTCGTCGGAGCAGGAGCATAACGGGCGGCAGGCGACGGCGTCCGGCGTCGGGCGGGGTCGGGGGTGGGCTGCCTGGCGCGCGGCGGGGTGCGCTCTCAGCTCCTGCGCGGCGGGGTGCGCTCACAGCTCCTGCGCGGCGGGGTGCGCTCTCAGCGGCCCCGTCCGGGCTTCGCCAATCTCCTGCGTCTTCCGAGGCGCTGCAGAAGTTAAGAAAGCAAATGCTCACATTTCACATAAACATCACTGCTGTTTTTTGTTTCTTTGTTTGTTTGTTTTTCGGGGTCGAGGCGGGGGATGGGTCCTGGGAGAGACCCTCCCTGATAGGACAGTGATTTGCCATGGAAAGACATTTTTAAAAACATCTATATCTCTGTAGGATGAGAAAGCCTGCACCCGAGGTAGGTGCCTGGAAGGTTCCATGAGAGACGCGTGTTTCGAAACAGTCGGTGGATTTCCCCGTTTTCTTTGTCCCTAAGAGGCCACGCTGTTCCTGCCAGTGGAAGACTTGGTGGCTGTTTATTTTCTTCTTCCATAACGTCTCATGTCGGCAAGAGGTTGCCGGGCAGCCCTCAGATCACCTTTCCTGCGCACATCTCCACGGGGTGGCCGGGGCGTCACCTGCCCTCCTTCCGATGGCCACATGCGCTAATAGCAAATGTGTATGGCGGCACCTCTCTGCAGGGGCCCTAAACAGGCCTCCTGATTTCTTCGTCCTTCAGGGGTGCTGAGCAACTCCGTTATGAGGCTGCAGGGCGTTAGCCTGGCAGAGTTGGAACGATGCTGTTCGCAGCTGGACGGCTCACAGCCGGCTTCCTCCTTTATTCTTCTTTCTGGGGGGGGGGGGGGGGCTCCCGCCACAGGTGCAGCCTGCGCACGCTGAGAGCCGCTGCTCATCGCTCACTTGGATTATTTAAATGCTCGCGTTCGGCGGTTTTCTTTGGCCTCTGAGACAAATTGGTCAGAGCGTACGCGGCAACCTTCCGTTTCGAGCAGGACGCGTTTTACCCTGGAGAGTAAGTTTCCCGACAAGACACGTGAACTTCGTGCTCCGGTCCGGGGCTCTGAGCTGACCACGGTGGGCCCTCGGGGGTCACGGGAAGGAGCTCACGAGCGTCTTACGAAGGCAGAGGAGGCCCCCGCAGCCCCGACGGCCTTCGGCTGCGGTGTACGATGTTGGAAGCGTGCTCTGCGGACGTGGGCTGCAGACGGATCGCACGGCACAGCGAGCTCGGCCGGGCCGCCTGGCTTAGACAGAGGCCACGCAGAGCGACGGTGACCGGCCCGGGGCCACACGCTCACGCGCCGAGAAGCCCGTGTGTTCCCCAGCGGACTTCCCACGCCCCTCTGCCTGCCGGGTTTTCAAGCTCTGAGGCTTCGTAAGAGGGCGCGAGCTGCACCCAGACCAGCACCGACCCGTGGGGAGGCAGTCGCAGGGGGAGCGTCCCGACGTCATGCCCGTCCGTGGAGGCCAGCCAGGCCCAGTCACAGTTGCTGGTTGCAGGGTGCGGAACGTGGGGGACCCGGAGAGACCTGCCATCGCCCACAGTGAGGTCACGTGGCCCACACTGCTTTGCGAAGATGCTCAGGGCCCCGCGTGTGGCTTTCTGATGATACACAGGGACTGCCAGGGGGTCGTGGACGCCGCTCCAGACCAGGGATGCTCGTCCGAGGCCAGAGTTCCTGATCTGTGCTGGTTGCTGCTTCGGGCATCGGGTAGTGAGTCGTGGGGGAGACGGGAAGGGTCGTGGGGGACCCACACGAGGGAGAGAGAGCCGCACAGGTGCGTCTGCGGGGCTGGGCACGGGCCACGTGCTCCTGACTTGTGCGGCTGTGCGGGAGGCAGCGGTAAAGGAGGTCAGAGTCGCTCGGCCGCAGTCCTGCGATCCTGCCCTCCGGAGCAGGCGCATCGCACGGCCCCGTGTCTCGGCGGCCGGGTCCTCACGGCTGAGCGTACACGGTCCGCTCGGTCACAGCGCCGGAAGCACGCCCCAACACAGCTCAGCGAGGACACGCGGAAAACACGTGTGGCAGCCAGGAAGTCGCACCCGGTGCAGGAGCCGCACACGTCACGGACCCGTCCCCGCGGCGATCGCGAGGCAGGCGAGCCGACCGGACTCCTCCTCCCTGCTCCTTCCGCGAGGGCCTTTCTCATACAGAGAGCGAGAATCCTAGATCTGTTTCCGGTCTCGTTCTCTGTGTTCCGTTTTTTTTCCTTGTAGAAATACAGTTATGTAACACTTCTGCTGAACTCTGACAGCGTTCTTAAAATATGATGCACACTTATAGGATGGATCGAGCTCCAGTTTGGGGTTTGAGATCCAAAATGGCCATGATTTAATGCTGCCTATTTTTATGACACAGTGGCTTTCTGGGTACAAGGAATTCTAAATTGGAAAAGGCAGGAAACTGTTATTTATTGGAAAACACGTATGGGTCAGGGGCGTGGCAGGCAATGGCTACGATTTCTGCACGCGCCAGGCTGCCAAGGTGTTTAGTGTTCGCAGACGAGGAAGCTCAGCCGACAGCTACACCGTCTGCTCCGAGCACTGCGCGGTGAGCTCAGTCATGCCGGTGCCAGAGTCCGGAGTCCAAGCAGAGGTGGCCTCACATCGGGACCTCTGTCCGTCTGTCCACCCACCCACCCATCCACCCACCCACCCATCCACGCACCCATCCACGCACCCACCCATCCACGCACCCACCCATCCACGCACCCACCCATCCACTCACCCACCCACGCACCCACCCACCCATCCACCATCCACGCACCCACCCATCCACGCACCCATCCACGCACCCACCCATCCACGCACCCATCCACGCACCCACCCACCCATCCACGCACCCACCCACCCATCCACGCACCCATCCACGCACCCACCCACCCATCCACGCACCCACCCATCCATCCACGCACCCATCCATGCACCCACCCACCCATCCACGCACCCACCCATCCATCCACGCACCCATCCACGCACCCACCCACCCATCCACGCACCCACCATCCATCCACTCACCCATCCACGCACCCACACACCCACCCATCCACCCACCCACCCACCATCCACCATCCATCCATCTACTCACTGATCAATCCATCATCCATCATCCATCCATCCATCATCCACCCACCCATCCACGCACCCACCCATCCACGCACCCACCCACCCATCCACCATCCACCATCCATCCATCTACTCACTGATCAATCCATCATCCATCATCCATCCATCCATCATCCACCCACCCATCCACGCATCCACCCATCCACTCACCCATCCACGCACCCACCCATCCACGCATCCACCCACCCATCCACCATCCATCATCCATCTACTCACTCATCAATCCATCATCCATCCATGTATCTTGTCTGTCTTCCTGTCTATCATCCACCAATCTATCATTAATAAATTTACCCATCTACTTTATCTATCTATCTATCTATCTATCTATCATCTATCTAGACTCTATCTAGATTCTCTCTCCATCTCTGTCTCTAATCCATCTTATGTAATCTCTTTACTCATCCTTTCATCTTTCATCCGTCACCCACCTGTCTATCATTTATCTATCACCTAAGGTATCTGTCCACTCACCTACATCGTAATTGTAAAACATATGTGTATATATTACAGATATATTTTCAAAACAAAATTGACATTGTAAAAGTGTAGTTTTAGATTTTATTTCACCCTAAATTCCTATTGATACCATTTTTACATGGTTGAAAATGACCATTTCTTTATAGTTTTTTGATCTAAATACAAAGCCAAGGCTAGATCTCCTGATGCTAAATGGCTGAGTGGCATGTGTGCATGTAAGTGTGAGTGTGTGTGTGTGTATGTGAGTGTACGTGGATGAGTGTGTCTGTTGTGAGTTTGCGTGTGAATGAGACTGTATGAGAGTGAGTGTGCGAGTGTGCGTGTGACTGTGCATGTGAGTGACCGTGTGAGTTTGCACATGTGTGTGAGTGGCTGTGCATGTGTGCACGTGTGTGCATGTGAGTGACTGTGTGCATGTGTGAGTATGCATGTTGCGTGTGACTGTGTGTGACTGTGCACGTGTGCACACGAGTGCCTGTGCAAGTGTGTGTGAGTGTGCGTGTATGAGTGTGCACATGTGTGCATGAGTGGCAGTGCGTCTGTGTGTGTGCATGTGAGTGACTGTCCGCGTGAGCGTGTGAGTGACTGTGTGTGCATTTGATTGGCTGTGTGTGTGTGTGCGCGTGTGCGTGCGTGACTGTGCGCGTTTGAGTGACTGCATGTGTGTGCGTGCGTGAATGTGCGCGTGTGTGAATGTGCGTGTGTGTGCGCGTGCGTGACTGTGAGTGTGCACATGCACGTGTGTGCGTGTGCGTGAATGTGCGTGTGTGTGCATGGGCGCGTGTGCGTGTGCGTGAATGTGCGCGTGCGTGAATGTGCGCGTGTGCGCGTGCGCGTGTGCCCGTGCGGGAGGAGGCCCCGCAGCACCTCCGATGCGCTGGCAGGCGGCGCGGCCCCTCAGTTTGCACGCGCGGAGTGTGCCGTGGCGCGGCGGAGTGCTGACCGGCCTGGCGGGTCCGAGTGTGGCCAGCAGCTGCGTGGCCCGCGCCCGCCCCCTGCGGGCTGACAGGCAGGACTGCAGCCAGCGGGGCCCCTCTGGGTCCCGGTCTGGGTAGGTGGGGGAGGCTCCTGCCTTGTGAGGAGGGCGCGGAGTGGCCGCCTCGCTTCTCCGCCGGGCTGCAGGGCCGCTGCCCCGTCACCGCCTGGCCTCGGTCAAACGCGCCCGGCCTCGGCGCACAGGGAGCTCCGGTGTCAAGACGTGGGGCTCCCAGCCCCACCCCCCTCCGCCACCGGCTGGGGCCGAGATGCCTGAGAGCCGGCTTCGAGGACAATGGCCAGGAATGGCCAGCGTCTCCTCCCTGTTTCTCGTGCCGCCTGGACGTCCCCTCGGTGGGACCTTCTGCGCCCTGCGGACGGGGCACGGCCCTGCCCCGTGCAGAGCCGAAGCCGGTGCCGATGCCGCGATCCGGGGTTGCCCGGCGTTCCTCCACGCGTTTCCTGCACAGCCACCGCCCTCTCTCCGGAGGGAGACAGGTGCCTCCTCCGTTTGGGCCAGGCGGCTCTGCACGGGCGGGACGTCCCCGCAGGGAGGCGGCCTCTCCGCGCCTCGGAGCATCACGCGTGTTTTTCCTTTTGCTCCTCGGAGCATCACGCGTGTTTTGCTTCCCTCTCGTCTGCTTTCCCTGGTAATGTTAGGGTTCCGGCTCCGTCAGCTCTCCGCAGGCTGCTCTTGTCCCGGAGTGTTTAGAGGGTTTTTTTTAAGCCCCATTTGAAGGACTTGGTCTGTTTCCACATAACGACACGCGCGAGGTCTCCCCCTCTGTCTCCCTGCTGACGAGGGTGTTAGCGTCTTGCTGTCTACGTCTTTTCCAAACATCGCCCAGGTCCTGCTGCTCATCACGTGCTTGTGGTCCTCATTTACTTTTCCAAGAGTGTTACTGCTATAAACACAAAGTGTGTCTTCCCCCCGCATCCCTAGGTTGAATCTGCGCCCCCGACGGGCGGGTTAGGAGGCGGGGCGTCTGAGTGCCCCCCCCCCAGGCCCTTCCGCCCTGCGAGAGCCTCGTAACAGGACACCAGCTGCGGACGAAGAAGTCGCTCCGTAGGGGACACCGAGTTGCCTGTGGACTTCCGGCCTCCAGTGTCAGAAATAAACGTCTGACGTGTGTGAGCCCCCACCGCCCGCCCCCACCCCAGGACGTGCCTTTGTGACAGCAGCTCATGCGGACGAAGACAGTTATGGAACAGATATCGCAAATCCGCGTGAGGCAATGCCGAGAGCATGTGACAGCCAAGAACTGTCTCGCACACATGACTGTTTTCGTTACTCCGGACGCTTAAATCATTCACCATCCTGAGCGAGATGATTACCTTTAATCCCTGCTGGATTCAACGAGGACAATTCCTATGTTATCAACTCAATTTCATATTCTTTTTGAATAGGATGTGGGATTTCAAACCCCGTCATTTTTGCTAATTGTGTGATAACAAATACACCCTTTTCTACAGCGTTTGCCATTGAATTCATTCGGGTGACGATATTGCACTGTTCATAGGACAGGTGCTGATCTGGCATTCATAGTCACTTTGGGACCTTGGTTTTCTCTAATTTCTCCGTCTTCAGTTCTTACTTGTGCGTCACGTCTTGGTGAGTTGAAGTACACTTTACTTTTGAGAAGAGTATTGGGGTTGTAAAAACTATGAAATCCTTGAATGCTTTTCTTCTTTGCTTTTCTCTACGACAGATTTTTTGGTTCGCGATAAAACTCTTCAGCTAGCAACTTTTCCACTTTAAAAAGAAAAAAACGTTCTGATTCAGGGCTTCTGTACAAGATGTGAGCGCGACGTATTTCTCGCTCTGTGTCAGCGGCCTGATTTGTGTTTATTTTCTTCTGCCCGAATATGTGAGGGTTTCTTCTCCTTGATCTTCAGCGCAGGAAAACAAACATTCTAGATGATGCCCTGGAGCAAGTGGGCCCTTCTCAATCCTCAGGTCCATGTAGTGCTTCCTGGTTTTCATTTTTTTTCGTAGATCCGTGTCGCGTTGCGCCTTTTCCCTCACGCCTTCGAGGGAAGAGGTTGAGCTGCCCGTGCCGTGCGCCTGTGGCCGGCTGCGGGCTTCTCCTCCGACCCGTCTCTGTCCGCCTGTCCTGGGGGAGGTGGACTGTCCCCAGCCACGCACCAGGCACCGCGTTATCTCCTGCAGAGCTGCCGCCTGTGCGAAAATCGTTCTTTACGCACAGATTATTGTTCCTTTTCTGTTCTGGACGGACGGGCGCACGGATCTCGGGGCTGCCTCTCTCCGCGCCCCCTGCCCCCCCAGCATCCTGTGCCTGGGCTGAGCCTTCCTGCGCCCCTCTGAGGGCTGACCGCCTGCTTGTTCCTCGCGCTCGATGGCCGTCCCGAGAGCTGCCTCTCAGAGGGCAGGGCGCCGGGGAGGAGGGCAGGGCCAGCACTCGGCCTGAGAATGCAGCGCTGTCCTGCGGGGGAGGGCGGGGGGCGGGGGGTGTCGTTTTCTGCTGCACTCGGAGCCCGGCCCACGGGGCGCGCAGCGGGCGTGGGCAGGTGTGCCACTATCACACTGGTCTGGCTGTCTGCCTGCCGCGCTGCGCCCCGCAAAGCAGGTGTCTCGCACCTGGAGCTGTAGGTCACACGGGCCGCGGAAAGGTGTCGCACAAAGGCCTCCTCGCAGGCGCACACGGACGTGCACTTACGTTTCCCGTGCGCAGGCGAGGGCGGCCCCGGTGTGCACCTCCCGGTGTCCGGCGCCCGTGGGGACGCGGGGTTACCTGGCGACGGTGGCTGCGGCCGCCAGGCAGCTCAGCGCGGGCCGGGAGGGCAGCCGGGCTCCCCCGCGGGCCGCGTGCGGGCGGGAGGAGGAGGAGGCAGGGCGCTCGGGCTGCGGAGCGCCAGGTCTGCTTGAGGGGGAGCAGGGCGGGCGCGCGCGGCCGAGCACGTGACCCGCCTGTCGCTCTCCTGCCTCACGTCTTACCTGAGCCACACAGAGGACCCTCGGGGGCCGAATGGCTGTGCCATGACTGACCACAGCATTGTTCCATTGCTGGACGTTTACATTGTCTTCAGATTTTAGTGCTACAAACGGTCACACCATCTGTAATTTTGTCATACCCCATGAACGAGAACCAACCTTTTCCCCCAGAACCAAACTTTCAAACTCGCTTTAGCTTTACATATGAATTAACGTCTGTGAGGCATCATTTTCCCCACCCTTACATTTCTTGTCTTGACGTTTCCTGGCTCTTTTTGAGCGTGCTTTGTTTTCCCTCTTTTAAACCTTGAGTTACCTTGTGTAGTTCGAACACTCATCTGGTGACCGTATCTTTTCCTCAAACCTGGACGGGCACATGTGACGACGAGGAAGAGACTCAGCCCGCGCCAACTCTGCTGCTCGCGTTTGGAGGGATCCCGCGTGATGGCACGTGGGGTCGAAGGTCGGCTGTGCCACGCGGCGGGGTCGGCCCTGGCTTGGCCGTGAGAAGAACCGTTTACGTTTCCTGCCCCTGCACGGTAAACGAGAAGCTCGTTCCTCACCGAAAGCTGCCTCCTCGTTCACCTGTGCGTCTCTCACCTGTGGACGTCCGTCTTTTATCTGTTCACCTAACGCACGGCACATTCTTCTGCCCACGCGACTCTACCAGTGTGCGTGTGTGTGCGCATGCGTGTGTCTGTGTGTGTATCTTTCCCATCGTCTGTGTATCATTTACCGACCTTCCTACCCATCGATTATCCTCTGCTTATCTGTGCTTCATCTGTCAATGATCTGTTTATCTATGTCTGTCTCTATCATCTCCCTGCCTGTGATATATGTGTATAAATGTATTCTCGATCTCTCATGTACGTACGTATCTATTTATCACCTTTCTGTATGTATGCACCTGTTATCTACCTGCCATCTGTCTACGCATCTATGTACCGACCTGGCATCTATCTATCCATCTGCTATCTATGTATCTATCTATGTATCTATCTATCTACTATACCCGCCTACCTACCTATCATCTATCTATCATCTATCCTATCCTATCTACCTATCTATCATCTATCATTATCATCATTATCATCATCTGTCTATCTATCTATGTATCTATCTATCCATCTATCCATCTATCATCATCGGTCTGTCTCTCTGTCTAGCTATCTACCGACCTACCTAATTTATCTGTCGACCTATGTATGCACCTATCTGTTCATCTAGCATCTGTTTATCTACCCACCTGCCTGAAGCAACCAAACATCCTGCCACAGCTCCCTGACCCTGTCCTCGGCCTCGTGTTCCCCGTCCGATCCGTGACTCGGGCGTCCTGCCCTGCCAGCTCTGTCCCCCATGCGACCCCTCTCGCCGCTCTCCACGCTGTATGTTCACACGACGGGCCGAGCGATTTTTGGCCAAAGCAGGTATCTCCTCAAAGCCCTGCAGCAGCTTCCCACGAAGCACAGATAAAATGCAGACGTGTCCCCAAGACCCCGAGGCTCCCGTCGCCGTGCAGCTGGACAGCGATGCACGCTGCGCACGTGTCTGAGTGTGTGGCGTCCGCTCCCAGCGCAGTGAGCGGGCGTCAGGGAAGCGGCTTCGTCTGCCCTTTTGCTCACCGCAAGCGCGTAGAATACTCACCGACCCCCAATTTGCGTCCAGCGAGTATTCGCTGAAAGGAGGCGGATTTTCTTCTCCTGTTAGGAAGTAGAATATTATAAAAACGTGAGGGTGCATACAAATAGGTCTTCTCGTCTCTAACACACACAGGCTTTGTGACCAGAATCGTAGCCGGCGAGTAAGGAAACATCGTTCTGCTTAAGGTGCAGAAATATAACTTTTCCCAAGCTTCTCGCCCTCACTACAGAGATAATCATTGAGTCCGATGCCTTCACCAAGAGCCAGTAATTCACGCAAAAGTTTATAAGAAGGTCAAGCATCAAAGACACGTAGTATTCAGGACAAAATCACGGACGGCCACCCTGCTCCGTGCGGACCGCGTGAGGAACTGTGTTCCGCACTATGTCTCGGGTAATTATCCTCCAAACACCAGGAAATTGTGTAAAAGACTTTCAGGGGAACCTGGTTAGCTGCAGCTCCGTAAACGATCGTGTGGCAGAGGGAAACATAATTCTCCTTCTTCCCCCCGGAGTTGTCTTCTGAGACCCCAGTGATAAAAGGCGGCGTCGTGGGCGACGCAGCGAGTTCCTTGCCACGTGGACCTCGCGTCTACACGGGGGGGGGGCCCCGCGGGGGGGGGCGGCGCGAAGAGCTGGTGGGAACCCTGGCTGGGCACGGCGCACGGCGGGGCGCGAGGCTGGCAGGACGGGAAGCGGTTTTTACGGAGGACGAACCGAGCCCTGGAAGAGCCGGCGACGGGCCCGGTGGCTGGTGACAACGCCCGGCTCGGTGTGCTGTCTGCTTCCCGCGCCCGCCGCGGTGACAAGTGCCGGCCGTGCGCGGCCGACGCCCCTCAGGGGCGGCATGCAGGCAGGTGCGGCTCCGCGTGGGCCTGTGGGACGCGGAAGGGGCAGTGTGGGAGCGTGTCCTCCTGTGTGCGCGGCCTGACCGGCGCCTGCCACTCAGAAGGCTCAGCATGGCCAAAGGGCGTGTTCTGGGGCCGCGGCCCCGCCCGCTGCACGTCCGCGGCTGGCGCGAGCCGTGGCGCGGCTTCTCGTGCTCCAGCGCGTCCTGTTCCATCGGACGCCGCTCGCGATGCCAGCTCCGCGCGGGCCGCGTCCTGCCAGAGCTGCACGCAGCCGAGCGGCCCCTCCCGGGCGCGGTCTGCTGAGGTGAAGCCACCGAGACCAGGTCCCCGTGCCAAGGCCGACCAGTGCCCCGGGGACAGGGCCTCGAGACAGTCTGCCGGCGCACGTGAGCACGGGGGTGGCGGAGGAGCGGGGCGCTCCGGACGGGGACGCCTCCGCCGTGACACGCAGCGGGAAGTCGGCCAAAGTGCGGGTCCGGCAGGGAACGCAGCCGCTTCCCGAGGACTTAGCGGGGTTTAGCGGGAGCCGATGGCCCCTGTGAGGTCCCAGGACACAAGACTGCAGGGCTGGCCGCACGCGGCGGGATGCCGGGTCCCCGAGAAACGGGCCGAGACGCTGGAGCCGGGGCAGGGGGCGGGGCGGGGGGGTGCCCCTCGGACGTGGTTCACGGGCTTTGCCGGGGCGCGCTGAGAGGGCTGGCCGCACCGCGTCCTGCTCCGAAGTCGCTCCGTGTCACACTCAGGGTTGCAAAGAGTTCGCGAAAGGGCTGAAATGTGAGCTGTCCTTAGGAAACAGGCCACCTGGGCAGGTGGCCCCGAGAAGCCATCAGAGTCCGTCCCGGGGACAGGACGACGCATCCAGAAGCGGCTTCTCACGCTTCCCCTTCTCCCTCGTTCTCTCTGTCTCTGTCTCTCTCTCTCCTTTTCTTTTATTGTTTTGGAGCAAGTTCACACAGGGAGGCTGTCGTCTGTGTCACATGTGCGTGAGTGTGCACGGGGGTGGCTGAATGTGTTCGTGAGCATGGGCGTGAGTTCATGTGTGCATGAGTGTGGGCGAATGTATGTGTGTTGCGTGAGTGTGCTCGAGTGTGAGTTCATATGTTAAGTGAATATGTGTGAGTGTGCATGGGTGTGCATGGGTGTGCGCATGTGAGAATGAGTGTGTTTGTGTGCGCACATGTGTGTCGATGTGTGTGTTAGTGTGCATGAGTGAGGATGGGTGTGCGTGAGTGTGCCTATGTGTGGGTGTGTGCACGTGTGTATGCGTGTGCACGTGGTATGCGTGCTGTGTGCGTGCGTCTGAGACTGTGTGTCTTCTGCAGTCTGACCCGGGTCCTCCCTGGGTTGGCAGCGTCCGCCACCCGCTGGGCCCGGCGAGGCTCCGCCCGCCCCGCCCGCTCGCACACGCCCTTCTGTGCGCATGCTGGGCGTGGCTCCCATTCCCTCCATTCGGCAGGAGGGAAAACCCGACATCAGTGCGTTGCACCCAGGGGCCTCCGTAGAGCAGGGGAAACGGGTCGGGAGGAGGGCTGTGCCCCGCGTCCTGAATGAACCCCGTTGTTGGGCTCGGCCCCCATCCTCCCTCCCTCGGAGCCGTCCTAAAATAGCGATGGGCCGCTCCGGTCCCAAAGCGGGCTCTGTGGGCGCGTCCTGGGTTTGCAGCCGCTGCGGGGGGCGGGGGGCAGGCAGGGCTCACACACACCGGCATGCGGGGAGCCCCTTCGGGCGCTGGCCGGCACTCCAGCCCTCGCCGCCGCTCACACGGACCGTCTGCGGGACAAGCGCGTCTTTCTCCGGCCGCCGTCAACGCGGACCGGTGACCCTGGGCTGCAGGCCGGCCGGCGCACCCCACTTTTGCTTCCGCACCTCTGCTGTGCTTAGCCCCGCGTGCGTCGGCTCTGTGGGCGGCGGTCTCGTGTGGGACGCTTCCGTCCCCTCCGAGGGCAGACGCAAGCCGCGGCCCCGCCGCCCAGGACCGCTCTGCGCCGCGGCCTGCTCAGTCCGGCGGAGCTGCCCGCACCCTCGGGTGCGGAGGTGACTGCCCGTCGCCTGCTTCGGCACGTAGAGGAGCATTGGCGGGAGGAGAGGCCCGGCCGCACGTCCTGCCCCTTGCAGCCGGCCCGGAGTCACTGCCCGCCTTCGGGCTGAGGGAGCCCGAGGCCCGGGTGACGGGGGAGCACCGAGCGATGGAATCTCGGAGGCCAAGGCCCCCGGCCCTGGGACCGGGCGTGGGTCACCCACACAGTCGCACCCCTTGCCCCGCCACTGGGCAAGTCGGGGCGACCTCTGTCTCCCAGAGCGAGGCCCTGGTCGGTCGCGTCGCAGCCACCGCTGTTCTCGGCCTCGCTTCCCACCCTGCCCTTGGCAGGTCTGACCCGTGACCCTTGGGGAGCGCGGGCGCCTCTGCGGAGGCGGGAAGCAGGCAGGACCCCGCCCGGCGAGCGCTCCCAGCGGCCTCGCCCGTGCTCGCTGCCGCCGGCCCCGCGCCCCTTGTGGGCATCGCCGGAGGCTGTTCGCACTGCGTCTTCAGGGCCGGGAAGGGCTGTCGTGGAGCGACGGGCGGCTGTCCTCCGGGGCGTGGCAGTGGCTCGGTGCCTTCCAGGCCCGAGAGGCCTCAGCGTCTCGGCGCCAGCGTCCAGGCGAGGAGCCGGGCAGACGAGGTGCCGGCGGCAAGCTCCCGGGGTTCGTCCGCCACACGGGTCCGGGCTGCGCTCAGCCCAGGTCACGGGTCCGAGCAAGCTGGGTGTGTTTCCCGGATCCATCCCGAGACGACGTCTTTGCGTGAGTCACACGTTTGCCCAGAGAAGGGGCACACGTGCACCTCTAGAGAGACGACGCTCAGCCCTGCTGCCTAGGCATAGACGCTTCTCGTTTCGTGTCTCAGGCTTTTCTGGATTTCTCTGGAAATCGGAGAAGCCGTGCTCTCACGCGTGTTTCTGGAAACGGCTATAGACGTTAGGGCACGTTTTACCCGGAGGCGAGCTGCCCCGGGGGGGGGCCTCGAGGCTCAGCGACGGCACCGGCCCCGGGGGAGGCGGAAAGGAAAGTGACGTCCCCTGTTCCGTGCATCAGCTCGTTAGTATCGTGGAGCGATGGGTCCGTGACTCGGCCCGCGGCCCTTGTAAACCACAGGGGCCCCTGACCGTCCACGTTTCCTCGGGATTCGTGAACGGAGGACAATGACGCGTTTCGAACAACGAGGACAATGGCTTTCCCCTCCTACTGCGCTGGGAAGAAGTCGCGGTGTGGCCCACGTTCCTGAGCGCACGTGAGCCCAGTTCCCAGAGATCGCAGGGCTGCGTAAGGCAAGCGATGCCCAAGCGCATGGGACTAATGAGTGGGTCAGCAAACGCGAATGGGAGGGACGTGACCTCGCTAGCCGGCTGGAAGGCATCGAGGGGGAGAAAAGAAAAGTGTTTATGAGGAGAGGTTGTGTGCTGAGAAAGTGAACATCTGCCTGTTTCTCTCCCGCATGGAGCACACAGGTCAGGTGCCTGCTCGCTCACGTGCGTCTGCGTCCGTGCTGAAGGGACCGAGCAGGGTGGACCGTGAGCGGGGGCGGGCACGTGTTTCCCTCCGTGGGACGCGCTCGGAGGATCGTCATTGTGTTCCGTGGGCTTCCCCGTGTTTGCTGCATAGTTTACGGTGAGCGAGCATCATTTTCATAACAAGGAACATTACTTGGAAAAACGCTTGGTACGAAAATGCTTCCCAAGCGGATTCTTCCTCCTGCTATTTTAAGGGTCCATTTCGCATATTTGGCAACGTGTTTCCTTTCTCCGTCATTTGTGTGTGTCTTTGGGGGACGTTTAGCGTCTCTTTCGAGATGTTCCTCCTTCGTTTCTGTACATGTTCTTCCTTTCCCCCTGTCCCCCGCCCCAGGGATCCTGCTCACGTGTGGCGTTTCTCAAACGTCTGTGCTGAGCCAGAAGGGAAGAGAACGGTAAACGTAGTCATGACGCAGGCGATGAAGGGAGAAACGTGCCCCGTGCTGTCTGTCAAACGCCACTGCTTTAATCTCAGCGTGTTGGGGACCGAGAGACGCTTAGGGCGTGACCTGACGTCTCAGTGGACAATGAGGCCACACGAGGGTTCGCATACCTGTTCCTCCTCGGTGCGCTCTGAGTGTGCACAGAGCTGTGGACCGAGGCCCCCTCTCCCGGGGGCACGTGGCGGGGCTTCGGCTGTGCCCTGCTGTGACCGCCGTCCCCAGGGGCTCACAAGGAGCATGGCCGGACGGGGCGTGTGTCCGAGCGCTGCGTGCGCTTCGCTCTGGACCGTCACGGTGTGGTCCCCTGGCAGTGCTGTGCACGGGACAGGGGCAGTTTAAATGCCATGCTGTCCCGGAGGGCGACACGGAACCCCCCGTTTCCGGCAGCAGGAGCCAGCAGGCGGGGGTCCCGCGGGGAACCCCAGCTGCGTGAGGCCGGCCCCAGCGCAGTGCACGCTGGGCACCAAGTGCCAGGAAAATGTCACACGTGGGGCGGGGGCTTGTACGGGACCAGTGAAAGGCGACCTCGAAGGTTTGCTGCTTTCGTCGGAGCAAGACACACCCACACACACACACAGAGACACACAGAGACACGCACACACACGGACACACAGACACACACACAGACACGCACACACACGCACACACAGACACACAGACACACACAGACACACTCACAGTCACATACAGACACACACACAGACACGCACACACAGACACACACAGACACACACAGACATGCACACACACAGACACGCACACACACAGACACGGACACACAGACACGGACACACACAGACACGGACACACAGACACACACAGACACGCACACACACGCACACACAGACACACAGACACACAGAGACACACACACAGACACGCACACACACGCACACACAGACACACACAGACATGCACACACACAGACACGCACACACACAGACACGGACACACAGACACGGACACATAGACACGGACACACAGACACACACAGACATGCACACACACACAGACACACACACACACAGACACGCACACACACAGACACGCACACACAGACACGGACACACAGACACACACAGACACGCACACACACACAGACACGCACACACACACAGACACGCACACACACAGACACGCACACACACAGACACGGACACACAGACACGGACACACACAGACACGGACACACAGACACACACTGACACACACACACAGACATGCACAGACACACAGACACGCACGCACACACAGACACGGACACATAGACACGGACACACAGACACACACAGACACGCACACACACACAGACACGCACACACACAGACATGCATACACACAGACATGCACACACAGTCGCACACACACAGAGACAGACACACACACAGACATGCACAGACACACAGACACGCACACACACACAGACACACACACACAGACACACACAGTCACAGTCACACACTGACACACACAGAGACACGCGCACACACACACACACAGACACGCACACACACACACAGACACGGACCACAGGCACGGACACACAGACACACACAGAGACATGCACACACACACACACACAGACACGCTCACACAGACACACGCACACACACACAGACACACACTGACACACGCAGACACGCACACACACACACAGACATGCACAGACACACAGACACGCACACAGTCACACACAGACACACACAGAGACACACACACACAGACACGCACACGCACACACACACACAGACACACACTGACACACACAGACACACACACACACACAGACATGGACACACAGACACACACAGAGACACACAGACACGCACACACACACACACACGCCGGCAGGACGCCTGTGTGTGGCCTTGACCCTGCCAGGCCCTTGACGGAGCAGAGCAGCGGGCGGCTGGTCCACCGCGGACACACTCTGCTGTCACCGCTGCGCACTGTCACCGCGCAAACGCGTCCCCTCGAAGTCCACGCGTTTCCTGGTGGACGGTCGGGTCCTGTCCTCCTCGGGCTCTGCCCCTCGACAGCCGTGGCGCATTCGAAGCTCACGCGGAACTCGTTGCCGGAACAAGAGGAAGAAGACAAAGTGAGGTGCCTCAACCGCGTGGTCTGGGGGCAGTTGCTACGGGGGGGTGGGGGTCCCGGCCCCGTGGGGGGAACCGCTGTAGGGAGGAGCCAGCCCCTTCCCACCCCGCCCCCTGGCCTGCGGGGACCCGCCACTCCCCGAGGCCGCTCGGACACGCACGATGTGTGCTCACAGAGACGGCTCGCGAGAGGGGTGGCCCTCCACCCCACAGGCAGAAGCATCGTCCGGGAAAGGGCTGAGCTCCGGCAGGCAGCCGCACGCACGGCTCTCGTGGCCGACCCCGCACTGGTCTGGGAACCCGATGTCGCGCGCCCAGCACGGACCCGCCGCCAGGCTGTGTCTCTGTGAAGGTCGCCACCCGGCGCCCTTCTCGTACGGGGACCGTCACCTTCGAAGCTTCTCCGTCCCCACCCCGTTCTTCACGCAGTCAGCTCCCTCTCTCCCTCCCCTCCCCGGTCAGCGCTCCCCTGCCAGGCGGCGAGAAACCAGGCATTATCCGGAGTCACCTCCCTTGGTTTTCCACTCTCCTCCCCTGTCGTCTGCAGAGAACACAGGGGCACGGGTGACAGTGTCCCCGTGTAACAGCACAGGTGACAGTGTACCCACATGGGAGCACAGGTAAGAACGTCCCCGCCCACTCCGTCAATCCCAGCACACACCCTCTGTCCCTCATCGCTTCCCTTGTTAGCTGCCTTCCTAAGGCTGCAGCGCCCGTGAGCGAAGGACGTCCCTCTGCTTTCCCCCGTGCTGGTCATACGTCGTCAGTCAGCAGTGCTCATTTCTAGCACACCGTGGCCAGGCAGACACGCGCTACGTCATCAGCCGTCCTGGTGACAGCCTTTCGCCACCTACTTCCTCCCCGAGCCCATCCGCGTGGCTTCGGGGACGCCGTCCTGCTCAGCGCCAGACCTCCCAGGCGGCCGTCAGGGGCCCCTGCGACGTGAGGGCAGCCGCCCCGTTTCTCCTGGGCTCTCTGCACGCGTCTCCTCACGCAATCGGCGTCTGTGTCTTCTTTCTAAACGCTGCTCCCTCTTTTTCTGAAAGGCGCGAAGGACTTGAAATGACCCCTTAGTTGCTCAAACGACACGCTCTCCTACAGCCTTGCCTTGTTCTCGCACGCTCTGGCCAGAGAAGCCGCCGGGTCCCCGGGAACACAGAACGGGGGTGCACCACAGGGCACGGAGCCCAGGCGTGTCTGCCGCGTACGCTTGACGAGGCCCCCGCTGTCAAGGAGAAAAGTTCTAACTTGTAAAGGCCGAGCCGAGGAGACAGCGTCATCTTTCCCCTTCCAAGTTTCCTCCCTGCGTCTTGAGCGTGCTGAGCTGCACGGCACAGGGTCCCTGAGAAGGGTCTGCACACACCGTGTCCCCACACCTTCGGCGCCGTGCTCCCCCCTGCTCGCTCTGCAGACTTCCCGGCGCGCGTCTAAAAATAGAGACACGTGAAGATTCCATCACTCCTGTTCTTTTATTTAAAGCTCTGGACAATTACCGAGGGGGAAAAAAACCCCCGCAGGGGATGAAACATAGAGATTAGAAACACTGAGTGAGAAAGTCATTATGCACGATACATCATTCGGTGTGCGGGGCTTCGTGAGCTCGAATTTGAATAACGAGTCAGAGGATGGTCACCGCGTGGTGGATGGTCTCGCAGAATTATTCCCATCAGGGCATTTTTCCTAAGTACCTCAAAGATTACATGGATATTTAAAATATACCCATCTAAAGCGGAGATCATTCTCTAATTCCGCAAACGATTATGGTCATCTCATCAGCGTTAGCCGAGGATCGATGTGCTCATCGCTAATTGGAACACGTCGGAAAGGATGCGGGCTGTCAACTGGGCTGACAACGGAGTGACGTGTGTTCACGTCTACGCAGAGAGCGTTTGGATATTGAGAAGGGTCTGGGCGAACGTGACCCCCTGAAAAGGTCCAGTCGAGTCACAGTATGTCCCCGCACTTCTTGAGAATAAGGTTGAACAAATACGGGCAACGTGTCTGCGTGTGTGTGTGTGTGTGTGTGTGTGAGTTCTTCACTCTGTGGCTCAAGCAAGCACAGTTACTGGCTACGTGACGAGCCGTGGGGAAACGTGACCCCCGGCTTGGAGCATCGTTTGTGCCCTTGCTCATTCACGCCTCCGTTAGAGGGCAGTGCGTGTGGACCAAGGTCTTACGCCTTGAGCCGGTGCCCGGGCTCCAGCCACGGACACTTGCAAAGGGAAGACGGAGACACAACTGAGTGAGTGCCATGAGGCAGAATCGGTCACTTCTTCACGAAAGGCACAGACGGTCGATTCTGACCTCAGAGGGTGGCATGGGGGGTGGGGAGTGGGGGAGTCAGATGTGAGGTGACTGGCGATAACCCCTTGGGGTTGGCCTGGAGGACAGCGTGGGCGCCGGGCAGTCTCCCGGGAGGGAGGCCCTCCTGTTGCCCATGTAGCTTCCGAAGCCAGCGCCCCGCGGGCTCGGTCGTGGGTGCGTGTGTCACCCCTCTGCGGAACAGCTCTGGGGAGTCGAAGCCGGCTACGAGGACATGGGGTCACCATCAGCCCCCCGCTTCCAAACATTCTATTTCTGGACCGCGTCTGGGGACCCCGAGCCGGTGGTGGTTAACGAGTCACAGCATAACCCTGTTGCCATGACCCGAGAACACCTCTGAACCGAGCTCACTTTTTAACAAAACGTTTCCTGTTAAAAACAAAACATAGATTCCCTAGAGACTGCGAAACGCTACACAGGAAGCAGACATTCTCCATTCAGCCGCGCCGGTGCCCAGCTCTTCAATGCCTGTGCAATATCGAGACCGCACGGCTCACATCCCTCACAGCAAGAGAGCCGCCGGGCTTAGAACACGGGATTGCGTGTTTCTAGGATTCGAAAACAGCACGTCCTATCTACTCCGAGGGAAGGCCAGGCTGACAAGCTCCGTCCAGGGCAACACGTCAACACGCTGGCCTTGAGGGCCCCACAGCCTCTGCCACAGATGCTCATCTCTGCCCCCGTGGGCGAGAACGCAGCCCCAGGCACAGCAAACGCACGTGGCTGTGGCCGTGTGCCCATACAACTTTCTTTAAACAAACGGGAAGCCAGCCATTCAGGGCCTGGGGGCTGCAGTTTCCGACGCCGCCCTCGGTGCCCCTATCTAGTAGCGGAATCCATGAGAGAATTTTGACGGTTCGCTGAGTAAATCCAGCGAATTCTTCTCCCCACTATGTATCCAGACTCTCCCAGACCGAAAGACTGAAAAAAGAAATCTACGAGCACACATTTTTTTTAATGGCATGAAAACAGATTAATAGCAGGAATTTACTTGCGTGTAAAAATTCAGGGGGCATCATGGAATGAATCTATCTATCTATCTATCTATCTATCTATCTATCTATCTATCTATCTATCTATCTATCCTGTATCTATCTATTATCTATCTATCTATCATCTATCTATCTATCATCTATCTATCATCTATCATCTATCTATCTATCTATCATCTATCTATCTATGTATCTACCGATCTACCTATCATCATCTTCCTATCCTCTATCATCCATCTATCAATCTATATCATACATATCTACGTTGATTTTATCTATGAATCTATACTCTTATTTTCATTTACATCTTATTTATAGCTTATCGATATATATTTACATCTTATTCGTAGATATATATTTATACCCTATTCATGCCCCTGCGTGCATATACGTATGTCCACACGCACCGGCACATGCGCACACACACACTGGACGCATTTATTTGCACGGGCACCATTGCCCCGTGTGTGCGTGGGCGAATGCACTCGGGGCACGTCGTGGAACACATCGGGCCTCGCAGAGGTCCTCCTCAAAAGCTTTTTCACTGTCTTAGGGCTGCAGAGAAAGCGACACCCGGAGGCACAAATGACTCCGGTTTCCGGCTGAGATTTTTCGTCGCCGTGGCAACCGCTCTCTCCGGGCCTCAGGGCGTGGAATGAGAACGTTTGGATGAGATCTTCGATGAGATCTTCTAACGTCCGAGAGGACTCGCACTCTGGCCCCCGTGGTTATCAGCCCCCTGGGCACTGTCGAGGTGACATGTCACTGGGTGAAGTCGTTGGGGTCAACGTGGTGACCCCACGTGTTGAGTTCCAGTTACTCGCGGGGCTGGGTCAATGCGCTGCGGGGCCTCACGTTGGAGCAGAAAGCGAGTGGCAACGCTGACGGACGAGCAAAGGAGACGCTCTGGATGCTAAAAACCGCCACCCTCGGCCGTGTCGGGTGGTCCTTGGGCTCCGCGGGGTCCCACACTCGGGAAACCTCACCTTGGAATGAGAAAGCTGGACTGTGCTAGAAATAACTCCCTAAGACAGGTGCATTTCATTGTTAAGGATAAACCCTCTCCCCTAGGACAAGAGATAGTTATTTTGTTTTTTTGTTTTGTTTTTTTTGTTTTTTTGGTTTGTTGTTTTTCCAAATGGGAGAACGCTGATTACTGAGTTACAGTTGGGGAGAATGTGCCCATTGAGCATTTCCACACACACACAGTTTCTTGAGAACCCGTAAAGAAAAGTCCAAGCATTATTTTCACTGTAAGCATCTCAAAGCCTTGGTAGCCTAATTAGGGACCGAGGCAAACATCTGCTGGGTGCTGGAGAGTGACCTCCTGCCCAGGGGATGGCTAGGTGAGCAACGCCAGCTCCCTGCCACTCCCCCGTGGGACGTGGAGGCCGACCAGGCGCTGACGTAAGGCCCCCCTGACGCGCGTGACGGCAGACAGAGCGGCTGCAGGAGCAGGTAGGTGCGTGCAGAGGAGACGGGGGCACCATGTGCCCGACGAGGTCCCACGCAGAGCTGGCGAGGAAGCCTCTCCCGCCGCCATCCCACAGGGCTCCTGCTCGGGCTCTCGGGCTCGGCGCTGTTGCAACTCGGGGCTGGACGGTTCTTGGTCGCGGGGGGCCGTCCCGTGTGTGCTGGGACACTGAGCAGCCATCCCTGCCCTGCCCACGCTAGAGGTCAGCAGTACCTTCTTCCCTCAGTGTGCGATGCCCAGAAACGTCCCTAGGGAAAGTCGAATGTCCCCGGAGGGACACAATCACTACCGATGATAATCGATCATCTCTTGGGGCCAGACGGAAAGACGGGCCGTGCACGAAGAGAAAAGTAGACGCACAAGCTGCTTCTCAGAGAGGCGGGAGGTGGTCCCTGCTTCCCACCCAGCCCCCTGTGGCCCCCGGCGGGACGCACCGCAGTGTCCGACTGTCCGTCTGGGCGGCGACCTCAGGGAGGGGCAGGCCTCAGGGCACCGTGCGCCGTGTCCTGCGGCCGAGACATCACAGACGGTGGTTGGAACCCCAGCGCCTGGCCTGTCGATGGCCCCATCCCGTAATGAGCCCGCTCTGGCGGACGCCGGCCCGTGGGGAAAGGACCTGCACATAGTTGCTCTCCGCTCTCAGCAGCTCCCGAGTGGCCTCCTCACTGGCCGGGGACCCTCGGCGGGGCGGGAGAGGGCGCTCGGCCAGGTGTTCCCACTCCTAACCCCCCTCTCCCCGCCGCGGCCGCTTCCCTCTCCGCCTTGATTTGTCAGTTAAAATCTCAAGTGGCAACAACAACAACAACAAAAAAGTAAGAAAGAAGAAGACGACGAGGACGTTTAAAAAGCCAGCTGCTTGCGCGAAACCGGGAGCTTCTCGGGTGTGGCCGAGCGCACTCTCTGGGGGCTGATCGATGCATCTTCTTCTTTGGAAGTGTTTTTCTGCGGGCTCGGCATGGCATTCCCCGGGGGTGGGGGGAGGAGCTAGGAGACGTGCAAGCTCGGTGCGCCAGGTGCATACGCAGAGTCTGAATTTCTTGTTCCGTAGAAACGTGAAGCGCTGCGGGACCCGCCTTCGGAAGCGGGGAGGCTGCGGGGACGCGAGGCGCGGGGCTGGCGGGCGCGCGCGGCCCTGCGCGTGTTCGCGCGTCCTGCGTCCTGCTCTGACAGCTGCGTCGTCACACTGACCGCGGCGGCTTTCGGGTCCGAAGTGACTCAGCTGCAGTATCTGTGCGAAATGTCTCAACAGACAGAGAAGAGGGAGGCATGCCCAGCTAAATACGTTTTATTTGGATGTTGGTTTTACCTTTCCCACGTTCTTCAACACTTGGAAATGCCTCCATGTCATTAAAAACATATATACAGGACAAGCCTCTGGGTTGGCTCCGGGGCGGGCGCTCCCTGACCGCGGCGTGGGCAGACCGTTGTCCCCTGAGGACGCCTCAGCCAGACCGCGAGGCCCAAAGATCGAATTTTTGGGTCCTTCGCACAGCGCAGGCTTAACGTGGTTGAAAAGAAGCCAGCCCGCCCCAGGGGCTTTGGCACTTTGCGAACCATCACACGCTGCGTGGCGCTCGAGAAGGTTCCTCCGGGTGTCGCGGGCGCGCATTGCCCGTGGGTGTCGCCGGCTCGCAGGCCGCCCTGGGCGTCGCCACCGCGCATTGCCCCTGGGAGCCGCCGGCGCGCGTCAGTGAGCTGAGCTGCCGTGCGTGACGCGGGGCGGGCGCGCCTGGGCGCACTTGGCTGCGACGCACGGGTCCGCGCCCGCGCGCCTTGCGTGTCACCGCGACTCCTCTGTGCGTGACGAGCGCGCGGGGCCCATTTCCGCTCGTCCCAGTGAACCCCAAGCGCTGCGTCGCCATCCGCGCTGTCCTCCGCGTTGGGGGTTGCCCTAAATCCGGGAGGAGCCGCGTAGCTCCGGAGTGTCCCCCAAACACGTGGCGTTGGCTGGCGGTCACCGCGGCTGCCGCCCGGCCCCAGGAGATGTTCCTAGGGCGCGACGCTGGGCTGCCTTGGGGGGCCGGAAGCGGGCGTGGGGAGGCGCAGGGCCGGCCCCAGGGATGCACCCCGCCCGGGGCACCCCGCCAGCGCCCGGGCGCTGTCCTGGGCGCCAGCCATTCGGTCGGCGCGCTGCGGGGCAGCTCGGAGGCTCCGCAGCGGTCCCCGCGCGCCCCCGGAGGGACCCGCCGTCGCCACGGGTGTCAGAGTCTTCGGAACAGATGCAGACGCCAGCGCTCGGGGGTGCACGGAGCCGCGTCCCATTCCTGCGGGGCTGCGGGCCCCTGTCGCCCAAGCGGCGCTCCCGGCCGGGCGGACCCGGGGCACCTCCCGCTCAAGCCGCGCGCTGCCCGCCGCTCCTCCGGGACCGCGACCCGCGCGGCGCGGCGCGGCGCCCCTTTGCGTCCCGCCCCCTCTGCGGCTCCCCGGGGGCCCCGTCCTGCCGCGCTTGAGCCGCGATCCGGCCTGAGCGCGCACCCCGGGCTCGGCCCGCGGCCCGGTCCTGTCCCGCCTCGCCGTCCTCACCCTCCCCGGTGCCGCGCGGCCCAGGCCACCGCGCGGGGTGCAGGGTGACCCCGTGACGCCCCCGTCCCGCTCCCCGATCGTTTTCTCCTCCTCCCTCCCTCCTCACCCGCCTCCGTGTGTCCTGTGCCGGGATCAAACCCGGATCTCGCGGCTCCGGCGTATTCGGTCTTGATGGCCAGGGCGCTGGGCGCTAACACGCAGGCTCCTTCACCCGGACGCGTGGGCGACGCCAGGTGCATGGATTCACGCTCGGAAGACGAGATCCGCATCTCCAGGGCTGGGGATCCTGCCAGGTGTTTTATTACCGGAAAAAGGGCCCCTCTGGCTCGCAGGCGAAAAGTCAATTTTGCGACCAAGTTTCTTCATGGCCGAGAGCGATCAAGATAATGCGGGATATTTTTATGGCCGGGTTTATCAGGAGCAAGCCTGGCCCTGGAAGAAAAAACCTCTATAATGCTATTAGTACAGAAGCGTGATTTTCAAGCAATAAATTTTCTCTCTAAAGTTTCTAGAATAAATTATCAGCGAAATGTATTTCTCGGCAAGCAAATGAATTAGCCCGTGGTCAGAGGTTATCAAAAATGAGCCCATTAAAATTTCCATGACATCTGCCAAAAATAATGACTTTTATTCCCCAGCATAACTAATACATCATTTTTTTTCCTCTGACAACTCCGAGATCAGAAGAGCAATTCTCCGTGAAGACGACTCTTAATTTTCGGCCACGAGACTATGTCTTACATAGCACCTTTCCGAAAGGTCCCCTGAAACACTTTCACACCATTAAAATAGAATGCAAAACGGGAGGAGTTCTAGAATATTCCCTCCTTTTTCCTACTTAAAAGTCATCACCAGATCTGTAGAAAACACTTCTGTGCCAACCCCAGGCCCCCTAGGGCTGTAAAGGATCAGATTCCAAGTCTGCGTCAGGAGCTTCCACTCTGCACCTGTCTGGGCAGCAGAAAACGACCTTCCTCGTCCTGGACCATCTGGACCCCTTCCTCTGGGGGGCGCCTGCCTCTCTCCGGGAGAGGTAGCTGCAGGTGGTTCTTTAGCGCGTCTCTGAGCTAGAGCCACAGCCGCGCCTGCCCACACACTGATTAGAAGAGGAAGCAGTGGGCATTCAAGAAGCTGGGTCCGAATGGCTGCTTCTCCACCTGAACCTCTCCACTCGTTCCCAGACACCGCTGGTGTCCGCGCTGAGACAGCACGACCAGGTCACACGTGCCGGAGACACCGTGCGAGGGAGGCGTGTCCTCCCTGAAGCCGGGTCCCGACATCACGGTCAATGTCCCTCGCGATCGCTCATTGGCCTTCCTTTGTTTCTCCTCGTTTTTCTTGACGTGTGACTGCATATGTCGAGCAAGGCTCTCAAGCAAGACGGAAAGACCCAACGGAAGAGTGTTCTGCAGTGGCTTTAAGATGAGTCATTTCTTCCACATCTATGCTTATAGCCCATTTCTCAGTGCCAGAGTTCTGCTTAGCTCTGTCTCTTCTCTGTGTCTTCTGTGTCTCTCTGTGTGTCTCTGTCTCTCTGTATCTCTCTGTCTCTCTGTGTCTCTCTGTCTCTCCGTCTATATCTCTATCTTTCTCTTCTAAAACTTTTGTCGGACGAGCCAGAGATTTTTATTTTGCATTTAGTCATCAGCTTCGCCTTTTCCCGTTGTGCAACCATCAAATTTAATCCACGTGTTAGCGTTATGCTTCTTTGTCCAAAGAATTGTTTTCCGCGCTTCAACACTTGCGTCTTCATCGGTCGCGTGAGCTTCCGCTCTCTGAAGATCTCCGTGTGGCCCGTGCCAGACTGCATCTACAGTGACACAGTTCCTCTCTTCGCCGTCTGTCCTGTCCTGCTCTCACGGTTAGCTCGGTTATAGTTTTCTGAATGTGGACTGTTGTCTGACTTCACTGAGAGCACGCAAATGTTCCATCTCCGGAAGACTACGATGATAGACGTCCAGGCGCGTCGCGAAAAAAGCTGTGAGCCGCTTCGTGTGAGTGCGTGTCCCGGAGTGTATGTTTTATGACCGTCTGAACTTGAAGAGGTGACTAAATCGTGATAGATTTGCTTCAGACTCTTTTTTTTTTTTTTTACACACGTGCCAGAAATGATGCTGCGACCGTGCCGTAAATATCTTATGCCTGCGTGCTGATAAAATGTGTCATCGCAGCCATGATTAAGCGGGTCCGATCGCTCTCTGAAGGAGGGAGGACAGGAGCCAGCGGAATGAACCCATCGACACCTGTGGACAGCCGAGCGAGGGCGTGCTGCCCGCCGCTCCGTGCAGGGGCTGGACGAGGCTCTGAACACGCCTGGCTTCGCCGGATTGCGGGTCGGCCGCCATACCGCGCAGGGGGTCCTGGAAACAGCCCACCCTGCCACCATCCCGGCCGTGTCTCTGGGACCAGAGACACAGGTGCAGACATGGGCAGGGCGGCTTCCGCTGTCTCTCCCGTCGTCCATGGTTTATTTGGAAAGTAAATCCTTCCTGTCTGATGCACCCGTGTGCGCCGCTCCCCGCCGTGCAGGTCACAGCGTGGGCCCGTGAAACGCACCAGGTCAGCCGCGAGCCAGGCAGACGGGCGGCTCGGGTCGTGGCCAGACGGCTGGAGGCCGTCTTCGCCGTTTCCTAATACTTCTCCAGGACCCCGAGCGACATCTCCCCAGCTGTGGTTAAGCACCGGCGCATCAAGAACGAATCCTAAGGGTAGAGCATCGTTTAACGTGCAAATCATGAAGTGACAGCGGCCAGCACGCTCCTCGAGTTCGGGTTCAGGTAGGCCCGGAGTCGCGGATGGACGTCACCCGCACCGAACAATTCCGGCAGTGCCTGCCTTCCAGCAGAGTTCTGCTATTGGATTTGCTTATGTGTATATGTTTTCAGGTGATGGATTCTCATGCACGGTTCCCGGTTTGTCTTTTCCAACACCACGAAAACTGCCAGGCAAAACAGAAAGGACGAAGGACAACCGGAGAGTCTACGTTTGCAAACAGCAGGCCCGCCTATGTTTTCGGCCGCGTGGGCGGACGCATCTGAGTAAACGCATAACGAGGTGTTGTATTCTTCCTGACCTCGCAGGGTTTGCATTTGCCCATTTTGTTCTCCAAGATGCTGTACCGCGGGAAAGGTCTTTTCGGGAGAATGCTAAAACGGTGATTTCTAGAAAGTCTTCGCCACGGGGGTGACTTTTTGACATCATTGCACTTGAAGTACGTTCCCTTTGAAGATGTTTTTATGTGATAGCAGGCTTAATGGAAAAATGCAAAGAGAAAGATGAAAATGTAAGAAAAAAATACGGCTATTCACGGGGAAAAACGGGTGCAGATTTCTTGCTAGTTTTGAATTACATCTGCCATTTTTTTTTTTGGTAAAAAAACCCATCAATGCCGCTTCTTTAAAATTTAAAAGAACACGTATTTTAGACTTAACCGGGAGTGTCAACATTTCCACTTTTCACAGCTTGAATGAACTTGGTGCTTTCTTATCTTGTGATTTAAAAAAAAAAAATCCATCTAATTGGCATCAAATGTTAGCTCCCTGTTGGTCAAAGGCATACTTTGTTAATTTTGAGGGTTCGAACAAACTCTTCTCATGCTTCCGGTTGAGTCCCCCTTACCCTAGATCACCCTTTGTTAACATTATTTGACCGTTTCCTTCTCGAACGTGCTCCTTTCTTATCGACGTGTAGGAGATCTTGAGCGCGGCGGGCACGGATCGCCTTTGGGTTCTCTTCCTTGGAGATCCCTGTCTCCGCCCCCGGCTCACCGGGTGACGTGGTTTCCGCCGTCTCGGTGACGCAGGGACGTTGTGGCCGCCAGGCGTTGGGCACGGCGGCATTTTCCTGGCGCAGGGTTTGTGGGTTGGGCGTCTTCCGGGAGCTTTCCTTCGGGCACCCGTTAATGGACTCCCGCCGAATCGTTCGGTCACTTTCTTTGTGACGTCTTTCCACGCCCCACCTTGTTAAAAGTGACGTGGCGAAGGCATTTCTGGCGTCCACCCCACCTGGACGGAAGAGTGCTCTGGCACCACGTGTCAGGCAGTTTGTCTGTCCTGCCCCTCACCGCTTTCCGTAGGCTCTTTTTGTTTTGTGTTCCGCCATAGTATGGGTTTGTTTTAATACCTTCATCTATTGCCTGTCCCTCTGTCATTACCATCAACGCTCTAAAGTCTCACGATGCAGGAGGAGAATTTCCTCATCTTTATTATCCCTCCCCAAATTCCTGCACACGTGCTCTGTCTGAGATGGGACCAGCTCCCCGGCTTAAAGAGATTCGCCGTCGTGATGATGACAGGTGCTTTGCGATGAACTGATAGCTCAGTTTGCAGACGATAAACATCTCTACAGAGAGCGAAGGGCCCCCTTAGCACGCAGAGCCTGTCTGCCTATTCATTTGCGGCAGCTTTTATGTCTGTCATGAAGGTATTCCTTTCTCTCCATAATCGGCCTTTACGTGATAGGAGAGGTGTGTGTTTGGGACTCGCCGTTGGATTCTCGTGCAATTCTAATGTAATGCGTGTTAAATGGTGTTTTCTAATTATTTCTTGCTGATATGAACGATGCACATGGGTTTTTTTATGTGGCTCCTATATTCAGCAGCTTGATGGAACGTTCATCTGAATAGGTTCTCTAAAGATCCTCCTGGAATTTCTTCGTAGACCATCGTCCTGTCTGTGCATAGCAGACTCACATTCTTCTTTCCTATGTGCTTTTCACATCTCTTCTGAGTATTTTCCTCATTGCCTGGCCGGCCTTTCCAGGGTGCGATTGGCTGCCTAGCGCGCCTAGAATGTTATCAAATGCTGTTCGGGTCTTGAACGTGGCTGCTGGTGGAATTCATCGCGGTGTTACGAAGTGTCCTACGTGCATGGTTCTGCGGTCACTCAGGCAAGGGACGGCAAGCAGTGGGGCTCTGTGACTGAGGGTGTGCAAATCCAACCGACCAAGGGCACACCAACAGAGGAACACCGTACGCACCTGGGAGCCCCCAGCAACGGGACTCGGGGCGGACGTGGAACTGAGTTTGCATCCTGTCTCCGGGGAGGCGGGGAGGGGGCACTGTTGGAAAAGCAAATCCTATAGTAGGAGAAAGAGAAGCGGCCGGCCCGGGCACGCCTGAGCGGCTGTTCGTCGTCACAGGCCAACGCTCTGATGTTTCTCTTCCCGGGGCTGTGGCGACCCGCCCCAGGTTCCCCAGTAGAAGAAGCCCGTCTGGAAGGCGAATTTATGGCCCTTACGATCTTTTGACAGCCCCCGGCGAACAGGTGGCGTCCGCAGTTCCTTCCGCCCCACTGGGTGCTAACGGCCCCACCCGAGCTGTGCGCACGCCTTGAGGCCCAGGCTGCCTGCTGGGTGCAGGTGAGGTGGGTGGGGCTGACCTGGGCTATGCTGGGCTGAGGGGCAGTGGGGGCTTTGCGTGGAGACCGGAGGAGGCTGGACGCACAGACTCCCTACGCTTCACCTGGGGAGCCCCGCACGGCACCTCGATGTTACGTCCCTAAGTGCTCCTGTGACCAGTGGCTCGCGGCGTGGGTGAAGGTCAGGTGCTCCCGTTCCTGGGTGCTCTTTGCTTCCGGCTGGAGATGAGCTCATCCGACTGGGGCCCCCAGCGCTGGACATGACCTCCTCCACCTGGACGGGAGGCGGGACCCCTCAGCCAGGTTCCCACAGAGTCGCCAAGCCAGCCTTAGGAATGACGTCCGCTCTCTCCGCGTGTGCCTCACGTCTGAGAAAAGAAAGGGGTTTGTGAATAAAATGCATGTGAGCGCCCGCCGTAAAAGCCGCTTGTCCAGCACGTGGGGGAAACACCATTTTCAGGGCCCCGGTCGGAGAGAACCATCTTCACTGCAGCACCCTTTGCGGGGAACCTCTCACAACCAGGACACGCGCTGTGCCCAGGGAGGGGAGTCGCCCCTGTGACTGAGGACGCTTAGACTCGAGGGGCCGGGAACAGCTCCTGCACCGAGCCAGTGACCACAGTGACGTGCAGGTTCCCCTGGGTCCCGCACGCCGCCGAGCAAGGCCTCCCTCTGGTCTGGGGACCGAGAAAGAACCGTCAGAGATGACGGCCCGGGGGTCGGGTCCTAATGGGTAAGGAGAACGTGAAGAGACAGACAGGGCAGGGGCGGGCAGGGGACGTTTGACGTGCAGCCCGGGTGGGGGTGGACTGGCTGGCTCGGCGGAGTCACGAGGGGACGAGCCGCAGGTTGGGCACAGGACACAGTCGGGCGATGTGCTGAGATGTGAGACGGGGGCGGGGCGGGGGCCGGACGCTGGGCGTGCCGGGTGCCCTGGCAGCTGCTGGGGATTTGGGTCAGGAAGGGGCTTTCCCTAATCCTCATCTGCTAAGGCGCTGAGTCTAGCCCGGCTGCGAGAGGCTTTGGAGCGATGCTCTGCCTTTCAGACCTTCCGATGCCTTGAGCTCCGCTGGCCTTGCAGGGTTTCGAGAGAGAGGCCGCTTGGTCCCCGAGGGCTTGCCGACAAAGCCTCCCTGCCGACCCTGCCGCGCGGGCAGAGGACGGAGTGTGGGTGCCCTTCCCAGCTGGCTTCGCCTCCGCGTCTCTGCTGCATCGGGGCCTGTCCAGGGGTCTCGATCGCGCCCTCTGCACACCTCGGAGGGTGTGGCGGGAGGAGAGCGTCTGTGGGCGACCCCCCGAGACAGGCGAGGCTTCCCGGGGGCCCTGCCTGCTGCTCGCGGGCGCCGTTCACCCTCTGAGGCTCGTGCGGGGACCCGAGCTTAGAGCCGTTGGCCGGAAACGGACCGTGAAATAAATGAGGCTCGGGGGCGGATGAAGCGTTGACTGGCAGAGGTCGCGTGACGACCTGGTACAGAGCCAGGAGAAGGGCTTGGCCTTTCCTGCCGGAAGGTACCGCGCCCTGAGGGAGGCGACCGTGACGCAGGTGCAAACCAGGATGGCACCGGCTCGCGGGTGCGGGCGGCGCGTTGCCTCAGGGCCCCCGAGGACTGCACGGGCATCGTCTCCTCCACGTCCCCACCCTCGTGACAGCCCCGTGACGGGCGTGGGGCTCCGGGGTACCGGGCTGCGCTGGCTCGTCCCCACCTGTCGTCACACTGCCTGGGGGGGGGACAGGGGTTCCCGGAACAGGACCCCAGGCGCTCGGCCCTCCGGAAGAATTCCTTCCCTGACGGTGACAGCTCCGATGACTCCCAGGCCTGATGGGACGTCATAGCTATCCGTAGAAATGCCAGGCCTCTCCGTCTGACTACCAGGTCCAGGTACACGGACCCTGAAAACGTTCGGATCTGCGGCGCCGCCCTGTGTCCGTACCACATGCTCGCTTCCCTGGGCGAGGTTCCCTGGGCGCCCTGCACAACGGCTCAGAGGCTCGCACGGCCCAAAGCGCCCAGCGCACAACAGCGGAAGACGAAGCTGTCGTTTATCTTCGGCGGCGGCCGAGGGGCTCGGAAGGGGCGATTCTCTCAAGAACGAGGCGGAACCTGACGCCGTGCAGCTCCATGAATTTCCATCGGGCGCCGTGCTTCCCTGGTTAATTATGTTTGATTTGCTCTATAAAAAGTATTTACATTCCTTAAGTACCTTTTCCATATTTTTTAGGTACGACGTAAATTTGGGACTTAGGAGAAGACGTTTTAAATTTTACATTAGCGTCTGTGAAAACCCAGATTAAATGATGCAGGTTTGTTTAAAGCCCCCAGTTAAATTGCCCAATAATTCTGCAACCTGTTTCTCTACAGATAATAGAAAGTAGGAAAATACAGTAAACGAGGGGGGGGGAAGGTATTTTACAGATGGATATAACAAATTTTATAACTTTTTCTTTCTATCCCAATTTTTAAAACCTCCAGTTTTTTTTTTTTTCTTAACTTTGTCTTTGTATGCGTGATACATATATTAAACAGATAGGATCATCCTATGGCTATTAGAATTAGTGTGTGTCATGAAGCATATAGCACAGATATTTATACATGTTGACACTTTAGATCTTATTCTTCCTGGGTCTGTCATGAGATGAAAGAAAAAAAAAAGTACCAATGTGAAGCAAACTCTTTGAATAAAGATCCTTGAAAAACTCCTCGGATAATTCAAAATTAACTCGACTGGACATACAGTAACATGTACCATTCCATTTTTATTAAACGGAAACATATTTTGCCTCTTTGGTGAGACGTTTACATTGTAAAGGAGCAAGTTTTCTAAAAACGAGCCAGGAGCGCTTTCAAAAGACGGCCTGGAGATGAAGGGTCTCGCAAGGTCACGGAAAGGAGAGAGCGTGTATGGTCTGACGCATCTGTGCCGTCTGACCCGAGTCCCAGGCAGGTAGCAGGTGTTCCATAAACGTCAGCCTGAGACAGGCAGACCCTCGACCGCACACACGCACTGAGAGGCCGCGGGCTTCAGGGAGCAAGCAGACGGGCTCCGACGCCTCGTACAGCGGTGTGGCTCAGGCACGCTTTCTGCGTCCGTCCTGCGGTCCTGGGCCACACACCACAATGACGACCACGCATTTTACGCCTCAAGCACCTCACTGCGCGCGAAAGGGGATTCTGGCGCCTTTTGTTACAGTGTGTACGACTTGCACGTCTTCTGGAACGATGTCACCGTTGCCTTTTGTTACAATGTGTACGACTTGCACGTCTACTGAAACAATGTCACCATCACTCCGTATGGGAAAAAAACAAATGGTTCTTTCCCGCCCCTCCCCCCGCCCCCGCCCCCCAGGGGAATTTTCCGCTCAGCCCTTAATCTTCGTTTTGAATTAGCCAGTAAGTCGGCTTCATCCCTGTCACTCACGTTTGCTTCTATGGCACTAGATTTACAGGTGCAGGAGAATTTTAACGGGACTTACGGGGACAGAAAACCATCGAAAGAAGCCGATGCTCTTACAAGTCGTAAAATGAAAGCGAACAGTCCAGGGGCCACTCGGCTCTGAAGTGTCATTTCTCTCCAGCTACTTGCGCTGTCTTGGGTGGGTTTTACAAAGTAGGAACATGAGCACATCGCATCTGCCTTATTGATTTTACAGGCACGTGTCGAGCTCGAAATGAGCCTTGAACGTGCCATCGCTTTGCAGTGAGTCACAGCCACCTTCACTCGTGTTATTAACCCTCGGTACTGGAAATTCTTCCCCTACAAATGCCCCGGCCCAGCGAGGGCTCCTGAGGAACGCGGATGAGCGTGTCAGCTGCCCACACACGCCGTGGCTGGTGGACATGAGAGTATTTCCTCCCAAATGTGTTCGGAGGGTCCAACGGTGCCGCAGGCTTTCGTGGTCTTCCTTAGCCCCCCGCCCTGTTGTGGGGGGCACGTCGCCAATGGCGAGCTCCAGCTCCCCGCCGTGGGGCCGGCGGTGAGCCTCCAGGGGCACCTCACAGCCGTCTTGCCGAGTCCCTTGCTGTCTGTCACGCTGCATTTGGTCACCTGCACAATCAGGGTTAAGGAAGTGACTTTGTCAGGACAATGATGAACGTGGGGAAATTCTACACGTTAGGACTCAGAGGCCTTTATGGGCGCCTCGGAGGCAGGTGGCGGTGAAGGACAGGCTCCGTGCGCACGGCAGGTTTGGGGAGCTGCCGGCCGGTAGGCTGGGCAGCACTGCCAGGGACCCACGTCCTCATCGTCCCCAAAGTTGAGCTCTTTGTTCTCAGTTGGCACCTTCGAGAGTCTCTGAGCTCTCCTTCTGCAATGCCAGCTGCCCTGATCGAAAGGTGGCCGGAACGTTCCTTCCCCGGGGGACTCCTGGTGAGCTGGCCTTGTGAACAACAGTCAGACGGTCCCGAGATGCTGGGGACCTGGGGAGCACGGCAGAGACGGTCACGCCGCATCCCGGTTCAGAGCGATGCTTTTCCAGCACGAGCTCGCCACGCGGTTAGGGCCGTGGACGTGATCGTGCGCGTCTGCCTCACGGCGTTCTGTGACAACAGACATCCTCACCTGGGCACGGTGTTCGCGGGGCTGTGCCACACAGGAAGGACGTCACAGTTCAGAACCGGGACATATAACCGTGTCCGGCATCGGGGTCCCTGCGTACCCCGGTCCTTACTTCACACTTCATCTTAATGCTTATCGCCCCTGATAGAATGCAATACTATTTCTGCTGAGTTATTTAAAATTCTATTCTTTATTTTTTTTTAAAAAATCTTTTCTTCAAGTAAAATGCAACCTCGTTTAGAGCCAGGGATTTTGCGTTTTCCACCCCGCTGGATGCGGAGCAGAAACGATGCTCGATTCGTGACATTCCTGAGCATCGACTCGTCACCCGGGAGAGAAAACGAGTAACTCACGAGGGAGCGAGCGTGTGTGAAGGTGCGCGGCCCGAGCCTTCTCTCTCCGCCTGACTGTCGCCAAGTCCACGTGTTCGGTTTTGAAGGAATGCACACTTGCATGGTTTGGCGTCAGAGCGTTGAAAAGGGCGTCAGGGGGTAAAAAAACCTGCTTCGAGGGTTTTTTTTTTTTTTTAAAGTTTCCAGCCAGCGCTGTTTCTCATCAACGTGTTGAATCCCCGTCCGTGTGGCCTGCAGTGTGGGTACGCTGGTGCAATTGTTCTCAGCTTTCTTTTATTTAAAAATTATGGTGTGTTCATCTCTGAAAGATATTTTCACTAGATACAGAGTTAGGGTTGGCAGTATCTTTTCTTTCGGCAGTTTTAAAGATACATCATGTTTTTTTTCTGGCCTGCTAACGCGTCAGTGAATGCTCTTATCTTTGGAGCTGAAGATATAACATCTTTCTGTGTCTACGTTCAATACTCTCTCATTTTATTTGTTTTTTTTTCTCCTTTTCTCTCTTTTTCTTTGGTTTTCATCATCGTCACTGTATGAGGCTACCCAAGTTTTTTTTTCTGTATTTATCCAACTTAGGTTAAACGTGTTAACCCTCACCAGGATAAATGCAAAGGAAAGGATAATAGGCGTATTGTAAATTCAATGCTCTTGAATAATCTTATGGGTTTTTCATCGCTGTTTCGTCAAACGACGTTCCTTTCTGTGCTTCACTTTGCCTCTGTTTCGTCCCGGGTCATAGGGACCGTTCGTTATTTTCACTCACGTTTCCTCTCTGTCCTGCAGGTGCATCGTCTCTCATTGTACTTCGTAAACTTCACTGGCCCCTTCTTCTTCCCTTGTTACTCTTCTCTCAACCATCCAGAGAAACTTCTTTTTGCACCTGGTCCGTGATGCTTCTGATAGTCCCACGAGGTTCTAATTCTCGTTTCCACTTCTCTGATGGGAATTCGCAGCTCTATCTTCCTTAATAACCAGGTGACATTGAATGGGAAACTTCATGGTTGAAGAAACAGGACAATATGTTTCGGAAACACAGGAAAAAATGGTCGCTAGAAACTCAGCACGTGAACCCACATGGTGAAGTGGTCGGACAAGGACTTCGTGTGGCTTTTGTAATCGTGCTCAGAGATTTAAACGAAAAATCACGGAGGAGTTTGGATTCTGTAACTTTCCTTGGCAGCGTGGTAATCCGTGTGCTAGCCGGTAATTAACATGCATTAATTATGTCTCTATTAATATATTAAAGATTGCGTGATATATATAATTTTTATCATGTCCTGTGCTCGAGTGAAACGGCTTTATTCCGCACTTGGTTTGATCGCGGCGTGAGACAAAGATCTAGTTTTCCTTATTTCAGAACGGTGAAATAATTACTCCGGCATGCTTACCGGGAGGAACTGGTTTTCTCGTATGAATTCAAATTGTTAACATGTTATAGAGCCCCGTTAGCTACTAAGCAGTCTGTTTCCCAGGTCTCAAATGTCCTTCCCTGGCAGCGTATCTATTTTTAGCCTAGTAACATTTTTTTCTTTAATGACTGTAGCTTCATAATAAGTTTCAAATTGTACTGTGATGATTTTACCAAAATTACCTTTTTAAAAAGAAAATTCAGGTGAAACTAGTGTTCTGCATACCGTGAAAGTAATCTTGCCAAATTTCTATGAAATGCGATTTTGATCGAAAATGAATTAAGTTAATATGTGTAAAACAGACATAATATATTTGTCATTTATTTACTTCTTTTATATTAAGGAGGATTTCGTATTTTTATTTTTGCTTATGTACAGTGAGAGTCCGCTCAATTTAATTTTAAGTGTTTTCTGGGTGCATTGCCATGTATAAAACATTCATTTAACACCACTTATGGATAGAAATGCTTTTTAAAAATTTTATTCTAATTGATCGTTTATTGAACACTTTTCCACTGTTAATATCTTCTGTCTTGGGTTTTCTAAATGGATAATCACATTATATATATAGACATATATATATATACACACACACACACACATATATATGTGTATGTATGTGATATTGGTTAATCTCACCTGTAATAATATGTATGATTTCCTTTCTCGTGTCCCTGTTTTATGAGAAAATCTCCAAAATGATGTCAAAAAATAATGGTGGTAATGAAGATCTTGCCTCGTTCGCATCTTTTCCAACCCTTAATTACCTAGGAGGCTTCGAAAAGGACTCTGATTAGATCTTGCTCTTTATTCTCGAAATACGCTGCGGGTAACATGGCAGGGTGGTGAGCTTCCGCGTGCTCGTCAAGCCGGTCCGGTCTCCGCAGGCGGCCTCCTCCGTGCTTTCTGCTCCCCCGCGTGGCCTTGGCGTCTGCATATATTTCGATGTATCTCCTGTGAAATGCACCGGGGGAAGTGCGCGATTTGACGAACGTCGATCCCCGTGCCCGCCAGGGCGGCCAGCGTCCTGAGTGAGACAGCAGCACGTTTCTGAGAGCGCAGCAAGCGTTCTCGCCACGCGCCCCGCACGGTGTCCTCGCGCGCACTGTAGATGCGTCTCTGTCCTCGAGCTCCGTTCGCATCCAGCGATACAGTGTTTCGTCTTCCATTCTATTTCCCGTGTCAGGGTCCTGCTGTTCCTCACTGCGGGCGGCACTTCCCGAGTCGGCCACGCGATGATTCCCGTCTGCTCCTCCCGTGGGCGTTTGGGTGACGCACGGACTTCGGTGATCATGACGAACTTTCTCTGCATCGTCAGCTCTTTCCGTCGACGTCAGAAGAGATTATTCTTGGGGTGAATACTGAGACATCGAAGGAGAGAGTGCAGGGTCAACGTCTTTGATTTTGTAAGCAATTGTCTGTTTCTCAACGTGGACGGACCACTGTTGAGTTCTGACAGCAATATTTGAAGGGCCAGTGTACGTTGCTGTCCTTCCTTTTAACGCCAGGGCCTCTGGCTGGTGAAAAGTGCTGTATTTTTGAGGTTTTAATTTGCTTATCGCTTATGACTAATCATGTCGAGTACTTTTTGATGTACTCCTTGGTCCTTGTATACTCTCTTTAGTGAAGTGCCTAAGACTTTTCCCTGCTTTTAAGGGGTTGCTTTTTATTTAATTAATGGCTTTTAAAAACTGTTCTATATATATTCAAGCTATAAATCTTTTCTTCTATATGTATTGTAAAATTTCCTGGTGGCCTTTGGCTTACTATGAGACTTTATTAAGCATAACCTTTAGTAAGCAGGAGATTTTAACTTTGACAAAGTCCGGTTTGTCTTTTTTTCTCTCTCTCTCTCATGTTGAATTCTTTTTGCATCCTTGCTAACAGTATTTGCTCGGGATAGCAATTTTATTGCCTGGCAACATCAGATTTAGGTTAAGCAATTTATAATGAAGGAATGCAGAAGAATGCATAGAAAATTATAGAATAAGAGGGCTCATCCATTATAAATACATATGCAACCCCGAAAATATAATGTCAACATGCATTAAACACCAGTGACAGAACTGAGGGGGGAAATATTTATAAACAGTTTCACTTAGAAATGGAAACTATCAAACTGTTTAATAATATGAAAGAGATAGAGACATTCAATTTCGGGCAATACAATTAATAAGGGTGTGCCATGAGGTGGGCCCTGGATTTGTCACCCACAAGTATTTTTGTTTGTCTGTTTATCTGTTTTAGGGAGGCAGGATATAGACACAAAGATTAGCCATCTCCTCACCTGTACAAGGAGTGTCAACATTTCTCAAAGGACCAATGCCATACACTCCGCATTGTCTGATCTTGGTGAAAGAAAATTAAAAGTTGGGACAGTATAATGAGTTCAACTGCCATGATTCCAGCCGCCGCACTGGCTGTGTGCTTGGCATCTCCAGGTCACGTAACCAAGATGACGATTTCCATAAACGGAGTCTCGTAAAACTCTTCCAAACTGGCCGCCCTGGTTTAGGACGTCGTGAGCTGGTGGAATTCCTGAGGGCGGGTCGGCAGGCGAGGTGCACATTGCCGTGCGTCTTGAACGCACCCAGAGGTAGAGAAGCCCGTAGCCTCTTCGGAAGAAGCCTGTGGGCTCACGACGCACCGTCGCGTCGGGCCTGTAAGTCCTGGGGTGACCGTACAAGCGGCTTTATTCCCAGTATCACTGTGCTTGACGCCCAAGTTTAAATTCTGCCTTTCGAAAGAGAGCGCTCTCGTTCCCGCAAAATATCCCATTGTCACGTCTTCCTTAGGCGTCGTGAATTTCCTAAAATGTCGTTTCCTGCACAGCAGCCTGTTCGGAGTTTTTAACGTCTTCATTTTCAGCCTCGCGAGCCGTCCCTCTCGTCCTGCTTTGCCTGCACGAATCCATTTGCAGGAATCTGTCGCTGTGCCTGAGGACATCGGCCACCCCGAGGCCCGAAGGCAGGACGCATCCTGTGCGAACGCAGACAGAAGCCCCTCCGCGGCTGAGATGAAAGAGAAACCGCGTTCGATCTCGGACGTGGCGTGGCCCGTGTTCGCCGTTGCACCAGCCGCGGCAAAGTAAGGTCCCCACACCGCGCGTGAAGCTCCCTCCCCGTTGGATGTCGCCGCCCTCAGGCACGGGCGCCTCCTCGCGCAGCTCCTCAGAGCCTTTCCCGTTCTCGTCGAGGCCAGGCGACAGGCCGGCGTGCCACCAGCCACCTGCACCAAGCTGGGATTCCTGGAAACTGTCTCCGCCTTCTCATCCGTCAGCTCTGTGCAGCAGCTGAGCAGCAGCTGGCGGCCCGGGTCAGCGCAGCCTTGGGCGCCGGCCACGCACACGGAGGGCGTGCGGAGCCCAGGGCTCGCGTCCAGCGGGCACGCGGGCCACACCAGGGAACGTGCGACATCTCGGCTCCAGCCTTCGGCCGTGGCGGGTCGCGGCCTTTGCTTTCAAGGTTCCCGCTACGTGCTTTGTGTCCACGCGTTTCTCCTGCGGTTTGGGACCCCGGTGAGAGACGCTTCGGACGGAGGGGCGTCACTGCGGCCTGCGGCTTGGGCGCCGCTTGTCGTGGCTGCGTGACCCTCGTGCCCCGCGCGTGTGTGCACAGGGCACCTGACGGCTGCGTGTGTGGGTCCCAGGGGCGGGAGGGTGGGCATCCCGCTGCCCCGCGGAAGTGATGCGTGCACACGCACACGCACACGCACGCACACACGTACTCTTGCTCTCTGTGGGCTCATAAAGGGTAACACACACCTCTCCATCGCTTATTGAAACTCTGCGAAGATGGAGTAAGTGCCCGGGATTATGGTTTGTGTAACCTGTGTGAATCCGGTGCAGACATCAGCACGATGCGCCGATGTTTCAATCTGTGTGTTGTTCTAAACGTGCACCGAACACAACCTTCTTTGCCAGGCGTGTGTGCATCACCGAGCAGTATATGGCAGGTGCGCTGGGTGTGTGTGTGTGTGCGCGCGTGTGCGTGTGTGCACATGTGTGTGTGCGTGCGTGTGCACGTGTGCGTGCGTGCACATGTGTGTGCACATGTGCGTGTGTGTGTTCACATAGAGCACTTATACTCTGATGTACATGCTGACATGTTCCAAGGAGTGTATTTCAGATGCTCTTTTACGACACGTGGATTCCAAGAGTTGTGATAAACACCCACATTGACACAGCCACGTCACGTTTTTCTCCAAATGTGGTATACAGTGCAGCCGTCAGGAAAGAGGCAATCTTGCCGTGTGTGCCAATACGGGTGCAGTCCGAGCGTATCGTGCTGACTGCGATCCGTCAGACCGAGAAAGAGAAGCTCCAGCTGGTGCCACTCATCTGGGGGATATGGAAGAGCGAGGAACAAAGGACGAGCAAACCCAGAGACGCGGACCACGGGCGTTTCCAGAGGGAAGGTTGGGGAGGGGCCGGAGAGGGTACACGGGGCGCACGGACGGTGACGCCAGGAGCCTGGGCTTGGGGCGCGGAGCACGCCCTGCGATCCACGGACAACGTGTCACAGAAACGTGCGCTCGGAAACGCTCCGATGTTTCCACTGAAGTCCCCCCAATGCATTTAATTTTTAGAAGGCGCGAAAAGCGTATCCAAAAAAAGACACGTATGTCAGAGTATCAGTGTTGTATGTGGACACATTTACGCGTCCACACACACATGTGCACACAGACGCGCAACGCGCACCAACATATGCTGTCATGCGTGTCTATGCGTATATGCAGCATCGGTTACGTGTACATGTGTAACAGCGTACGGATTAACACAGTTCTTCCTCGCGCTGATGTTCTCCTAAGTGTATAGCGCTATTTTAAATGCCCGATTTCTGGAACGGGTTGTGTTCCTCCTGGCAGTGCCGATAAATATCGGAAATGATTCGGACAGCTAACCTGTGACCCTGTCTCCAGCAGAAATTCAAAACACCTTCGTTGATGTTCCTCAACACAGAGTCTCTGAGCCCCTGTTCGATGCGTCACTCGGGCTTCGAAGAACCAAATCAGAGGTATTTGGAGCAAATGCTGCCTGCTGAAGAACAGAGAGTCAAAACGGGTATGCAATTCTGTGTCAGGAGTCAAATACGTTCGATAGATGCGCACACGGAAGCCTTTTACGGAAGAAACTGTTGCTGCACTTAAAAACAACAACAACAACATGACACTCTGGGTGATACGAAATGCAGAAAACGTGGGACTCTTTGCTGGTCAACATGCCGCGTATTTTCCTGAGCCCACGGGAGACGAAAGGCAACGTCTTCATATTTTTCCGCAGCGGTTGCCGTGAGCACATGGGGGCCGAGCTCTGCCTTAGGACACAGACTCCCCTCCTACGGACCAGGCGCGTCGCTCGGGCTCCGACGGGGCTGGCGTCCGGGTCTCCTCCTCTCCGTCGGCCGTGAAACCTTAGGCAATGTATTTAACCTCTGTCCTGTTCTCGTTGAACCTGAAACAACACAGGCAGCAGTGAGTACCTCGACAGCCACTGTGTACGTCAGTGACACCGCACACAGCCACCGCCCCTGCTCCCCGGGGGACACGTCCCAGAGCCCCCAGTGGATGCCTGCAGTGATGTTTCGCAGCAAACCCCATACGCTGTGTTTCCTACACACACGCATGCCCAGGACGAAGCTCGGTTCATAAATTAGGTGCGTTCAGAGGTTAAAAACCAGAATAAAATAGCACTGGCAGAGCAAGAAACGGTCGTGAAAGGTACGACAGCTGGACTGTGCTCTCCCTCGGGCTCTCGCGGAGCGTCCTGCCATGCCGAACACACCCTTCTTTCCGTGATGACGTGGGCCTTGGGGCGTCGCCCTCGGCGAGGGTGCGAGCGGCCCCAGGCGCTGCTGTCCTGAGCCCCGAGACCACCGCTGCGTGCCTGACGGGTGCACACGGCACGGAGGCGTGGCACAGCGGGCACATTCGTGTGTCGGGAGGGACCGCGGGGGGGGACGGCACGAGATCTTCCCACCTCGCCGAACGGCGTGCGTAAATCGAAGCCGACGACTCGCTCATCCCCGCGCGTCTCTGATCGCAAAAGCCGTCACGGCGAAAAAGAGGCAAGACAGCAATTCGCAGATGACACAGGAGGTTAAAATAGCTCAGGTGTCACCTAGGAGCGGAAAAGCCGCTCCTACGCGTCAGTGAGCAAAAGACGAACAGTGCGGTGGAGGAAGCGGGCGGAAGCCTGCCTGACGCGCACATGACGGGGACCCGCATCACGGACCACGCTGTGCTGGCCGGAACGAAATCCAAACTCCTTTTCCTTCCTCGCCAAAGGGAGGCCGCGCTTTTGAGGAGATGTCGTGTAGTTCATTGTCTCCCTCTCTCCCCACGCCGCCCGTACCCGGAGCGCCCTCCTTCCTCGTGGCTTCGGCAAGGGTGTGAAGGGCACCCCTTCCCGGCTCTCCACAGACAGCTGTGCACGTGGCCTGCCTTGCGGCTCGTCGCTTCCCCGGTGAGGGTTGGTGGCACGGGGCCTGCCAGGGGACCTCAACCGGGGTGGGGGTGAGGCTGAGCGGAAGGCGGGCACCACCTGGTCTCTCTGGGCGGGTGTCAGTACTGGAGGCGTTTCCTTATAAGTTGGCACTTTTTTTTTCTTTCTTGGACTTTTAAGCGAATAGACTCGCTGCAACTCACACTCTTTTCTGAGTACAAATGCTAAGGGGGCAGCAATTCAAGGCAGGCTGGTCAGTAACGGCCGGTCACAGGGACCGATGCCGTCACTGCCCCCTGCAGAGTCCACCCGAGCAGCTATGTGGACGTTTGCCACCGCACGGCGTGACTCTGGACTGTGTGAGGCCAGCTTCCAGATGTTCAGTCTGCTGGCTCCTCGGCGTGCTTCCTATCAGAGTGGTCGTTTCTGAAAACGATGCCACACCGAACAGGAACGCCTCTCACATTCTCTTTATTTCCTCTCCGTTCGGTCCTGGAATGAATCCCTCTCCTCACAATGGACTACGGACCAAACGGGATGAAAGACTTTTAAAGATGGTCAGTAGGAAGCAGTTTCTTTTTTCAAAGGACTAAGAACCAATTGATTGATCGCCTTTGTTCCGTTTTCTGTCATTGGAATTCAGTCCCTGCTTTTCTCCTGATCTGTTCGAGCCTCTCAATTCCGCGTAGAACGCCGTTTTTCAGTAAGAGAAGCGATAGTGAGCATTCCGGCTTTCCCACGCCGTGGGGAAATGCATTGCAAACAGTGTCGTGAAAGAGGCTGAGAGAGCGTTCCTGAAAGGGACGTTGTGGGATGAGTGGCCAGGAAGGGTGTTGTCTTTTTTGTTTGTTTAACTGCCGTGGGAGCAGAGACAGATATTGTTACCGCAGGGGACAATGGCAGTTCAATGAATGCTGCACAATTAGGTGTTCAAGGAGCTTGGGATAATCTTCCACAGTTACTTAAGGTATTCTTCAGGGGACCTGCTCGGTGTCACCCGATAAGAAAAAGGAAAATGGGCCGACGTTTTAAGCCGGTAAGCTCAGTCATCGGGAGGACGTCCCGGCTCGCCTCTGGCTTAGTGTGCAGAGAGAGGCGTGGACGACGTGTGTCACCTGCCTCTGAGGCTCTTTATCTGGCCAACGGAGGGGACGATACGCCCAGGCGTGAGGCTGCGGGGGACGGACACACGGGACCCAGACCGTCACGCACATCGGTCCCGCGGCTCACTGTTCCCCCGTTATTAAGGACAGACGGACGGATTTCCCTCACGCCGATCACGGTCTTCGCCACCCCATCACTGTTCCCGAAACACAGAGCTTGCCCTGCGGGCGTGCACACACACACACACACACACACACGGGTGAGGGTCGGCGTGTGTAGCACAGTCCAGGTGTGTGAGTGGTTTCCTCGGTGGACACTGTGTAACAACTGCCAGTCTTTACGAAGTTGCTGCTGTATCTATTGTTGCTGTCGTTGTCTTGTGCCTTGTGACATATACGATGGGGAACAATGTAACTAAAGGGAGCTATTCCACGGGGGGACGAGTTTTAAACCACGGGCGCCTAATGTTTGTGCTGAAATTCCCAGGAGGAAGCAGCGGTCCTTAATGCTTCTCCCGTCTTTAGATCCAGGTCTCTTAGAAGAGCGTTTCTCTTTCCCTCTTACACTTGTTTTTTTAGGGCAGAAACTCAAAGCAGAGGACGTGGTTCTGCGATCCCCATCTGTCCTCCCCTGTCCCCTGCCCCAGCAAGCGGAGGCCGTGGAGGAAGATGGATTTGGAGGGGGCGTATAAGGCGGGGGCTCTAAGTCACAGTCACAGCCCCCGCCTGCCTTCGCCGGGTGCAGCTCTGGGTCCTTGTCCGTCTGGGCCGCCCCCTGGGCTGCCAAGGACGATGGCCGTGCGTCCCCTGCTGCAGCGGTGCGAGCCCGTCCCCCAGCATGGCCAGGCAAGGAGCTCGTCGCCAGCAGCAAGCACTCCCCGAGGGCGCCTGCCAGAGCGGGAGGACGCTGAAGTGAGCAGCCGTGCCTGTGCGGGCCAAAGCCAAGCGCGGTGGGCGGCTGAGGCGGGGCCCGGCAGTGCGAGGACCAAGCGAGGAGGACGCACGGCCGCAAGGCAGCGTTTCGGAAGGGAGAAGCGACCTGTGGGGACCTAGCACACGCGGCTCCCTCACCGGGAGGGCGGCCGGTGCGGGGCGACAGGTGCGGGGCGGCCGGTGCGGGGGCAGGTGCGGGGCGGCCGGTGCGGGGGTCAGGTGCGGGGCGGTCGGTGCGGGAGGCAGGTGCGGGTGGCAGGTGCGGGGGGCAGTGCGGGGAGGCAGGTGCGGGGCGGCCGGCGCATGTGCCACCGCAGCCTCCGGCCACCGCGCACCAGCTCCGCCTCGCAGTACCAGCCCCTTCACCCCGTCCCCGTCACTCGTGCCTCGGGTCCCCGGGAGGATCTGACGCCCTTTCTAGGCCCACATGGTCATGTCCACGTTTCTATTTTCAGCCCCCAAAGTATTTCCAATCTTTCTCCATTGTTCTCCATGGCTCATTGTTGTTGTTGTTGTTGTTGTTGTTATTATTATTATTATTATTATTATTATTATTATCGTTTCTATCTGCGTGGCCGTCTGCCGGCTCTTCGTACACGTTCTGCTCGTGGGCGACGGGCTGCCAGCCGCGTGGCCATGCGCACAAGCTATCGAGGTGACACAGATGTCTCATGAGACTGTGTTTCCTCTGTCCCGAGGCAGAGGCCGGGATTGGGCGCCGAGGGCCGCAGCAGTGCCAAGGCTCGTGCGAGGTCCCGGCTCTGATTCCTCCAGACACCTGGGTCGCCAGAGGCTGCACACGGCCGAGCCGTGTCCCGGAGGAGGGTCAGGGCACAGGTTCTCGTCGTCGCCGCTGCCACTGTCCGCCCGTCACCCTCCCCTGCCGCTCCCGCTCCTCGCCCCGTGAAAAACAAAACCCGCCTCCCGCCTCCGGCTCCGTGTCTGCTGGTGACTCCGGGGAGGACCGAGCTTCTGGCAGCTGTGGGGTGCGGGGTGACGACAGGAGACGCCGTGACAGGTCCCCTCGAGAGGGCCGCGGGCTCGTCCTGTCTGGGGAGGACTGGCGAGCGCCCTCCTTACGCTGCGCCTTGAGCAAAGGGGCGAGCCGTCCGTCATGGACCAGATGTCGCAGGCGCCCGGCGGAGGCTGCGTCCCTTTCTCGGCAAAGCTCTTCCGTCCGCGAGGAGCTGCCTGCAGCTCGGGGACCCTGGGACCTCCCGGGAGAGATGGCCGGTCGTCTCGGCCCCTAGGCAGTCAGCGAAGTCGCTCACGCCTGTACAGATCAGAAAAGGAAAAAGTGTCCTCCGCAGTGGGAGTGAGACTGTGCGTGTGCCTTCACTCCTCTTTCTGACGGGCGCAGAGCATCCGACGGAAAGTTCTAGATCGCCCCGTGCAGACCCTCCTCCGAGCGGCCGGGAGGAGGGGCCGGGGCCGTCCGCTGCGTCTCTCTCTTTGCTGGAAATTTAAACACGCGCAAGACACGCCTCGGCGCAAGCTCGTCTCCAGGCCCCGGGGGGCAGACGCATGTCTGCGCGCACATGGCCCCTGTGTCCGGGTGTTCACGCCGGCGGAATTCCCGGGGAGCCACGGTGTTCCCCAAGTGAACACGGAAGTCCGGCGAATGCCACCCAGGCTGCCGCCGTGCGTGACGCCCGCAGCCGGCCGGCCCGCAGATCCAGCAAGGAGCTGTGATCCACGCGTCGGGCACCTTCCCCTGCCTGCTGCCTGCCGGGCTTCCTGGGAGCCGGGGCCTCGGGGACGGCGGGAACTGTCTGGTGTGAGGAATCAGGACAGAGCAGCGCGGAGGCCCGGGGCGGGCTGCCACCGCACAGCGGCCCCGCGTCGCGGGCACCCGGGGATTTGCCCCGCAGGGACGGGGAAAGGAAACGTTTGAAAACGCTGTCCGGCCGGCCAAACCGGGCTCCAGGGCGTTTCGCCGTTGCCGTGCGGTGCGGAAACAAATGAAGAACACGGGCGTGGGATGCATGCCCTTGTCTGGGCTCTGACGCTCTCCTGGGTCCCAGCGGAGGAGTTGGACGCCCTTGTGTTCGTCACCGGCGGCTTTGGAACACATGACCACAGAGCCAGCCGCTCAGACCAACACACGTTGATCCCCGCAGGTCGGCACTGTCCCTGCCAGCGAGGCCCTCGGCCTCGGGGCCTCGCACGTTGCAGCCGGGGTGTCCGTGGGGACTGGGGGTCCCCCGAAGAGATGCCTGCGGAAGACCTGCCCCCAACTCGCCTGAGTGCGGGCAGGACTGAGCCGCGCACACGGTATTGCAGAGACTCTCTGGTCCTGCCTTCTGCAGCGCAGCTCTGCCTGGTCTCCTCGGGGCGGCTGTGTCATCCGACGCCAGCAAGACAGCGCCTGCTGCAGAGGCACAAGGCAGCGTCTCGTAGAGCGTCACCGTGGACGTGACACGCGTCACCGTTGCTGCGTCCTCTTGGTCACACGCAAGTGCTCAGGGCAGTCCGCGCCCGGAGGAAGGTTTGACCAGGGGCTTAAACCACACGGGTCCCGGGGGACCGCCTCGGCGTTCACTCACCACGCTTCGCCAGCAGAGCAACGAGAATCTGAGGCTTCGCTCCCGCGTGCATCCACGATGCACCGGCTCATCCTGGAATAGCAGGCCACGCCCCGTGGCCCTGGGGAACGAACCGGTGTCACCCAGCGTCACCCTTAGGGCTCACGAAGGGGCTTTCCCACACCCATTCTCCTAACCCATCCTCCCGTGAAATTCCCGCAGAGACCCTGCTTCTCCGCACGCCGTTTCCGAACTCGATACCTGAAATGACTGTGGCTCTGTGCGTGTCCCGGGAACCGGTTTCACCCCACTGGGCAGGTGCTGTCCCCAGGGAGAATGCGTCCTTCGCGGCAGACCCCGGCGTTCTGTTCTCCCGCTCAGCAGCTCTGCGACCTCAGGGAAGTTACCGGACGCCTCTGACCCTTGGCCCTCTTTGACCTTATTGTCAGGACGCTCTTCTGTGCCTGACTTCGTCACACGGCCCTCGGGCAACATCTTCCTTGGGCTCTTCAAATACTGTGAGACCACAGTGACCGCTTCACGACGCCACGGGCATTATGCCTGCCCGAGGACGCGGCAGGATCAGAGCCCAGCGAGGATTTCTCTGGGGCAGACGCTGCGTTCTCTCTCGTTTTAGACCCACGGACTGCAACACGTGTCTGGAGACTGAATCAATATTCATGAATCTTCTTTCAAAGAATGCGTCAATCAATGAATCGGCACTTCCTGGATTCACTACAAACTCCTTCCGACAGTGACCCCAAAAGATGCATCTTTATCGCTCTGACTTCACAGTCCCAGAAGGAATGTTGGCCTAATCAGCAACTTTTCATTGGGGTTGTTTCTAGGGAGAGACACATGACATTGTTCTTTACTTTTTTGTCGGTCAAGAACAGTGGACGGTCAGCACCACACTAATATTTGCCTTCTTCTGCAGATATTTGGGACATTTTTTTTTTCTTTTCTTTGGCGACTTCGGAAATAAATCGTTTAAGATGAGCCGAGGATGGATACATCGCATCTCCCCTTGGGGAGAACAGCTAAGTGGGGATCACGTAAAACGCTAAAAGACTCAGTTTGGAAATGTGCTGTTTTGACGGAAGGATCACGCCGTGGTCACGGGTCGATACTCCTCTGAGGGTTCGCCAGCGGCGTCAGGCATTCAGACCCACATGCTCGTGTCAAAACTGTGTGTGCGAGGGACCCCGAAGAAGAGGCACAGACGGCCCACGGGCGCATGGAAAGATGCTCAGCAGCGCTCATCACCGGGGAGACGCAAAACCACAGCGACACCCCCCCCCCGCACCTGTGAACACGGCTCTCGTCAAAAGAGAAGGGATGAGAGGCTGTGGGGGGTCAAGGCGCCCTCGCCCACCTCGGGGGGACTGGAAGGGGGCGCAGCCGCTGTGGAGCACGGCACGGAGGCTCCTCCAAACGTTAAACACGCCACTACCACGTGGCCCAGGAAGCCGTGTCTGGGTCGTCATCCGAAGAAAATGAACTCGCCTGTTCGAAGAGACACCTGTATTCCCTCCCACATGCACTGTGGCGTGGTTTGCAACAGAGAAACAGTGTATCGGTGGATGAGCAGCTGCAGATGGACTCTTATCCGGGTGCGGCACGGAAGGAGAGCTTGCAACGCGGACTGACCTTGAGGGCATCGTGCTAAGGTCCCAGAGAGAAGGACAAATACTGTCTGATCGGCCTCGCTGGTATGCGAATCTTAGAAAAACGAAACACGGCCCAACAGACAGGAAGAGCCTGAACTAATAAACACAGAGACGAGACCGTGGTTGCCGGCGGCGGGGGGTGGGGGCGGCGGGGCCGTGGGGGACGTGGGGGACCAAGGATGAGCCCCGTTGTCGGCAGCCTGGTGTTTCAGATGATCCTTCCCTAGCTGAGCTGCTGGGCGCTTTGAGGAGAAACACATGGAGCTGAATCGTGACCGAATCGTGACTCCGCCAAAGCTGCGTGTGTCCGATGCCCAAACCAGTGAACGTGTCACCTTCCAAGTCGAAGGGACTTCGCGGGTGCGACTGAGTCAGGGGCGTCCAGGTGGGGCGGGATCCCCGGTTATCGGCGTGCTGCCGTGCAGGCGTACGAGGGCTCGGGGGGCGGGGGCAGTCGGGCACTCAGGGAGGGGCATGTGACGTGGAGGGAGGGTCATGGGAGGACGCTGGCTTTGAAGCCGCGGCGACCCGAACGGAGCCGGCAGCGTCTGCAAGCTGGAGACGGAGAGGAGACTGAGTTTGGCCGACAGCGTCCGCTGCGCGTCCGCTGCACCCCTTTCTCTGTCAGGCAGCACGGGGCCCCGGGTGTCCCCTCTCTGGTCCCCTGACTGACACGCCTTCCCCTAAACAAGCTGTGGCCAGTCCGGGACAACCCGGAGAAGCGTGAACCCTGGGGGCGGGGGTCACGTCGGGGCCGCGAACGGGCAGGAATCTCGAAAACCAGGACACGAAAGAGGGGCGCGCATCGTCCTTCCAAAGAGTACGAGCGACCCTGGGGCCGGCCCCCCAAAACTGTGGTTTCCCGGGACACGGGGGTTTCCACGCTGCACCCCACCCGGTCAAGCTGTGCCGGTCTCGTTTCCCAGACACGCACACATTTCCGTTCCCCGGAGACGGGGGGACGTGGCAACGCCCCCCTCGACAGGCGAGGTGGCCCCCGTTTGTTCGGCAGGACGCCTTGTGCACCTGCGACGGCTTCATCCGGCGTCGCGGTGCTCAGGGTACACGACGGAGAGACGGACGACCCTCGGGAAACACGGTTTCTGTTGGAAACGACGCAGGCGTGCCATCGACCGCGTCCGTGTTCCCGTGCACGCACGGGGGCGCGCACGGGGTGAACACGCGACACGGGACCGGGCGCCGACGCCGTCACTTCTTCCAGGGCCGCGCCGAGGGTGGCGCTGCTGTTGGTCGCCGGTGGCCCGTGGGCTCTCGTCACACGGCGAGGAAGCGCGTCAAATCGGTCAGAGGTCGGGAACGGACACAGCGCGGCCCGCGCCGAAGTCGGGCATTGCGTTGGGACGCCTTCCCGGGTTCGCGCAGGAGGCAGACACGGCAGCCACGGCAGACACGGCAGACACGGCAGACACGGCAGCCACGGCAGACACGGCAGACACGGCAGCCACGGCAGACACGGCAGAAGGGCTACGTCGTGCTGCACGGCACACGGCGTGGCTCACTTGTACCTGCTGCGCCCGCTTTCTGCAGGGACCAAGGGAGGTGAACAGCGAGCTTCGCCGAGCGTCTGTGCAGGGCCCGTCGGCGGAACGGCTGTCTCTCCGGGGAGCAGTGGGGTTCGCGTGGGGGGTGCCCAGCACCCCCGCCCTCCCCCCCAGCCGCAGAGTCACACGATGCCCGTTTTCCTGCCGTTTGCCGTACTTAAAGGCTCCGTTTCCTGGCGGACGTGCAGAGCAGGCCACTAGGACTTCCAAGCTCATAGTGTCCCGGACCCGAGCAAGTCCGTGTTGAGTGCCTGGTGCGTTTCGGAAAGCAACCATGCTTAGCGAGCTTCCGAGACACGCCGGGGCCCGTGCGCAGCGGGGGTGACCACGCGCTGCGGCGTGGTCCCTGGACTGTCGCTCCTGCCTTCCGGAGAGGCCAGTCGGACAGCCGTGGTGAGCCGGGCACTCACCCCGCGTGGCAACGTCCAGAGGAGGCTCCACGAGGGGCCCACGTCACAGTCCTGGGGGCCGGACGTCCGTGATCCAGGCACGTGCAGACGCGGGGTCCTTGAACGGGGTGGCCCCTGGGCTCCCCCAGTCCCCGGGGTTACGGTCCCCCATACGGACTTGTGGGGCTGGCGGCTGGGGGGCCTTGAGCTTTGTCTCTTGCCCTGAGTGACCAAGGTCACCCCGCAGAGGGTAAAGCAGACGAGCCGCCAGCAGACAGAGGCCCCGGCTTCTCCGAGAGCCTCATCCCTCAAACACCAGCGGAATTTCTCATTAGCGCTATCTGCGGCTTAATCAAGGCTTCGGGGCCGAGGTGAGAAGGGAGATGACCTTCCAAATGAAATCGCCATCGCGCGAGTCTCCGGCGAAAGTCGTTCCCTCAGCCGCGTGACGGACAGCACGGCGCCGGGCGCGGGCGAAGGGCCCCGAGGCCGTGTGCAGTGCGGGCGTCTGAGGAAGCTGAGCGGACGCCCCGTCTCCCCCCCGCCCGTGACCTTCGCCGTGGCCTGGTCTGCCTGGGGCGGGCGCCCCTCCGGGGCCAGCTGATGCCATGCGGCCCAGGTGACGGGGTTCTGCACACATGACCTTGCCCACGCGGCCCAGGTTCCTAACAGGCAGAGCTCATCGCGGGCCGGTCCCCTGGGTGCCCCGAACCATTCCCCGCGTCTCCCCAAAGGTGCGGAGGCCGGAGGCGGCAGGCTCTCGCCCTCCCCGCAGACGCCGCCCTCACGGGCCCTGAGGGCTGGGGGCGTGAACTCCAGCGGTGGCCGGGGGCCTGGCAGGGCACACGGCGTGGCCACGCGGACCCGGCGTCCACAGACCCCAGCGGAGGGCGCCACACGCGTGCCGTTCGAAGCGTCCGTGTGCACAGCGGCTTCTGCCCAGGCGCGGCAACGCTGATCACCCAGGACGTCCGGGGACGGGGCAGACAAGACCCCGCTCGTCCCGGCCCGGGAGAGGGGAGATGGTGTCCGCGCACCGCGACTCTGAACGTTCAGCATGTTGGACTTGCAAAGGCCGGCGTGAGCGGACAGACACCCAGAGGCGGGCGGCACGGAAGGGGCAGTCCCACTGCGTGCGGGAACCGCGCAGACGGCCACGGGCAGGCAGGGAGGAGCAATGAGGGGTCCCAGCTCGGCCTGCAGGGAGCGTGGGGGGCCAACGCCGTGCTAGTGAGGGGGCTGGCGTGAGCCGCCCACGCAGCCCGTCGGCCCCCACTGCTGCCCTCAAATGGCCCAGTTCCCCATCCCCAAGCCCCTTCCCTACGGCCCCCGCCCAGCCGCCGGGTCTCCTACTGGTCCTGGAGGGGCAGACAGGCGAGGGACCGCGTGACGGCGGGCAGTCTGACTGCTCGCTGTCCTCGCCACGCTGCGGGGTCGGGGAGGAGGAACTGTCCGTCACCCTCTTCGGGTCTCTGGCTGACAATCCACGGCTGTGCGAGAGGGTCACGGGACGCAACCATGCGTCACCTTGTACTCTGCGTTTTCTCGGGACGTGACGAGGGGCCCCGGCAGGAAGCCTGCCTCCCTCTGCGACACGGCTTGGCCGTGGACGGGGCCCGGGGCCGGGGAGGGCTCGCGGGACGAGCTTTGATGCACCTGCCTCCTGTGGCATTCACGACCGGCCTCCAGGAAGTGGCCCAGACGGCGGTCCGAGCGACCGCCCGCTTCGGCCGTGCACCCCGCCTCCTCCGGCGTGAACGTGCGGGCGCCCGGACCCCGCGATCTGGGGCGCGGGGACCCCAAACCCGTCCGCGGCGAGGCAGGGGCACGGCCAGCATGAGGCGCAGGCGGCACGTCCGGCCACCAGGATCCACGTTTTCCGTCTCTTTTAAGGATTTCTAGGAAGCTCGACATTCAGACGCCACTTTCCTTCGCACCTGTAAGAAACGGGGAAGGTCAGGGAACCCAGAAACGTCCACCACGAACAGAAAACCCGCGTCCTAAAGCAGCTTTGTCTTCTGGTTGTTTCTCTCTGTGACAACGTGAAATCCGTCTCGAGGGGGAACCGCACAGGTGTGTGTTTCTCAGGAAATCTTCCCTGGAAAGTCTTTTTTTTTGGTCACCTAAACATAAGTCGATCTGATGAGCAATGTCCTTTAAAGGATAATTCTCAAAGCAAACGTAAGGTCATGACTCGGACAGATAGCAAGTGGACGAGGCTTCAAGGCGGCTTTTAACTCCCTCTCGGTGACTGAAACACCAGGAAGCTGTCACAGTTCCTACACAGAATGGTCCTATCATAGGTCAAAAGTATGACAGTCACCGTGCACAGGGACGCCTTTCACATGGCGATTGTTCCTCGGAGGGTTGACTTCTCTATTTTCCTGGCAAAGCCTCCCCCTTGGGTGGGCGCGTGGCCACGGGCCCTGGGTCCACCGTGAACAACGCAGGCTTCTCGGCAACAGGCTCTACATCCGGAACACCCCCTTTCCCCGGGGGCGCTCCCTTGCTTCCGGAACTTGCCGGCGGGTGTCTGCGGGTCGCTCCCAGAAAAGGAGGTGGCGCAGGAGGGAACTGAGCGTGCTCCCGGGGACGTCGCCGACACTCATGCGTGGCCGGCGCTGAGGACAACTGCGGGCGAAGACGTCGGAGCAGGCGCGTGCGTGGGCAGAGCCCGTCGGCGCGTCCGCCGCCCCTGCGTTTGGGAGGAGACGGCGCACGTTGGGGCGCATTGGCGAAGACGAAGCGCGCTTCGCGCCCGTCGCACGTGGTTCGGACAGAGAACGGGGTTGGTGTCCACGCAAGTCCGACGGGACACGGTGAGGTTCCCCGGGTGCTGGTGTTCGGGACAGTGCCGCGGGGGGAATGTGCTAGAATTAAAAGAAAGACCGTGAGCAGGCCGCACAGAGCGCACTGTCCGGGGCTCCGGCAACATGCTGCATCGCGGTGCCTCGCAGGCCCGGGCAGGCGCGCAGGGGAATTCCTCGACGCCAGCAGCTTCCCGCTCGGCTGGCGCCGGGGACTGGGCCCCGGCCCCCGGCCCCGTAGGAAAGCCTTTGGCCCCGTACTGACACCTCCCTTCCACAGCGTCTCAGCTCACACCGTGTCCAGCACGACGGACGTTCGGGGGAAAGCGTCTTGTGTCCCCCTGAGGAGACTCGCACGTCACCGTCTCAGGATCCCAGCTGCAGACGGGGTCAGGCTCATCCAAGCTCGCTTTTGCCAATACGGTCTGTCCTAGGGGACGGGTTGGCCCGTCCTGGATAAGACACCCGTCTTTCGCCACGCTTTGCCTCGTCAGACTCGATCACGTGACCTCCAGAGCCAGCCCTGCTGTTCTCGGTCCTGATTCGGCTGCCGGGCTACGCAGGCGCCGGACCAAAAGTCCTATCGGGAGGCCCCAAAGAGCCTCGGGGCTCGGCCCTGGCGTCAGAGGCATGAGGGAGGAGGAACAAGCCGTCACAGGCACACAGGCGGGAGCGGTTTTGTGGGTGTCCCCCCAGTATCAGACGCTTAGTGCGGTGAGGAAGCATTCCATTCGCACCCACGGGACAATGCAAATTACCTGGCGTATTACGTGCACAGTGCATCCTGCGACGTCTCGAAGTGCAAACACGTCATCCTTGTCGTCTGTCGCTTCTGAAAACTAGAACTGGGTGACGTCCCGTGTTGGCGTTACCACACGGGAGGGGTTCACGCCCCTGGTTCTAGGGAGACCGACGCGAAACAGACCAGCAGTGCAGAAATGGGGGTGGGGGGTCTCTATATTCCTAGCGTTACCCAAGGAGGACGGGCCGGCGACGGCTCAGAAGCCCAACCCACGGTCCGGGGTTCAGGCGGGCGTTTAAGGGCAGGGAAGCAGGCGGGCGGGAGGGCCCGCAGGGCATCATGGGACGGGGCGTCAGCACCCCGACTTCTCGGACAGCGGCCTCTTGGCGTCTGAAGGCTTCTCGCGGCCAAGTTCGGGTCACGTCCTCTGTCCTTTGGCTCAGCGGGGGAGGGGAGGGGCTGTTGGTTCCCGTGCAGCGGGGGCCGGGTTCCCTCCTGGGCACAGCTTTCGCCGCGTGGCCTGCTGTCCCCACAAAGAACGTCCAGCATCTCCTGGAACAGGACGGGGCCCCCCTGAGCCGGTTGCGCAGGTACCGTGAGCACACGCTCCCGCAGCGGGACCACGGATGGCGGGTGGGTGTGTAACGGCTCACGGGAGCGAGAGGCTCGGGAGCGGTTTGGGGGACCTCCCTCCCAGACCCACTCGGTGAGGTCGCCGGGGTGTCAGCCACGCGCTGGGCGTCGGAAGCAGTTGCTCAAACGGTGACGAATTTGAAAATTCTGCCAAACCGCCCTCCCCTGCCGTGGCGACCTGCATGGGCTTCCGCTGCCATTTTCTTGCGGGTTTCGTCTTTGGGGCCCCCGTGCGTCTCTCTCACGAGGAACTAGGAGGTCGGACTCTTTTGTCCCCTCTGCAGGGAGCTGGCAAGGTGGCCACGTGCGGCTTTGCCTGAGCCCTGAGCTCTCGCAAACAGCACAGGCTCACGCAAACCCCCACCCAGGAAACGGCGAATTGCAAAGGACCAGCCGTCTCCCGCGCGGTCCAGAGAAGACCCACCCCGCTCTCTCAGCACTGGCTGCGACAAGGCTGATTTCCTGCCTCGTCGCCTCTGGCAAACCCCGGGCTGCCTTCCTCCCTCCCCCTGGAGACCTTCCTCATTAGCGAACATCCCCGATCGCAGCTGCCTGAGCATCCATCGCCTCGTTAACCTCCCCGCACAGTATCTCGTCTCTCACAGAGGGGACCCCGGATCCCCATGCTGGCCACAGAGGGGCAAAGGCCACCGCAGAAGCCCAAACGTGTGTCCGTGCGTACGACCCGTCCGTCCCCCGAGCCAGCGGCCGGGTGCCGTCCGCACGCGCGGACCCGAGACGTCGCCTCCAGAGCCGTGAGCCGGCGCTGAGCCCGCAGACAGACGGGGCCCCGTGTTCGCTTCTCACGCCCATGACGGGCTTAGACTCGGGCCACCAGTCAACGCAGGGCCTGGCCTGCTCAGCCGAGGGGGTCCGATCCCCACTCAGGAGCGCTCGTCAGTAAAAGGGCCCGGAACGCTCCACGGGAGCATGGAAAATATTTGGAGCTGAAAACATTTCAAAATAAGCCGGGTCTTTCTTTCTTGAAAGCGGAGTCTCCCAAAAGGATTTGGAAAAACGCCACTGTCATCAGTTCCCTCCCAGGAGTAAACGAGGCACATGGACTCTTATCTGTCCATGCTAGAAGCTGGGGCCAGACCCAAAAAGACATTGTCACTAAACTCTTACATCGCCTATCTGTCCACCTAGGGCGATGAATCTTCCCTAACAGCCATGTGTTTTCTCAGGGGTGCCCACCTGCAGGCTCCCCTCTACCCCCAGATGACACGTAAGCCCCAAAGTCCAATGCGTCTCATTTTACTAATGCACCCCTTTCGATACAAACCTGTTTTCCTCTTACTAACCTGTCGCTCGGCAGTTTAATTCGCAGGCCTCCATCACGGACCCTAAGAGGGTACAGGCAACATGTTTCCTCCTTGGCATAAGACAGGGCAGATCACGGCTACTTCTATGTCCACGTCAAGACGTGGAAATGAGGCTTATTATGATGATTGGAAACAAACAGGAGCCAAATGCATCTTTCAAAGCATAATGATGCTTACCGAAAATGACGCATCACACCTTTACATCTACAGGCAAAATGAGATTCTCCTAAGTAGTAGATACAATCTTCTAGAAGTCACGATCTCTTTTTCTATTACGTTTTGCTATTAAATTTTGCCATTAAATGTTAACGTCTGTATTGAGATATAGTTTACACGCCATAAAGCTCCCTTAGTTAGAGCGTGCAGTTCAATGTATTCCTATTACTTTTTTTTTTAATTGTCGTGTCGTAAAACACAGATTGCGAAATTTTCCACCTCCATCCGTTTGAAACCGTACAGTTCCGTCGTGGTAAAGAGATTCGCGGTCTTATGCGCCGGATCTCTGGGACTGTTCCCAACAGCGACGGTATGTGTTTTTCAGACTATTTTGGGGGCAGTTTCCTGGTTTGCAGTAGGGGTGGAGGGGGCACAGAGAATTCCCCGGGAGCCCCTGCCGCGCGCACGCACAGCCTCCCCCACCTGACGCACGTTTGTTGTGACGGACGGCCCGGGTCTGTGATGTTTTTCTTGGTGTTCTACATTGTGTCATGCTGAACAAATGCGTGGTGACCCGTCTCCATGATCACAGTGTCAAACAGAGTCGGTTCCCTGCCCTAACAGCCCCTCCCTCCTGGCGGGCTTAGACTCGGGCCACCAGTGAAGGCAGGGACTGGCCCGCTCGGCAGTCCCTCCCGCCCCCGCGCCCGGCACCCCGGGGTCTCTTCTCTGTCTCCACAGTCGTACCTTTTCCCGAATGCCCTGGAGTTGGAATCATCCGGCGCGAGGGCTTTTCAGGGGGGCCCCTCCGTGTCTTTTCATGGCCGATACTCCTCCGTCTTTCGCTCGCTCACCGTCTGCAGGGACCACGGTCTACTTACCCGTCGCCCACCGAAGGGCGTCTTGGCTGCTTCCACGTCTGTCGAGTACGAACACAGCGGCTCTGAACCCCCTCGCGCAGGTGTCCGTGCGCACGCACGTCTTCCACGCCGCTGGGTAAAGCCCGAGGTGTTCTGTGCTGGGTCTTCCAATGAGACTATCTTGAGTTTGGGAAGGAGGGGCCAACTCTCTCCCAAAGCAGTCACAGCGTTGTGCCTTCCCGGCAGCCACCAACGAGCATCCCTGTCGCTTCCCTGGAACGTCTCCCTCTCGCAAAACCAGAAACCGGCAGCCGCCGCCACCCGTCTCTCCATTTCGCTCCCCGCCACCTCCATCTCGGGTCACCCACACTCTCATCTTTAAGGAGAATGGGCAGCGGGTAGGCGACAGCAGCTTCAGGACGTGACGTGGCCGACACGCAGGTCTACAGAGAAGACGGCAGTTCTGCAGACCGGTGCCTCCGCCCACCAGACTCACCCACAGCTTCGCAAGGGGAAGACACCCGAGCCCCTGGGACAGTCACTCTCGTCGATGCATCTTCCGGAAGCCGAGCGGGTGCTGCATCTCCTAGGCCTTCGGTGACTCCCCTTCCCTACGGTTTTCCTTGGAACGGTGTTTCTGCTGAACCAAGTGTTTCCTGGGTTTGTTTTGGCATTTTTTTTATGGCGCATGAACCATTGGTGAGAGGACTCAGGACCCGGAGACCCGCGCCGTCCGGCTGCTCCTAGCTCAGCAAGACGAGCAGCACGTCTCCGCCGGGGCCCGCACCCCACGACGCGGTGGGCTGTCTCCGCCTCTCTCTCTAGCAACCAGCGCACAGTGTTTGCTGTGGCCGCGGGCACACAGCTCCGAGACCCCCGGGCCTTCCCGAGTGATGAGAGTGTCTCCTGTTACGTATCCTGAGCCCCGTTCAACCACGCCTGAGGTGTTGCCCTTGAGGGAACCCAAGGGGGGCTCCTAGCTGGCTTCACGAGGGAAACGCGTCACCGGAAAGGCCACTCGATTAGAGGGTTGGCAATTTTTGCCCGACCGCTGTCCTCTGGGGAAGGGTGAGCGACCAGAGTTTGGGTCGTATCAAAAGATCTCGAGCAATGAGATTTGGGCGCCTTCCAGGTTGGTGAACCCCTAAAGGGAGGCGAAGAGAGTACACACCAGAGGGGGTGGGAGCCCCCGCCCACGCGCAGCCCCAGCCTTGCCCTGGGCATCCCTGCCGCCCGTCTCTTCCCGACTGGTCCCTTCTGCACGGAAGGAGAAGCCGCCAGAAGTCTGTGTCCCTGCGCTCCGCCAGCTGTTCTAGGAAGTCACGGCTCCTGCGAGGGGCGGAGGCGGGATCCCTCCGTTGCGGCGGGCCGGGCGGAAGCCAGCGTCTGCCGTGTGACCGCTTTGGCTGCCGTCTGCGGCGGGGGCAGCCTTGCGTGGTCCGCACGGACGCCGGGCCTCCGCGTCCGAGTCGCCGGGCAGCAGACGCCGCGGAGCAAGCAGAGCGGTGCAGCGGGGAAGCGAAGCACCCTGGGTGTCCGCAGTGAGATTGCAATGCTGTACGTTCCGTTCGGCCACAGGTTTGGAGCAAACATCAGCAAAGGGGTTCCGGAACCTTCAGCCTGGCTGCCCATGGAGCAGAAAGGGGGTTAACGCTTTGCAAAACGTGGGCCAGCTGCTTATCCCCGAGACAGTCAGCATTACGGGTTTTCTAGTGCAAAAAGTGACTCTACCCTTCCTGGACAACATATCCCCTGGATGCCTCGGAACCACGAAATCGAGAGAAGCCATCTTTTCTAGGCAAACGGGTTGGAAGTGCGAATCCGCAGAGTTTTAACGGCCGCGTCACGTCGAGAACAAAGACGTGTTTGCAGCAAAGGGGAGGATTTCGAGAGAGCCTCACAGATGATCATCGTCGTTGTGTGTTCTCTGTGTCTACGCAACAAAACACGTTATTGGAAGGGGCTCGACCGATCCTGGTTTTGTCTCCCATGGAGTAATGGCTGAAGACATGTTTCATTGTCACCCAGTGGGTGGGACCAGGGGAGGTGGCACGCGCCCTGTGATGTACAGCACAGCCCACGACCAAGAGCCACCCGGCCCCGAATGCCAGCAGAGCCCAGGGAAGAGCCAGCCACGGGCATTCCGTAAGCAGGATGCCCTCAGACTCGATTCTCCTTTGCCTCCTTTTATTTTCTTTCTCCAGATCTGAGCGTATTATTTCTTGAAGGAGGGGTGGGTGTAAAGCAAAACTAATCTTTGAAGAAGGAAGCCATGGTTTCACCCCCATGTTAGGAATCTTTCCATTTGAAACAGCAGTTCCCGGTACGATGTAGTAAACAGGGCCATAGAATTTCGGCCAATTGGAATGGGTAAGCCCAGTGTAGACAGTCTACACACATCTATGGGGGAGAAACAGAGGCCAAAAAAGGCAGTATGATTCCTTTTCTGGCTTTACGTATTGAAATCGATGGTTTTCTATCTGAATGAGGAATAGGAGACTAATTCAGAGAAGCTCTGTGATCGGGGGTGGGGCTGAAACGGTCCCTTGGACGCGGAGAAGCGATGACCTGTGGGACCCCCCCCCCACGATGACGGGAAGCATCCCTAGCACAGGTAATCACGGAATGGAGGACACTCTCTTTAAAACGAGCGTTCCCGACTCTGAATGCTCATTGTTCCCAAAGTGCAAAAGACCGTCAGGCGCGAGCATCTTCCTCGGGGGTTCGCTGGGCGTGGGGTTTCGCTGGTGTTTCAGCCGCGGCTTTAGGAAAGTCAGCGGGGTGCGATGTTTGCGTGTCTTTCACCCTCTCCGGGAGAGTCCTTTCTGCCCGTGATGCCGCGTGGTCCACGGTCATGCCATGCATTCCAACTACGCCTCAGCTCATCATGCTTTGGACCCGGATACCCGGAAAGACCCGGAAATGGACCCGCTCAGGAAAAGGGGGAGGGGCGAGGGACGCTGGAGCCCGAAGGTGACGTGCGGCGTTTTTTCTAATTACTCCGTCCACGGTGGCCGTTCTCAGGTGACACCCTTGGCGGCCAAATCTACCCGCTGAGACCCGGTCCGTCCAATTGTCTTAGCAGCCAAAAGACGCTGGAATGTTGTTAGGCAAACTGATCATGTCTCCGTAGGATTCGGTGCATGGGTCGACGTAGCAGATCCACTGGCCCCGGCCACATTTTGGGGGATGCGTGGCTTCGAGCTAGTTGGATTCTGGTCGAGCAGAATCGAGACTCAGACACCTGTGGCGTGGAAGGCGCCTCCCCGTACGTGATTACGCGTCTGCCGCGCACGGTGGAGACAGACCCGGCCGCGTGTCGCTGAGCTCCCGGTGCGACCTCCTCCAGAAGGGCTTCTCCTCACGCAGGAAGGCGGGAAGGCAAGACGCTGCTGCGTTTGGAATGACAACGCCTCATGACGCTTCCCTCGCAAAGTCATCCCCTTGTTATTTATGTTTTTCCAATCGAGATCGTAATTGTAAAACCGTTTACGGAGGCTGTTTGTTGGCAGGAAGGTCACGCAAGGAGACGCCCCTGGGATGTGTCTGGCCGGGCAATGCTGTAGCGACCGGCCGTCGGAATGACGTGGATCGTGCGGGGGGAATCGTCACAGAGGACGGTGATGGCGTGGTACCTGTGCCCGCATCTCTGCCCCGTCCGGTAACCTCTTCTCTTTGTTCCTGAACTGCTCATCGAGTCTGCATCGTGGACGCTTTTCTCAGGGGCTCCAGCAGCCCTGGTGGGGGTCCCTGTCAGTGCCATTGTGTCATAATCCACACGTGGCCGGAGTGGAATTTCCCGGAGACCCGGTGTTACGCTGTGACAGTCTCGGTTCGGAAGATGTTCGATCTCGTTGCACCTCCTTCTTGGGTGCAGTGGCAGCTGAAGCGTGAAATCCGGGTTTGGGGGTTGGAGCCGTGCAATCTACACATGTGTCTGGTGATTTAAAAATATGTGGTTCGTGTTTACGATTTAATTGGCAAGGAGCTAGGTGCCGGGTGTAAATTCCCCGTATTCTATGTGGTTCCTATCTTGGATTTCTAGATATATATATATATATTAAAAAAAATGAAGTTGGGTCCTTACTGCATTTCATGCACAGACGTAACTCAAATGGATCATAAACCTAAATTGAACAGCTAAATTGTAAAACTCAGAGAAAACCATAAACATTTCTTCATACCTTTGGGGCAGGCAATGTGTCTTAGCTAGTCCATTACAGGCACAAATGACAAACGAGAAAAACTGGACTTTGCGAAAACTAAAAAGGTTTGCTCTTCGAGGGGCACCATCGAGAACAGTCATGTATGCAACAAGGATCCTTACTCATAACATGCAAATAAGTCTAGAACAAAAAAAAATTTAAATGCTTTATTACCTTTTAAAGCAATTTTATGATTTTGAAAAGGAAAAAAGAGGCTTTTCCTCCTTCGTTTATACAAATGAAGGTTCTGCTTCTTTAGCGTTGCTTTCTCTTCTTTTACGACCTGCAGGACAGACCGTATGGAAAAGAATAGTATGCCTTGTTTGATGGACGTGACAATAGGCCATATGTCATAGTGGGTGTTACTTCCTTAAAGCAGGTACAGCATTGAGCCATCTTTTAAAAAAGCAAAGGAATTGAAGGGTCATCTCTACAATAAAAAGAACGGCCCATGTTACATAAAAAGGTGCTCAAGACGACACATGCAACCGTCGTCTGGCCCGGCGATTCCACACCCAGGTGTCTACCCGGGAGACACGAGCACACGTGTCCACAGAAGCACTGCTGCAGGAGTGTGCGTGGCAGTCCGAGGGGTGAAGAGACGCAAATATCCGTCACCTGATGCGTGCGGAATAGTATTCAGCCATGAAAAAGGAACGGAGCCCCGATACATGCCACCGCACGGGCGAATTTCTAGAAAAACCCAGTCCGTAAAAAACCAAAAATAAAATAATAATTAATAAGAAGAAGAAGAAGAAGAAAACTATATATTATCAGGGGAAGAGGGGTTATGCTTTAAGAGGTACGGTTTCAGTTTTACAAGGGAAGATTTCTGTGGGCGAGCAGAGATGATGGATACACGACAGTGAGAATCCACTTCGTGACGCTGAACTGTGCGCTTAGAAAGGGTCGAGATGGTACATTTTATACGACGTATAGTCAGTCGACCATGACTAGAATTACGATACGATGCCACTGAAATGAAAGACCCAGACAAGGCAACGCTTTGGGGATGCAAAAGACCCAGACAAGGCAACGCTTTGGGGTCTGGCGGGGGCCTGCACGGGGAGCGGGAGGAGGCGGCAGGAGCCGTGGACGGGGAGTGACTGCTGACGACCGTGAGTTATTTGTGCAGGGGTGAAAGGCTCCCACATCGGATCGTGGTGATGGCCGCACAACTCCGTAAAACTACTGAAAATCATGGCGACGTATACTTACAGTACTGAATTGCTGGGTCTGGAGGCTAGGCCCCCATAAAGCTTCGTGTTTATGCAGCCGGAATCATGAGTCACTATCACGTGGGCTCAGCAGATCATCGCTGGCGGCCCTTGGATTGAGGAGAGGCTTCAGCATCTCGAAGTACAAGAGAAGGAAGGAGACCGTCCAAGGACTGGGAGACGACCAGTGGAAGACAAGCAGAAGCTTCGGGGCCGCCCTGCGAAGGGTCCACGAACTGAAAACCAAGCGGAGTCAACCTAGGACCACAGCCAAGGTCATCTAAAAAAAAAATGAGATAAGAGGGTGACGATGAACAGCCTGCGTCCACGATCACGTGGGGGCAAACCCGGCTGATGTCCAAATTATGCATCATCCCCACGAGGCGCACTGTGGCCCTGATGCCACACGGTCCGAGTGAACAATCGGGTGGCCATCTCGTTCTCCAGGACCAGCGGACTGGAGGGAAGAGGTCCCGGTCTTCGCCACCGTGACAGCGAAAGCGTGCACAGAAGGGCGCCTTGCGCACGGCGCATCGGGGCACGCGTGAGAGGCCACGGTGGGCTGCCTTGCCGTGCGGGCCGGCCAGCCAGGAAATGCACCGTGCTCGGAGCCGGGGCCGGGGACCCTGCCGCCCGCACGGACCACGTGTCTGACAGAGCGTCAGCTGTGCTGAGGCATCCTGCAGACTCTTCCCTTCGCTGCCGTACGTACTCCAGAGGTACTCTATGGGGCACAGAGCAAAATTCCTGAGACAGCAGTGCTATCTATTGTGGCGGGAGGCGGCGACCCGAAATTTAAACTGTAATTCTCCCCCGCCCCCGCCACCCAGAAACAGCCATCGGTAGCTTAGCAACGGTATTTCTTTCCAATAAATGTCTGAACTCGTGGACCTTGTTCCAATATCTTAAGCATTCTGAATGGACTCTGTTTGAAACTTTACTCCCGAAACACGCGTCGAGGCCCTCAGTTGCCTCAATTTACACACCCCTTGATCCCGAAGCATGCACAGCCGTGGAAACGCCGACGGGATCGTCACGGAAGCGACAACCGCTGAACGAACAGGAAAGAGACGAGCTGCTAGATTCCCGAGACCTTCCTGCTGGCCGTGGGAGGGCCGGGGGGTGCGGCCGGGCGCGGAGCGGGGAGGGACCGAGAAGGGGAACTCGGCGGGTGTGAAACAGTCACGGCGCGTGGAGCCCACAGCACAGGGAGCACAGGTGGTGCCGTGACTCCCACGTGGCGCCCGGTGGGGACTGCCCTGTCTCGGGGGGACCACGCCCTAAGCTGTGCAACCTGCCACCGCCATCCTGTGCACCCGACATTACCGTCATCTCGACCGTCGACTGGAGTTGAGATGTTTGTTAAGTGGCATCGGACGGAACCCAGATACCTGCTTCGAATTTTAAAAAGACGAGAACCAAGAAGTCACGCCTGCCGCGTAGCTGATTTTCCACTCGTCCTGCCCGGAATGCGGGCCTCGGACTCCGCCTCAGAATGGCCCTTCCGAGAGGCTCTTCAGAGGACTTACCCTCTGTGCAAATTCTACCCGCCTCGGTTCCCGTGAGCCAAACTGCGAGGTTCAGAGCGGCATAAAAATAAGACGAGCGGACCCTTGAAGTAATTCGGAGAGGAATGTACCGTGGGATGCCTGGCGTAAGGTCCCCCAAGGCTGCAGATGTGGGAGACGTCTGGTCTACCAGCCGCACCACCTCCTCCTCTTGATTTCAGGAGTTTGATGGCCTCGGTGAAACACCAGACAGTTGAAATTACTTGGAGCCAAGGTGATGCTGGCTGGTGATTCGAGGCCTCAGATAATTCTGTTCTATACAGTTGTCTTAGCAGAGGTTTTGAGCGTTGAGACATAGTAGCTTGAGTCAGGAAGTGGAGTTGCTGAGTGAGGGTTTAAACCCTGGCTCCGAGACTTATGAATCACGGCCAGAATGCAGTTTTTAATCTCTTTAAACCTTAATTTCCCTCGAAAGGGGGAATTACAGGATGGGGCATGTGCGGCAGGAGTGGGCAAGATTATCGTGAGAACTCAGTGGAGAACAGGCACCATTTCTCAAGAAATATTCCGTTCTGTTTCTGTTTCATCATAAAAGGTGACTCAAATTGAGGTGCTGCTCTAGATTCCTTAGGATGTTATTTCTGGTCAAAGGAGCCTTTCGTGGCGCCCTAGAAACCTTGCTGTCGATGCATCTTAGTCTAAGGTCCGCGTGGAGCTATGGTCTGGGACAGTCACAATGTCGGAAGCCGCGTTAGCTTCACTCACTCCGTTGCAGGTTCCTGGTTTTAACACCTGTAGCTTGGCTACTGTTCCGTTTGATCGTGACCACTTTTCTGATTTACAAAGCTTTTCCGGATAAATTTGGGCATTTTACGGTATTTCCTCAACTGATCCTAACACTCTGCTCATAATTTTTGTTGTTGTTATTATATACTAGAGGGTTTCGCTCTGAAACACCTATGCCATGTTCATTTTAGAATTGAACTTAGCGCGCGATGAGGAATTTTGCTGCGCCCAAGGAAAAGCAAACATAAGTCCCACAAAAGGAAATTGTGCGTTTGGGGTCGCACCGGATTCTGCGACGGCTTTTTGCATGAGAGCAGGATTTCCGTGGTGAAGAGCTCAGGGTGCCCACTGCTTCTCTCCCCCCCCGAAGTCCTCATCCTGTTGGTGACGTCGAAACCATCTCCGTGGCAACCATTGCGATCCCACAGATTACGGATTCGGAGGGGGAGCAGGTGCGGAGAAGCAGGTGGGACAAGTGGCGGCCGCGCACTTTCGACAGGAAAGATGTTTAGCATCTTCGGTCTTTTCCAATAAGAAGACGCCATGCTGACAGGAGCCAGTGAATCATGGTTCTCACCCAGCGCACCCTTGGCCCCAGCCGGCCTCCTAGGTAGGGGCGGGGGTATTTGCACTCACTAGCCTCCGAGGCAGGACTGCCATTTCTTTTTTTTTTTTTTTTTGAGATTTTGCTTATAAAAATGCATAAGTGGTGGCAGCGAGTCATTCATTTTCCTAAGACGCAGTGCTCTGCCAAGCGGGGGGAAACGTGGAAAGGGAATGGTCTCTCGACGTCTCTAAGATGGGAAGTGATTTAAGTCTATATTTAGCTTGCCTCCTAAACACCGTGAACAGGTGAAGTGCCTTCCCCGAAGTCATATACTTGGAAATAGCACGGGCCTGATTTTAATTTTGATGTTCTGGCTCTATGCTAATTGTCTTTCCCAGTACCCCACAGCAGCTATTAAATTGGCAGGAGAAAAAGTATAAGTATCAAACGGTGAATATGTGTTTTTCTGACCCTTCCTTCAAAGGAAACGTCTCCTGCAATGTGATTACATTTCTTTCCTAGCTTCAGTGTCTTGTGTTCCCCTGAGATTTCGACTTTAGAAAGTGAATTTTCCTATATTCAGAGTTCTGCGATCATTCGAGATGTGACCGAGGTCAAAGGAGGTCATCAGGGCGGCCCTGATCCAATCGGATTGTGTCCTTAGAAGAAGAAGAGATGAGGATGCAGACAAACGGAAGGACGACCCCATGAGGTCACAGGGAGGAGATGGCGTGCACACGCCCAGGAGAGAGGCCTCGGGGGAACCAGCCCGCCCACGCCCGGGCCTCGGACATGCAGCCCCCGGGACAATGAAGAAATAAGTTATTATTGTTGTTGAAGCCACTCGGTCCCCGCTGCTCCGTCATGGCGCCCTGGAAAGTGACAGAGCGGTCAATGTTACTGGTTGGAACGGTCTTCATAATACCCCTCTATTCGTTTCTCGCCGTCCCTTACATAAACATTCTATATGATGAAAAGTGATCATGTCCCATGTGGTGACGACAGGGGCTAGGCGATCCTGTGCCGAGAAGAAGGCTTTCTACTCCCGCGACGCGTCTTCACTGTCTCCAGCGTGCGCGCAAAGGCGTGCACATTGCCCACTACGAAGCCTCGCGGTCTGAACTGGCCGTTTGCCTGCCTCGTGCTGACCAATTGACATCAGGCTTCTATACACGCGTTTCAGCAAAGCCCACCTCGATAGTACGATTCCAGCCACGATACAGACACCAGAACCTTCTCGAATCCTGAAAAACAGTTCACTCCACACCTACGCTCGGTTGTCTCCTAAGGAACACGTTGTCATGGTTTTGGGGGAGAGAGGTAGGGGCCAGGTCCATCACACAGAACCTGTGTAAATCATATTGAACATTGTAGCCTCTGTCCTAGTGTAAAAAAGAAAAATGGAAAAGGAAAAAAATGACATCCTTGGAGGATTTCAAGAATAGTGACATGATTTGATTTTTTGTCTCAAAAAGATCCTTTAGACTTTCTCGAAGAGAATGGATGGGAGGCAGGCACAGAGCGGTTCGAGATGCCCATCTTGAGGTCTACGGCACCAGTCCAGGCCGGAGACAGTGGATCAAAGTCGGGCGGCTGCAGGAGAAATGAAGAAGATGAACAAATTTGAAAAATGCAGTGTACACACGGGCATATGTGCGGACATACACATTTGGACCTTAGAATTGTTGGAACTCAGGAATTCTGCACGAGAAGTGATCACAAGAGCAAGGTCTCCTGGGAGAGTCGCCATTTCCTTCTTAAATGTGATGGAGTGTGTGGTGCCTCAGACACTCGCACGCACACGCACCACGCATCCCAGACATGTAGGCGTCGGGGCTGAAAAGAAGTCCAAGCCGAAGGCAAATAGTTAGAACCTTCCAGTCTACCAGTAATCGTGGGTCTCAGGAAGAGAGTGGAGGGCCAGAAAATAAAGCAAAAATGAAGGTCAGGGTCAGGAGTCTGGGCTATAAGTACTAGAAAGACTTATATGAGCGCCTCGTGCCCAAGGGAAGGAAGTAAAGCCTGGTTACATGGGTGTCCTCCAGGCCAGCATGGGACCGGGTCACCTGGCATCCTTCCAAGGATGTTTACACTTCCGAATAGATTTTGATGTAATCCTGATGCTTAAAAATAAGCACCATACCGTGCTAATAGAATTAGACTGGGTGACGAACAAAATTATAATTCCAAACGGTCTGCGTTCTATCCCTCTTGGCCTCTGTGACTACGTAACCCCATGTGATTAGGTGAAATGGTGATAACACCTTTGGCAAGAGAGTGGAGGAGAAGGTTCCTCAAACTCTGAGAGCCGGTCCTGCTCCTGGTGGCAAATCCTTGCAGATGCGTGGAGTTCAGGCAGCTGTGTGAGCCTCCGGCATCGTGGAAGTGTGATTCCGCCCCGTGACGCGGGTGGCCGTGAGAACTCTGCACCGTCCCCTGGTAGTGCACACACTCAGGAATTTAGGTCACTACAGCTCCTACACGAAAGTAGGTCAGATCAGAGCGGTCTAAGCACTATTTTGGTATCTGATAGAGCAAAGATGAGCGCTATTGAGAGAGTTCTTTCTGTAACAGCTATTGTCCTGGGTAACTTAGAATAATAACAGAGAGATTTCCTAGGGTGTCACTGGACCGTGGAAGCCTTTAGTGAAATATCAGGAAAATCTATGAGAAGCTCATGAACGTGGTCATGAAGGATTGGGTCACTCTACCGAATAATTGAGAAATGGCGCGGTAAAAAACAATATTGATGTGTGTTGAGAGTTTTCACAATCTATTTGCTCCAGCCTGTACGCAAATTAGAATTAAGGCTTATAGAAATCGAATGAAGTTTTCAATTTCATTGTGAATTGCTCTAGAGGATAATAATAGGCTAACCATTGAAAAGAGAATATTTTATATGAAATACGTTATATTTTATACGCAAACTAGAGAAGGATCTCAATTCTGAGAAATACAGATATAAAAAGCCTTTGACAAGACACTGAACGACTTGAAAATAGTTTAAAATGTTTGCATTTATTGTGGAAAGCTTGGAAAATACAGAAATATGAAAAAGGAAGCAAGTTTCCCTACTTGGAAGGGACAGAGCGGAGCTTCTCAGTCTAGATCCTGACTTGTGTCGTGACTGTGCAGGTGTATAGAAGAGAGAGAGAGAGAGAGAGAGAGAAAGATGGATGATAGGTAGGTAGGTAGGTGATAGATAGATAGATAGATAGATAGATAGATAGATAGATAGGAGAGAGAGGGATGAGAGAGACAGAGAGACACAGAGACAGAGAGAGACAGAGAGAGAGAGAGAGAGAGACAGAGAGAGAGAGAGAGAAAGATGGATGATAGGTAGGTAGGTAGGTAGGTAGATATAGATAGATAGATAGATAGATAGATAGATAGATAGATAGATAGGAGAGAGAGGGATGAGAGAGACGGAGAGAGACAGAGACAGAGAGAGACAGAGAGAGAGAGAGAGAGAGACAGAGAGAGAGAGAAAGATGGATGATAGGTAGGTAGGTAGGTAGGTAGATATAGATAGATAGATAGATAGATAGATAGATAGATAGATAGATAGATAGATAGATAGGAGAGAGAGAGGAGAGAGAGACAGAGAGAGAGACAGAGAGATGGATGATAGTAGTAGTAGATAGTTATAGATAGATGATAGATAGATAGATAGATAGATAGATAGATAGGTAGATAGATAGATAGATAGATAGATGATAGATAGATAGATAGATAGAATAGATAGATAGATAGATAGGAGAGAGATCAGAGAGACAGAGAGGCAGAGAGCTGATAGTTAGATGACGGATGGATGGATAAATGAGAAAGAGAGAAAGGGAGAAAGAAATGACAGACGATGGATGGATGATGGATGGATGGATGGATGGATGGATGGATGAGAGAGAGAGAAAAAGAGAGAGAGAGATTTCATGATTGCTCTGATAGGGATCTAGCTGACCACTGTTCTTGTAGGGTCTGCTAGCCAGGATATGCATATGACACTATGTTACTGGCAGAAAGTAGCAATGATCTGAAGTGACTCCCGAAGCAAGTAAAAAGAGACGGTCCCAAAGCAGGAATGCATTTGAACACCAAGAATTAAACATCTTGCCCGCAGAAGAAGCACACGACTTTAGCCCAGACAGGGAAGACGTCGAAATCGTTAAGGATTCTGCTCCCTCAGTTCAGCCATGAATTCGCATGGAGTTGGCAGCCAAGACACCGAGAGGAGCCGGAGACACAGAAGGCCAGCCGTGGGAGAATGAGGAGAGATCACCAAGAGCAGGGACGTGTCGTCGAAGGCCAAGGCCGAGCCCACCCACACGCCCCAGTCCCAGCTCCTGTGTACGGATGTGAAAACCGCACGCAAGGGCTGATGGGAAATCCAGCGAGCGGATGCCCTGGACTGCCAGGAAGATGAACGGGGTCGGGGTCCGGGGGCACGTGAAGCCTGAAACGTCTCCGCAGGCAGAAATGACGCCTCGGAAGCTCTCTGTGCTTCGTTAGCTCATCATGAGAAGGCAGGGTCCTTTGCAAAGGACCCGAAGTGAGATGGACTGACCCATCAACGCGGACGGGGCTGAGTGTACAGGAGCGAGCAGGGCTGTGCCGACAGGGCTCTGTGCACGTCGCTCGCTGATAGATGTGCCAGGAGTCGGAGCCGACTCAACGTGACGCACACAGTGCCCATCACGCCAGCCGAGAGGGCGTCCACGTTCGCAAACGGTTCCATGTGAAGGAGTGACGTGTCTGCCGGCCTCCTAGCCTCGCTTTCGCCCCTTGGCCTACAAAACCTTCACAGCACCCCGTCCGATCTCTGGGCTGTCTCCACCCTAGACATGAGCTGTGGCACCCAGCGTGGTGATCGTCAGCCATCCCCGTCCGATCTCTGGGCTGTCTCCACCCTAGACATGAGCTGTGGCACCCAGCGTGGTGATCGTCAGCCATCTGTAGACGCCGGAAGGAGTTAAAACCCAATTACATTTACAATGCAGCTCCTCCATCTCCCCAGTCCCATCGTAGGGGCCAGCGTCCCTGGGTGGCTGATGGCTTACCATCTGCATAACACGGAAAGACACGTGTGTCATCTGGGCAAGTTCTGTGAAAAGCATTGCTCGACACAGTCCAGTATTACCTTGACTGTGTCACCGTCTACTTTTTGAAAATTATGCTGCCTTAAAAATGCCCCCAAACCACATCAGGACATTCACAATGGAATAATTGCATGTGTTTCCTTCCTGCTCTTTAGAGCCTCATTATGTTGCAATTTTCTTCTGCGCAGACAGTTAATCTAACAGAACATTCTCATGATTTTTGTTTTAAAGTCAGTACTTGTTAAAAAGAGCCTCGAACATGTAGATGCTAAAAAAAAAAAAAAAAAGGCATTTTATATTTACTCAGACATTCACCCTTTTAGTATTGCCTTTTTTTTTCTTTTTGAGTAGCTGGGTTTTTATCTGGTATTGTTTTTTCCTTCATCCCGAAGACCTTGTTATTAGTACATTTATGTTTTAGTGTGGTGTATGATGTAGTGTCGTTGGACAAGAAATCCTCTGCTTTTATTGACGTGAAAATGTCTTCATTTCACACCTAGTTTTGAAGGATGTTTTCACCGGATTCGTAACGCTGACTTGACACTGTTCTGGTGAAAAGTCAGCATCACCCATTGTATCCATCACCTCTACGTAACTTACCCCTTTTTTGTTCTCTCTCAGCTTTCGAGATTGACTGTTTACCTCTCGTATTCAGTGATTCGTCTAGGAAATTGTTAAACGGTGTTTTCTTTGTGTTTAAGCTGCTTGTGGTTTGCCGAACACCGTGAACCTGTGTGTTGATGTCTTCCACTGATTTTTAGAAAGGTCCCGGTTACTATCTGTTATATATGTATGTATGCATGTATGTATGCATGTATGCACGCATGTATGTATAAATGAACGGAGAATAACAGAACAGCTCATCTGAGCTCTGTGAGGCAGCACCTAGCAGTTTAGATGCTGTGTTGAGGTCAGTCCTCTCAGCCCACAGGTCAAGGAAATATATATGTGGACAATGATCTGTGTGTGCGCTCATCTGTACATATTCCCATTAACCAAATGACACAAAATTTTGAGTTCATTGTGATGTGAGCAACTCTGCACTGGTAACCCATGGGTCCTTCTGCCTTTCCTTTGCTTAGTCGTAACTTCACAACGAGGAGGAATCTGGCTCCCCCCGCCCCACCGCCATCCGTTTATTCGTCACGATGTTCCCGGGTGCACGCACGGTGGCTTCAGGCATCACCAGCCCTGCGGTGGGCAGCAGCCTGATTAAGTAGAGCACGTGTGTATCGCTCCTCTGCCCAATTCCGACGTCCAGGGAGGTTATTTCATTCACTGTAATATAAGTACATTGATTTGTCATCTCCTGAATTTCATCCTGGGAATCCCCTGGCCGTGTGTGTGTGTGTGTGTGTGTGTGTGTGTGTGTGTGTGTGATTTGTATTACTTGAAGATTCATTCTTTCTGAGGTGAGGTTCCGTGGGTTTGGACAAAGGCATAGTGGCACGTATCCACCGTTGCGTTACGACATGGAACAGTTTCGTTGCCCTAAAAAATTCCGCAGTTGAAAAAATTCCCTATTCCACTTCCTCCCCAACCCAAACACCTGGCGACCACTGGTTGCCTGACATTATCTGCAGTCTGCTCCTCCTCAGGGTCTGCTTCTATTGATTACTTTGCCTGTTGAGCTAAGGTCACATGGTCTCCTGACTTTATGTGTTCTTGTGAGTTTTGTGCATATGCCAGAGACCTTGTACATACGGAAAACAGAGAAGGGATAAAGTGATACCTACGTCCAGGTGGGCGCCTGTAGCTCCTTCTCTTAAGCGGCTGGAGTGAGGAGCTGAGTCGATCTGACCTGTATTGGAGCTGGGTCTCAGCACGGTTGGAGCCTCAGTTGGCTCAATGTCACTGCGGACTACATTTTCCAAGGGCACGATCAGAACTTACTCTTCAAGCCGGGGTTGGGGTCTGGCACTGCTGAGATGCCAGAGAGCTCCCTGCTTTTCAGAGACGGGTGCCCACGGGCAGGTTCAGCAAGATCTTCTGTCCTGACCCCTCCCTTCTGCAAGAAGCTGCCTTGACCTTGGGGGTCAATGCACGTGCCTCGGGGGCTAATGATCTCAACTCTTTCCCCGTCAAACCCACGTGGGGCACACGGGCACGTCCTCAAGACTCTCGGGGAGCACTTGGCTGGTGGCTGAAACCTGTCTGAGACTAGGACTTCCTGAGAAGTGGTCCAGCCTGTCGACCGCCTGTGGCCACTGACATGTCTGTGAGTGGAGCTGGTGTGTCTTGACTGTCCCCTACGACCGGGGCCTGCTGCCCCGACCAGGTCAGCAGAGATCAAAGGAGACGTGGCTCTCTTTTCCCCTATAAAGTGCTCGCTTCGTTTTGTGACTTAGTTTATCCTTTTTCTTTGTGTCCTTAGCTTTTACTGAATATTTTTTATATAAAAAAAAACTATGACTTTTGATTTTAAAATAGCTTTTCAACATATTTCTCTTGTTTTTATTATTGAGAGAGAGCGATGTTCTTTCTTTCTTGAAATGGAAGTGGGCGTTCTCTCGATTATACTTAACGTTGGTGTTTAAGGGGACACGGAATTTCATTTTTCCCGAAAGAGTTACCCCAGAGGCTCACTTCCTTGCATTAGGTCGTCTGATACACGCCTGCCTTTTTCTTTGTTTCCTTGTGTGTTTATTTTACTGTATCCATCTGTCTCTGTATGGCGGCTCTAATGTCAGGGTTTCACTAATTGCAGATTTATACGTGGGGTAATTCATGACCCTTCTCTCTTCCTCTTGTTTTTGCCCAAATTGCCGTGACTCTTCTCTCATGCTCATTCTTCCTGATGATCAGAAGAATAAGCGCGTGGACTTAAAACAAATTCCGTGGCATTTTCATTAGCTTTGTGTCAAACATTAGATGAGTTCTGGAATAACGAAAAAATACACGTTAACAATGGGGAATAATCTCATCCAGAACCAGGCTTCATCTCCTCACTAGTTTTAGCTTTTCTTCTTACTTCCTTCAGTACATTTCTTATTTTTCTTCAAAAAATATTCATTTAAAAAAAAAAGATCAAGAGAGAACGGAGAAGGTTATTCCACAAGGAATCAGTTGGGCACGTCTGTGTGCTCACGGCAGCTTTGCTGATAAGACTTTGAGGGTCTGGCTTAAGGTAGAGGTGTGCCTCGGTGACGACTTCTCCTCCTGATTTGTCTTCACCTCCTGCTCCAACTCCATGCCCCGTGCACGTTTGTCTGCGATCTCCCTCTCCTCTTTTTATAGAGTAAACAGGGTTTTTTTTTTTCTTACCGTAGCATTGACTCACTGATACCACGCGTACATTTTCCAGCAGTAGAATTTTTTTATTTTACTCCATGATGCTTGGAATATTAAATGTTCTAATATGCATTTTAATAGGGAAGTTTGATGGTCTGGCTCATCTACAACAGTTAGAATGTTCACGACAAATGAAGAGAAATGGCCGTTGAGCGTTAACTCCGTGACCTTGTAAAACGTTGAACGTGTAATTCTCCCTGAATTACAGGAAAAGCAGGGTTGCTAAGGTCCGGCGGAGACATCGCTGAAGAATGGCTGTCGTACCACTGCGCATTACCGAAGGGTATTGTGGCGCCCCGAGCAGAAGCCGGAGGAACGCGAAGGAACAAGAAGAAGGCATCCCCCGAGCTCCTCTGAGCCGACGTCCTGTGCTCGGGGCTCCCGTAACCTGCACGGGAACACAGGTTAAGAAACCACCGTGGAAATCCATTTGCTTGACCTTAGCTCATTAGAGGCGTATCGCTCCAGTCCAGGGTGTAGGTCTGACCTAGCAGACATGTGGAGGTGTCTTTGTTGTTGTTGTTCTGTAAACGTCCCCAAAACTCACGCATGGGCCATAGCCGGGCATTTTCCTAGAAAGCCTGGAGTTGAGCGTGTTGAAATGTATCATCCAGTCTTAAAAGAAGGGCAGTCGGTTTTGCGCGGCCTCTGCGGACCGGGAACTCACACCGCGGTGGACTCGACGGCGGGCCGATGCGCTCGGGTACAAAGCAGCGCCGTCTCCTGTCGACTCTTTTCCAGAGCAGTTCACGGTCCCTCCTGCGGGCAGAGTTCATTCCGTGGGCACGCGCTGCTTGCTCTGTCTGCCGGCACCGCTTCGTCCCGCGGACGGCCCGGGACGGCTCGCTCTCATGCGTTTGCTTGGCCGGCACCGTCCTGGGCAGGCCCGGATACCACGGCACGATCCGAAGCTCGTGGCGGACGAGGAACCGGTCTTACGTGCTCTTTGCTGCGTGAGACTGGGCCCCCCGCGGCGGCGTTGGCAAACCCTGTCTGCTGAGGGCCCGTAGGCGACAGGTGAGGGTCCGAGGGTCGTTGGGTCTGCTGTGATGTCTCAAATCCACCGCTGCGTACAAAGAAGCAGGTGTGGCTTCACGTCGGCACCACTAGTTACGGACCCAGCGGCAGGCGGGACTTGGCTGGCACCGAGTCCCAGAACCCCTGCCCTCTGGAGAAGGGGACCCCGCACGGTCAGAACGGCTGGTGACTCACCATCCACCCCTCCCCCTCCGACTTTTTCTTGGGGGTCGTGTGGTCACGTGGTCGGTCGCTGTTTCTGTGGCATCATCTGCACAGCAACTGGTGTGGCAGGGAGGCAGGAGGCTGGCTTCCGTCTGCAGCTCTGCCCTCAGCTGGTCCTGCGATGCCGCCCGAGTCGCCCAGCCGGTCTCTTCCTGTGGGACAGATAAGGGAACATGCGAGTGTACAAATGAGAGAGGCAGAATGGTTTCTTTCTTAGGAGGGCGAACGTCCAAAGCATTACTCTTCCTATACCCTCTCCCATGCCACTTCCTTACTAGAAAGAAAAACAAAAACAAAACAAAAAAAAATTAAAAACAAAAAAAAAAAAAGCCATTTCTGCTTCCAAAATCACTGGGGAGAGACAGGTAGAAACGTTTAGAGCTTCCGATTTGACAGGCAAGAGTGAAACTGTGAAACACCAAAACCATCCGTTTAAAAACCACTGAAATAAAATATGGGGTAAAAGCATGAGAATATTTAAACTTGTCTGGCACCTGCGTAAACCTCGAAAAGGGGAAAACAGCATCATGGTGTTTTTATGTAACGTGACGTGTGCCGTGTTGGGAGGGAACCACACTATCTGCTAATTACCAAAATGACGACCTCTCGAGGTCTCCTCATCGTTGCGCGTAAAAACATGTCAGTCCGGCCCCGTCTTTCAGCAGAGACTTTCAACGTTTTCGTAGCGAAACGGGGCAGGCGGTGCCGTGCCCTGCGCAATGCGATGACGCAGCGTTCCGGTTAGCGGCGTCCCGCGGCGCCCGCCCCCGCCTCCCGGGTCCTGACGCAGCGCGTCCTGGGCGCCCGCCACGCTGCTGCTTGGTGACAGCACGGCTGGTCCGGTGTGCCCTCCCACCCCCGCCCGAGGCCCCCTGACGGCCAGCGGCATCCAGTTTTCGAAGCGCTGGGCGGGGTCCGTGCATCTCGTGGGGCGAGGCGTTCGCCCTCGATGCCTTTGGAACACAGGCCCCTGGCGACGTTGCTCCCTGCGGTGACAGGCACCGCGTCTCGCCTACGTGGCTCTCCCCCAGGACCGGGTAAACGGGCAGACTTCCGGCCCAGTGTGTTGAGGGGGGTGCGGATTTGGTGGGGGCCGCAGCCAGCGCTGGTTGTACTGCGCCCGCTCACGGGCGGATGGGTTTTCACATGCAGCTGATCACAGATCGTTTTCCCAGTGTGTGGGACCTGAGTCAGGCGAGATGCTAGGTCTTGGGACTATAACGGCGAATGGGAGACCCCGTTACCTGCCACCACGAGAACGCAGCCACATGGCCTAGACGGCTTAGAACACTCAGCACAGGGAATGGGGAGGCCGTTCGGGGACAGGGAAGGGACACGGAGGGCATTCGGGAGAGGACAGGAAACTGATATCCAGAAGGCGCTTTACAGCAAGTGTGTCAAGTTTCCGTCCCTTCCGCCGGGGAGCTCTGTATCCCTATGGGTTTGGGTTGAAAGCAAGTGAAGCTCATTTTGCGGTTTGAAAGAAACGTCTCAGGGAGGGTCATGAAAGCCACGGGACCGTGGACGTCCACCCTTCGGATCACGTGGGAGCTACGAGACCCCCCCAGAGGCCCCAGAACGGTCTCGCCACAGGCCGGGCTGTGACAGCCGTGTTCCAGCTGTTCATCTCATCCTCACCTGCTCACGAGGCAGCGCCCCGAACGGAGGGACTTAGGCCCAACGCCAGCCGCCAGGAGGACCCGGGTCCGTAGGCAGGTGACCAGGTGAGGCCCTTATAAGGACAGAAAGGACATTGGAGAGCTTCCTCTCTCATTCTCTCTCTCTCTCTCTCTCTCTCTCTCTCTCTCTCTCTCTCTCTCCCCCTTCTCTCCCACATGAGAACCCCATGAGAAGGAAGCCATACAGAGCAGGAGGGGTGTCTCACCAGAACCTAGAGCCTAGCCATGCCAGCACCCCAACCTTGGACGACCCGGCCCCCCAGAAACAGCCGGTCTTAAGGCAAAGCATGGCGACCATCCACAGCACGGTGCCTGACCATACACACGTGTTAAGGACCAGCGGCTAATCCAACACTTAGGCCGGTGGGTGCAGATGTTCCTAGTCACAGTGTCCGCCCGAAGTAAGGAGAAGCTTCCGCGACACGAGACCCCACTCACGCAGTAGGTGACTCTCCCGCGTACACGCTCGAAGCAGCCTGCCTTCTTGTGCCCAGCAAGCAGCCCAACTGGGGCTGGTCTGACTGTGATTTGTAGTAATGGGTCACGCCATCACCTCCTCCTGATGCCGGTTGACATATAACCACCGCGCTTGGGTGTTGGCCCAGGGCGCCTTAATCAGATTTAAAAGATAAAATGTCGTTCGCCGCTGGTTTGTGTTAGCAATTTCACGCACGTCGCTGAAAATCTGAGTAAATTTCACCTAATCTATTACATGCCATGAATCAGATGACATGTGGCACCTCTTCCGTGTGACGAATGGGTTTCCAGGGCGCTCACGCAGCATAATGGTACTCTGTCTGCCCGATGGCTGGGCCCGGGCCCTGCACCCTCCTGTCCAGTTCTCATTCATCATGTCAGAGCGGCGTTATACGTGGAAATACTTCGTTCTCACAGGAGACACACAGGCCGTCAGCAGTGAAGGCGTGGAGGAAAACACCCACCCTCCAAAGCCGAGCTCACCCCAGGCCGCGCAAGCGCGCAGGGCCGCACGAAGCAGGACACAGTGCAGATTTGTGCACCGGGTGACGTCATCGTGAGCGCTCGCCTCGCTTCAGATCTAGTCACTGACGGCGCCTCGGAGCCACACACCCCAGAGGAAGCTGGGGATTTGCGAGTCCCTCGTGTGCCCGATGTCGGCCGCTGCGGTGGCCATCAGCACACGCTTCTTGTCACCCATCGCGTTCTGTTACTTTAGCACGAGTGGCAGACCTATTTCCTAGGTCGATATTCTCCTGTTGACCATCATCCCGCCCCCAACACTACACGCTCTGCATGTCATTGGCAGACTGTCCTGCTCAATCAGGTTTCTGGAAATGTGGGCAAGAACTCAGACAAGGAGCATCCAACGCCATACAAAGCATTGGATGATTATAATACTCGCCTAAAGCTCGTCTTTGCCTTTACATCGATGGGATATTGATGTTCTAGAAATGAATTTTAAAACGTTTTGATCGACAGCTCCTTTCATTGCAAAATCCTCAGCATCGGGCAAGTAAACCATTGTGAGTCGTCTGAACACGAGGGCTTTGCCGAAAGTAAAGAGGGTTTCTTCGCTTGGGAGACGTGCGGGAGACAGGTTTTATTTGATATGTTGAGATTTCTCTTCTTTATGGTCTGTGTCGTCTAAGTAAGTGCAGGGAAGTGTATTTGTTTACATAATGCCCTTGCCTGGTAATTTCTTATGGGTCCAGTATAGACACTTAGAAATCACGCCAGGCCAAGCGGACAGTAAATGCTCCTTAACATCAAACGTGGTTATGGACGCGCAGAGAAGTTCCCTCTGCATTTTCGGAGCAGGGGGTGTTATACAATGCACAGGCACGAGGCTGTGTGAAGTGCACTTGCCTCCAACTTTGGCAGCGTGGAGATGCTCCATGGGTATCTCCGTCCTGACGGTGGGAAGGTAGCACAAGGGAAGATCACGTAAGGGCACAGACAGGGACACCCCGCGGAGAGCCACGTCCCCAGGAACCGTGTGGGGACACTGTCCCTCAGCAACATTTCTCCAGACCGACCCCCTGCAGGTTACTGGTCTCGTTAGTCAACGTTACCCAGGCCGCATGCGATGGAAGACGACCACGTCCAAACCTGAGCCAGCGTGCTGCCTCTGCGCCTTGTACCAAGGGATGTCCAAAGAGCGGCTTGCAGCCAGGAGGATCCCTCGTGGGACTTCTGAGAAGACGCTTTGCCTCGGGGAATCTCGAAGATCCCCGGCAGCACGTCGCATCATGTATACCGGAGACGAGAAGGACACAGGAGGCGAATGAAGCTGCAGCCGGTGATGCCTGGGAAGGCGCGGACGGTGTCTGAGGGGGCTGCGTGTGCGGCCTTCACTGCGGCCAAATACCCAGGAGTGGAAAAAACAAAACAAAACAAAAACCTGCCCGCAATAGCGTATTTGGGAAACCACGGGTCCTGCATAAATAAGCACGTCAGAGGCGAAGAGGGGTCGCGTGCGACTCAGAGCCATGAGAGTTAAAATGCACCTGACGTTGAAATGTGCGCACGGGGGCCAACTGCGTAAGGAAAGAAATAAGAGGAATCGGTCTCGTTATTATTATTATTATTATTATTATTATTTGCGATCGCCGTTTACTGCAGAATAGACTGAGATGATAAGGAAAATGTCGGCGGCATGATGACTTCCCTGAACCCCCAAATCCGAAGGAGGCACTCTTGCCCTGCATGCTCGCTGTACGTATCTGTCTCGTTTCAATATTATTTGAAATGTGTTTACATATTTGTATGGAGCTGCTTCTAGGCAAACGGGAAAATGACAGGTCACTCAGTTATTCCCGTTTTCGATCGTTATATAGATACGATGCCCCTGGCCAGGTTCTCCTTCAAGTTTTAGTGTAAATCCCGCGTTATGGCCGGTGCCCGTACTCCGGTGGAGGTCCACAGCTGTCCTGTGTTGGTTGTCACCACCCCGTCGTAGACGCCCATTCTACCCGCCGACCGCCTGTTTCTGGTATCATTTTCCACTGTCATGACACGTGGCCCGGGCCGGACGCCTTCTTTGGTCTCTTGAGCTGTGCCGTGAAGCGCAAGGTCGTTTTCTCCAGGTTGAATTTCCCGGGGGACGTCAGGCACGTCTGCGAAACGCTGGCTTCCGGCTGTGAACTTTTCCCCCGGACCCCAGCACTCGCTGGCATGAAGCAGACGTGATGGCGAAGCTGTCAGTGACGCTGGCAACGGAGTGTCTGTGACAGTTGTCAAAACTGCGCCCGACCCTCAGATGTCCAGATGGACTTACGTGCGCCGACGTGGGCCGTTTCCGTCCCAGGGTCTGCGTGTGATAGCAATGCCACGTCCACAGCCATACAGTGCTCCTTCTATTCGTCCACGGAATTTAATTGCACAGCATGAACTGACTGCGTGACTTCAGCATGAGCGTGAAAATCATGCCCGGCGGGATTCAGCTCGCCACATTCACATACATCAGTGGACATTCCGTTTTTTCCCAGCATTCCGAAGCTAATCGTGACTCACTCACTCTCTTCTCAGTTTGTTTTTGTTTTTGTTTTTTTGCTAAAAAAGAAAAACCAATAATCAACGGATCACGGAACTAACAAAAACAAATCTAAGTGTAGAGATGTCCCGGGCGGGGGTGAGGGCAGGCAGAGAAATACGATGCACGTTGCTCATGGAATTCCGGCTCTGAGTCTAAGTTTTGGTCTGATCGGAAACTGAGCTTTCCTGCACCCCTAAGCGAGCGCTTTGCATCGGAGGCTCCTATCGTCTTAGCAACGGCCACACCCTGTCCGGTTTTCTTCCAAGTCCCTAGCTGCAGGGTTGCCTTGGAACTTTTAGAGCCACTCACGTGATTCCTAGCGGATAATCGTGCTGGAGCACGGTGAGACAATAACATGCTTTATCAAGGGACGCGAAAGGGACGTAATGAGCCTTCTAAGGGGAATGAGACGTGTGACGACCTGGGAATTAAACTTCACTCTGCTGAGGAAGAAAACTGAAGGTTCTGCATGAAAAAAATCCCTAATAGAACCAAGCAGACAACTATGTCCATACATCATGTCACCAGCCGCCATCAATTTCAGATTTCTTTTTTTTTTTTTTTTCCCCTCGTAAATCTCTAATTAATCACCGAGTTCCAGAGTGATGGCGGCTGTGCGCCTGGACGCTTCGGAGGCTCTGTCGCGTACAGGCACGTTTGGATTTTGATTAGACTCACAAACGATCGTGTCTCAGGTCGGCTATGATCCTGGTTTCCCCCGTCTCGGCTGCGTCCCATCCAGTGTCCACACACGGACCCTGGAGAAGCCAGGGACGTGGTTCTGGAGGATTCAGAAATGTCGAGTCATCTTTTCAGAGAGCGGTTGCTGCCTTAGGGCACGGGCCTAGCCCCAAGCATCGCCGACGCAATCAACAAGCTCATCGTCCATTGCAACGTTCCCAGGCACGTTCCTGTCCCCCGACTCCCGGGGCGCAGCACAATGAAGGCAGAGTCAGGCAGCGCTGTGAAGATTCTTCTGGAAGCGTCAGGAAAAAGCAGAAACCTTTCCCTACGCCGACAAGCGTGAACGCGGACGATGAAAACGTCACGCCTCAGGGAGATCCAGAGCGGGACGTGCTAACGGGTCCCTCGTTGCGCAGACCGGGCTGGGGTTACGGCGTTCGCTGTGATGGGGAAGGCGATGCCTCGGGCACACTGCCAAACCCAGCTCGTGGTAACGTGGCGTTTTCGTCTTCTTTCTTCTTAAAAAAAAAAATCATTAGGCAGACGAAGAAAATATCCTTGTTATCATCATTCAGTGGCAGAAGGAACTGAAAATCAGGCAGGTGGCCATTTGTCCCATGTTTTTGTGGCTACTCAATGCTGTAAGGTCATGTCAACGCAGGGCTTTGAAAATTCTCCAGCCTAGTTTTCTGTCCATCGTGCAGACTGGGGTTTGCTAAACATCACACTAGGAGCTTGGAACCGTGAACTGTGGTGTATTCAGCCTCATACATACGGGACTTTCGGACATGCAGAGTGGAGTGACTATGTAGAAACCGAAGTCAGAACACAAGATGAAGCAAAACTGACAGCGGCGAAGAAGAGAAAACATCAGGGTATAAACCCAAAGCGTCAGGAACGTCAGGTAAAGGTGACGAAGCCGCGTTTTACGCAGCGAGCGCTTTATGAAGTCACCTCCCGGTCGTGGGTTCTGCCCCGAACTGATTCCACGTAAACCCACTTGGAAAAACAAAGCACCGTCTAGGACGACTGAGGCCGGTGGAAAGAATTCCCTTTCGTCAGCTTCGTGTTCAGAAGAGAGGGCAAGGCGTGTCGGCCCTGTCCTCAGGCAAGCCTACGGGACAGCGCGCCCTGAACGTCCAGCTGCGTGAACGAGAGGATTCCGAGTTCAGACCACGTCTGCGGTGGCCTCGGTGGGGACGTGAGCGCCCTGAGTTGTTAGTTTCTCTGCGCCTCGTCTTCCAGGCCCTTCATGCAACTTCCTCCCTTCACTGGTGGAGAAGAAATAAAAGAGAGCCGAAGCTTATCAGCCGTCAGTAGGGACGTCTGTCGGGGAATCCGGGGGGGCAGACGGCTTCCTCTGAAGGCGCCTCGCCCGGGATCGTGGAGCTGGGGAAGGCGGCACTGATGGATGTGCGGATTGTGGCTTTCAGCGAAACGGAGACAGCGTGACGTCTGTCCCCCATCGCTGGGACGGACGGAAGGCCGCCCAGAGGAGAGCGTTCGTGGTCCTCGGGAGTGGCTCGTGTGGGTCCCCAGGGAAGGGACTCCGCCACCCTGAAAGCCGAAAACAAAACAAAACAAAACAAAACAAACACACAAAACAACGTTCCTCGGACACCGGGATGTCTGTGAACGCGTTATAGACTCTTTCTTCCGCTAGATGAAGTGTCTGCGTGTAAAAGCCACGTGTCGGCCTTGCTGGGGACGCCGGGTGGCAGCCGGCGAGAACGCCGCGGTGGGCACTCGGTTCGGAGCGCCACGGGGGACCCCTGCCCCGCGCCTGACACGCGCTGGTGGCCCAGGGAGGGCAGACCCCGCACACACACGCCTGGGGGAGGAGCCAGCCTCCCCGAGGACCTGACGACGAACCTCGTTCAGTGAGTCGCAAGGCCCAGTCCCGGGAGGATGGCGCCGGCAGCAGGCGTGAGCAGGGCACAGACGCGCCTTGGGGGGCCGCCCGGGGCCTCCCCGATCAAGCACGGCCGGCCGCCTGCTCTCTCAGACCTTCCACGCTGCTCCCGGGCTCCAGCCCTGTGTCAGGGTGCAGGGGTTTTACCGTTGGTGCTGGGCTCGTCCCACAGGCGTCTCCTAATGGTTTGGGGGTCCCCAGCATCACCCTCCAGGCACCACTCGTCACTGGAATCGGGGTGCAGGATGGAATTTGGGGCTGCGGTAAGACCATTCACTTAATGCCATCTGGAAAGGAAATTGCTAAAAAAAAAAAAAAAGGCATAATTAAACACGCAAGATACGTAATAGATAGCACCCGTATGAGCTAAATAAAGTCTTTTGTCTTTTTTTTCCATTATTTTTTTAAGAAAAGAACACTAGAAACAGTCACGGATGGTGGTTGATTATTAGTTAATTTTCAGGTGCGGGAAATAGCATTCTTGCTGAGGAGAAAAGCATATTTCCCTCATTAATTCATTCTCTTCCATGAAATCGTTCCTTGCCGAGGTAACCAAGCAATAGAACAGATGTTAAATCACAAACCGAAATGCTCGTAAACCTTGTTACCACAAATTATTTATCTAGGCAAAACCCCTTACGTTTTATTTTTTTTTTTTAGAAAAATCTTACTAATATTAACGCAAGAAAGAGAAAAAGGAATTAATGGATTTCAGAACCTCACTTTTTTTTCTGTGTTTTCCCATGAATGCCAAGAGCATTTTAATTTTACCTTAAGACGTTCCATAGTCTTTCAGGGCTAAACTAGACCTTCACAATCAGACGTCTTCCGTATCAAACAGAAGGTACGTGTTACTCCTCCAACTTGCCTGTGAACTTTCCCTGTTTTTTCTGGCCGAGTCCCAGCAAACTCGGTCGATGCTGTCGTGAGGTAGGACTCGTTTGTCACAGGTGGACAAGGAAAGAGGAGAACGATGCCTCTGCCCGTTCACGAACTTCACCCTGGCGGGTTTCGTTCTGTTTTTTGTTTTGTTTTGTTTTCAGAGTAAGGTCATCGAAAGCAGAAGGAGTTGCCGTGATGTTGATGGAAGAAGTCGACTGGAGTTTTGCTGTTTGCCGTGCGCCCCTCAGCAGTGTCCCCGTGTTACCCAATCCTGTTTGGCGTCACCCGTGAACCATCGGGTCGCGGGAGACCCCGTGGGGCCGTTCCCCACGGAGCGGAGAACGAGATGCCCTTGCACGATAAACTGTGCACCGTGCATCCGGTGTGTGCAATGAGCACTCACGGCCGCCCCCTTGCTGGGCAATGGTGACCAGTCTCGGACGGGTGGGTGGATTGGCTAAATGAAGGGGCGACGCAGAGTGTGAACGTGCCGTGAGGACCACGGCACCGTCGACAGACCTCACTGGCCGCACGATGTAGTTGAACTTCTTGCATTTCCCACGGACCCACGTTTTGCATTTAATACAGGGAATTAAATAGTTTCATGGGTTTCCCCTGGTTCGGGACATTTTGAGAAGCATGTTGCTGTATTCCTAGCCTTAGATGATGTGTCTGGCCCTCAATAAACAACCTCGGCGTGGACAAGGGATTGAGTGACAAGTTACCGCGTGATCAACTGAGCGAAAAGGGTGACTAAACCCTGTGTCTGTCACCTGAACAGGGTACAGACGCTGTAGAGTGTTACGAAGAAAAATAAGCATTTCTGGTGTATCGTGTTTATCTTCAATTACTCATTATCTAGACCACGAAACTAAGGCTAGAGTAAAACTATAATTGGGATTTTACTCTCTGCTTGTCCAATTATTTCCTGCGAGTGTGAGGAAAGACTGACCCGGGGGCTTGGATTCCAGGGCTACCTCCGAATTCTCTTCTGACTGCCAGGCGCCCACATTATTATTTCTTATTGATTTGTCTGACTCTCCCTTTAAGGACTGGTCTGTCTCCACTGGGTTACGAGTCCAGTGACAGCTTCGGGGCATGCTGCTACGGTGTGCCCAGGACCTAAGATGCCACGCGGGGCCTGGGGGGCCTCTCTGGTGAATTTATATCCATGTTAGAACAGTCCACGCCCCTTTGTTTTGTTAATGCTCACAGTTAAGCAGTAATTCTCCATGCACACATTCTGAATTCCGCGTGTTCTTTGTTAAGAAGTGCGAATGTGGCATCGTGGTTATTCAGTCGCCGATACGGCAAGGTGCTTATAATGGTGGTGATTTTCCAGTTCATTGTATTTTATTCATTCTTTGGATTTCTCCAACACTTACGCTGTGTGCCCCCCAGTTGCTCATGGGGACTGTGTGCTATTTTTGGTGTTTCTCAAAGCGTGAGCTCAGTGGTGTAAATTTAATGTTTCAGAGTCTGTTCCCCTTGAAACATTGAAGAGAAAAATGATCAAACACTGAGGGTGTGGCAGGGATGTGCACATAGAATTCCTGTGGTCATTCCTCCAATGACTCCATTCTGCTTTGTTTAGATGTATCAAAAAGTAGGCTTTGGGCCCCCAAATAAATGAAATTTCAGAAGTTCTCCAATAAATTTGGTCACAATGTGTTTGGGATTCACCCACCCTTTTTATTCAGATTAAGCGTAATTAATTTTATTTTTTTTTAAGGCTTCACTCAAAAAAAAATAATTGTAAGGGACAGGAACAAAAGCACGGGAAAAGGCTTTTATTCGCCAGCACAGCGAAACAAAAGCGAATCTCCAGGCTCCTGCCGTGAGATGTACATTACATGGCTGAGAGATCAACGAACTCACCCAACACCCTGGAACTCACCGAAGGCAAAGAAATTCTGAAGCTCCCAACCCTAATGGCAGAGGCTCTGCCCACCACCGACGCCCACTGTGAAGGATAAACACCTGTAATACTGTGGAATTTCAAATTTCTTCTGATTCTCCAAACTAGTTCATCTCATAAAATGCAGGAATGGCTCATTATCTATTAATGCCACGCACCAAAATAATAAGTCACACAGGACACGAACCAAGGAATCTGATAAGATTCAAGGTCTACCTTGACTAAACTGGGTAAAAAAGCAAGGACTAGAAATTTTATTATTTAAAAAGAAAAAAAAGTCTTTTCAGCCATGCACGAGCCCTTTAATTCATATAGAAACACTAGAAAATGTTCTGTTATGTCGGTGTAGGCTAAGGGTGTCCACTGTCACTGGTAGGGGTTAAAAAGCTATTCTGGAATTACTAGTCGATTCCCTTGGACGAATGAGAGAAATGCAGAGTAAGAATTAGGAAGGAAACAGTGCAATAGTTTGCCAGTGTGAGTGTTTATCTGTAAAAGATTAAGGCTGTAATCTGTACACCTGCTGGAATCAAGAAGCTAATTAGCATCATATTCGGTATTATATATACGTGATATCGAACATGTGAACATGTCATATATGCTCTTGCGCTATTGAAACCTTGGAGAAGTCTCACAATTGTCCACCTGCACTTTTTAATAAACATGTGAACTCACATACCCCCATAATGGTACATATAAAAAAAAATGCTTTAAAAAAGCAAGAGCATTGAAGCAGGACTAGCCCACCCTATAGTATAGAAGCATGGTAGTGAGCAATTCTAATAAACGTTTCTTACAGCTCTGTGTTTAGGCAAATCAATAGAAAATATTGATGACATTTCCCCCAGCACATACTAACATTTTATTTTTAATAAAGATAGTAATTCAGAGCAACCTAGAATACACAGAGCGATCCCCTCATCACTGCTGAGTCAAACGGCTGACAATCTGGAGAACAGAGCATATGCTTCGTCTTCCCAGCAAAGAAAATCGTACATAGATCAAATATTTAAACAGAAGGGGGAAAAACACTCAGACGAGAAGGGATGATATTTTTAAAGATAATCTTAGGGTATCAGAGGCGTTTCTAAGCACAGCAAACACCCAGACACTATAAAGAAGAGGTCGATAAAATTGGACAATACAAATGGCTAAAACCCCCACAATTTCTGCCAAAAGTAGCAAGCGCAGTCAAAAGGATCCGGTCATGCAAGGTGGACGCCAAGCCTAAACTTGCCTGGAATGTAAGACTTTTTACAGTTAAGGAGAGACCAAGATCCCAGCAGAAAGGCTGGACGAAGGACAGACACAGATATTTCACAGAAGAATAAATGGCATCTGCTTATAAATGTGTGAAAACCTGCCCGGCCCCATGTATAGCATTGCCAGGAAAATTAAGACAGATTAGATGCAGGTATGTGTATAGATATCGATAGGTAGGGTTTTTATACCTCTCTCTCTCTCTCTCTCTCTCTCTCTCGTCTCTCTCTCTCTCTCGACAAAGCTCAAAATGTTTGCAAATGTGTCCAAGAACTGACAAACGTGTGGGAACAGACTCACTCCTACACGGCTGGAAGGGACCGACTCTGGCGTGTCATCTTTGGCAAGAGTTCGTCCTAGCAATTGCAAATCTGGATATTTATGTGATCCATAGTTTCAAATATATGCACAAAGGGCAATAGACAAGAAGGTTCATTTTACTCTTCATTGCCTATCCCTTTTTCCATTTATATGTTTTCATTCCTTTTAAATTAGAGCGCGAGTGAAAATTAAAAATGAATGCCAGCAGAAAAATTAAATTAAAAAAATATCCAAGTCACTTTCCTTCTTTTACTGTTCTTTTTGTCACGGTTTTACATAATATGGGTCTCTTTTCAGAGCCAAACAAAAGCTGCGATTTTTTTTTTTTCCAAATAAATAGCAATTCATTACTGGGCTAAAAAGTGATAGTAATCTCGTTCGTCCTGAGTGCATTCATAATTTAATATTCTGCGCAACTCAGGAGATGGGTGAGGGATCGGCAGTGCCTGCACTCGTCCGGACGGTGCCAGTTACTGCTGTGCACTGGACGCGCTGAGGTCCACTGACACGTTCCGAGTAGTGTCTTTTGAAAGGATGCTCATCGGAGCACAGCTTCCCAACATTCTCTGGCTTTTTATATTTCCATCGACATCGTATGTTTGCTTTACCCTCCCGATTACATTCTCCTTCCATTATTACCTGTTACTATTTATTATCTATGATCTATCTATCATCTATTATCTATCTATCTCTACCATCCATCCATCCATTCATCCATCCACCTACCTTCCTACCTATCTACTTCTTCATCTATTTTGTCTGTCTGTCTGTCTGTATCTATCTATGTATCTATCATCTATCTATCATTTCTCTATCTACATCACTATTCATCCATTCCATCCATCCAATGCATCCATCCATCCATCCATCCATGCATCCATCCATCCACCTACCTTCCTCCCTATCTACTTATTCATCTATTTCTATCTGTCTGTCTGTCTGTATCTATCTATGTATCTATCATCTATCTATCATTTCTCTATCTATCTACATCACTATTCATCCATCCATCCATCCATCCCTACCTTCCTCCCTATCTACTTATTCATCTATTTCTATCTGTCTGTATCTATCTATCTATCTATCTATCTATCTATCTATCTATCTATCTATCATCTATCATTTCTCTATCTACCTACATCACTGTTCATCCATCCATCCATCCATGCATCCATCCATCCATGTCTATCATTATGTCCTAACTGTACATTTACTCAGCCATCCTTATATCTATCTACCTGTCATCTAAATACCTATCTATAAGAATCTCTCTCTATTATTCTATCACTGTCATCTAGCTATACCTATACCTGTAATTTCTCTATCTCTAACTATACGTATCTATATATCTGTACCTAACTATATCCAATCTATCTCATGCACTATCTGCGTACGTAATATATCACAGATCTCCCTCATGATTTTAAAACCACATTCTTGTTAAGTCTGAACATTCTGTGCTCATTTGCTGGAATTTTCAAACCCAACACAAGGTCATTTCCAAATGGGCTGAATTCTGTAAAGGATGATACCGGGGAGTCGTCAAACAGCACCGCCCGTACCCCAGCACCCAGTCGTCAGTCAGGCACCTGTACTGCCCTCGCCTTGAGAAACCTGTCCCTTGCACACAGCTGAGCCCCGTGTTACTATAGAACAGCGAATATCTGTGTGGTGCATCACACGCCCGGAGAAGAAGCAGGTGAAGAGTGAAACCGCCCTGGGTTTCAGTGCTGGGGACATCCATTCCAATCCACATGCCTGCCGCCGTATGCGTGACAATCGTCCCTGTCACAATGGTTCTCATAGCTCAGTGGCATCTGTGGATTCTGCTGAGCCAGTGACAAGTGGGCCAACGGGAATGCCGTTGAGTGGGGGGGGCAGGAGCGGGTTAGGCGCTGTGACAGCTTCGTTAGATTTAGGTCACTTGTCACAAGCATAAATCGGGTCACGCATTTCCCAGTGTTTAGATGATGGACTACAGACGGCCAGCGCATCCAGGTGCAGCTAGACATGGAGGCTGTGGAGAGGTGGCTGTCCCTTTCTGCCCTTGGCCCCTGGCACATGAGCGAGGTTTGGTTTGCTTTTGTTTTTCAGTCGATGAAAACGAAACAAAACCAAAAAACGAAAAAAGGAAATCATGTGTCCAAAAATATTCTGGGAATTGCGAGAAGCCCACATTCCTGTTGGATTTGCGACAAGCCCCTATGTCTGTTCGGGGGTCACCCTGATTCTGTCGTGACGTTTCTGCGCCGGACGACAGAATTCTGATCCTTGGAGCCCAAGAGACGCTCTCGGCCTGGGCTCCTCAATGCTGGACTTTAGCGCCTTCTCGGTCGTGGCTGCCACGGGCGCTGTAGCTTGGGGAGCAGCATCCCTGGGCCTTAGGGACACGTCTCCCTCGCAGGGACAGCACACATGTCTCCAGACCTTGCTGGGTGTGCCCTGGAGCGGCGGACAAACTCAGCTCAGGGTCGGAACTCACGGGGATACGCTACATGTCCTTCTTTTCAAGAGCGCAGCCGAAGGGGACCGACCGGTAAGGACAGGGCACACGGCAGGTGTCCACTGCGCAAACCAGTTAGCGCCCGGTTTGGGGAGCAAGTTCAGGACAGGGGCATGTGCTGGGCGGCGGGGTGGGGTGAGCAGCCGCGAGGCGGGCCGTTGACTCGCCCGGCCCCTGTCAGCGTGGGCCACCGCGTGCCAGTGCCCCTGGACGCCCCCACCTGTGGAGTAGGACCTGCCGCGTACAGGTGTGTCCACGGCTGCTGCCCACGGACAGGGACTTCCTGTAACGGGGCCGACTGGAGGGGCCTCCTCAGTCTTCTGCAACCAATTGGAAGCCCGTAGCCGTTCTGACCCCGAGGTCCTTCGACCCGTGGGGCAGAATGACTTAACCAACCACTGACACGTGTAGCAAGCAGATGCGGGAGGCTCGTCCTTGTTGGGACCCTTGCTGGCCCAGGGGCCACCACGTTGCTGGCAGATGACCCACCTTGATGACTTCGGCGTTGGGCGCACGGCCACCGCGGACGTGGGCTGAACTTGGCGTGGAAGGGCGGCTTGTGTCTGGGCGTGCCTCGCTTCCATCCTTCCCTCCCTTCTCGGGAGCCTGGGTCCCTAACGCCTGGTCCGACCAGGTCCGTAGCCCGGGTCTCTGGCGTGGGACGGGCGATAGAAATTGTAGGTGGCCGGACCGATGAGGGCGGGCACAGAGCCGCTGTCAGGTGACCACGGTGCAGCTCGGCATCCGGTCTCTGAGCAGGGGGAACTCCGGCCCCGCACGGAGAGTGGCAGGTTCTTGGTGGAGCAGAGGAAGAACACAAACCACACGAAGCTTCACGCGGGAAGGAGGCTGTCAGAGGAGAGGCAAAGCTCCAGAGAGCGCTCTGTCCTCTCAGAGGCCGAGTGAGGGAGACCTTGAGGGACAGAGACCATGCACACAGGGGGACAGTGAGAGAGAGAAAGGAAAGGCCCGGGAAGGGACCCCAAGCGATCGGGGAATTCAATGTATAGGCATATCTATTTCCCAGTGACAGGGCACAGTTTCTGGCTCATTTTCGGAGGAACCCGTGGAGACGCCTAAGAAACGGGTTTAATTGGAGGCAGCCGTGGCCAGCTGTGGGTTTTCAAACAGAAGGTTATGGCGAGGGAGCACAGAATTCTCGTTTTCCACTCGGAAAACCTGTTCATGGTGTCCGTGGCTGTCTGAAGCTTTCAGAAACATTGTCTCACTCAGCAGAGAGAAACACGAAACTGCCATTCTGTATCTTAAGTCGTTAACAGTCCGCTGGCGCTCGGAAAGCAAGCAGAGAAGTCAGTCATCGCTCGCTGGGGAAAGGCGAGGTCAGGGCGGCCTGGGGGTCCAGCCGCGTGTGAGTTCAAGTGCCCCCTTTTCCTCTCTCGTGGGCTGGGCGTTGGGCTGTAGCGGCTGCGTTTTCCTTTCCTCGAAACTCACCTTAGACTTAGGAAAAAAACCTTATAAGGCCTTTAAGTGCAAGCGATCCGTGAAAGTCCGCAATTAGCATTTTTAATAGGAAAGAAACGAAAAATGGGTGCAGGTGATAATGCCGGAGAACTCAGCAGGTAAAAGGCGTGGCTTCTCAGGGCCTGAGTCTGAAGTGGCAGGTTTTGCTGGGGGGCGGATAAATATAAGAGGTGACAGCCGTGGTCTGCGGTCTGTGGGGCGGGGGGTGGGGGGATGGGAAGCCGCGCACAGTCCCGGGCGCAGGCCCGTGGCCCGCGGGCGCCCTGGCACCAGAGCGCGCGGCTTCCCCGGGGGCATCTGGGAAGGCACCTGAAGGTCCCAGCGGGGCGCGAACCCCCTGGGGGAGAAGCTCCCTTTCCAGCGTGGGAAGCGCCGAGCCGCCCCCTCGCCGGCGCGAGCGGGATGTAGGGAGGAAGGGGACTCAGGTGGAGAAGGCGGCGCGAGCCAGGTCCAGTCCAGGCGCGCGTCCGAGCGCCCGCCCCAGGTGCGCACCTGCCGCTGCGCGCGCCGCGCCCCGCGCCCCCTGCTTCCCGCGGCGGATCCGCGGAGAAGCGCGTGCGCCCCAGAGGCAGACGGAGGGACCGGGGCGCGCCGCGTCCACGCATCGGCTGATGGAGAAGAGGGTGACGGCGACCCGGAGAGGGACCCAGAGAGGGGCGCCGAGGGCAGGACGCGCACAGGGCTGGAGAGCGCGCGCTGCCGGGTGTCCATCCGCGTGCCCAAAGGCGGGGACCCCTTTGCGCCCGCGCCCCGACCTCGGGAACCCACGACAGCCCTGCGTAGACCTTCCCGCACCGTATGCCACTCGCCGCACCCCAAAACTGGGACCCGGGGCGGTCGGAGCCCCCGTTGCTCGCCAGTCTCCATTCTTTCCACCGGCGAAGGAGTGAATTCCAAGTCGGCGACGCTTGTGCGAGGTGAGATTGATTTACGTATGTTTTATAAGGACGCCGCCACGCCAAGGACGGGCGCAGCCCTGCGGCGTTTGCGTGAGGAAGAGAGAAGGGCGGGGTGGCCGCAAGGCAGGAGCCGGTTCTCAGCCAAGAGCGCCGTGATGGATGAGGGCCCGGGACAGGTGTTCCAAAGGCGCTCCTAGGTGGTTTGCACCTGCGCTCCTTCTGATTGACAGGTGGGCGCCATAGCACGCCCCGCCTACTGCGCAGGCGCCGCCCTCCGCTCGCTCTGGGGGACTAGACTCGGGAGCTTCTGGGTGTAGGCATGACGTCACAATGAGGCATCAGCCTGCCCAGGGTGTGGCCAGGTGAGGGTAGCACCTTCTGCACAGGTGTCTGTGGCGGGGCAGAACCAGCTACAGCTTATGGCCCTCGCGTCCTTGACTGGGAGGACAGAGGAGGGATTGTTTAAGCACAAAGGGGTGTTCTGTGGTCCCTCTCTGGGCTGGGCCTTCAAGACTTTGTTCCTCTGTCCTGCTAACTACCTAACGTGGGTATAGACAGACACAGAGGTAGATACACATATTTAGAAATCTGTGACATCAGACAGGTATAGCATGGGGAACTGTATGACGTCATCTGCACACATGTTACACGGATATTCACGTCTAAAGGGTGTGGAGGGGGGGGTGTTGATTTCTTCGTCCGCGGTCGCTTTGTGATTTATACAGACACCCCGTTCTCGTCGCTTGTCCCTCTACGTAATAACACCTCTGGTGGCTCTCAAGAACCGTCGTGGGTAATACGTGTCCTTCACACACACACACACACACACACGCGCGCGCCCACGCACAGCTGAAAAGTGAAAGACCTGAAATGGCAATGATTTCATCCGAGTCCCTCAGAGGTAAATGCGAGGCGCTGGTTCCCCGTCTATTTTTACAATACGAAGTGGCATTGACCAAATTCCCAAATCCTCACTGTGTCCCATTTTGTGGGATGAGAGGAATGTGTCCCAGAATGTTTTATTCCCCCGTCCCTTGTACTCATCGGGTGTATGTTTGAATAATGGACGTTGGTATGCTAACCTCACTCAAGAGTGCAAATGTATCTGGAGAAACCATACACTCCTGGTGGGATTGTATCGAAATGTTACAACGTATTCAGACCAGTTCGTTTGAAAAGGCAGAGCAAAAAATAAATAAATAAAAAATGAGGCCCCTTCCCCAAACATTTGACATCCCTCCGAGGGCTCGGATTATACAAACAATTCTGTTTTCTACAGACTCTTCCATTTGTTTATTTATTTTTTTCTCCTTGATGGAAATGGTTTTTATTGGTCATGAATATTTATTGTTATGCGTTACCTCCAATACCTTGGCTAGATCAAGGTGGAAATGCTGGCTTTGAAAGGGTCCCTTCGGGCCCATCCTAAAACATTCTAAAGCATGTTTCGCAAAAGGGCTTTGTTGGAAGAGTGGAGTGGGAACGGGTTTTCCGTGTATCTGGAAAGAGAAAAAGAGCTTGCGTGGCTGGCTCTGAATGTGTGTCTTTTCCCTTCACGCTTCTCTTAGAGAAAGATGGCTTTGGCCACTCAGGGTCGTTGTGGAACCATATAATTTTAGGATTTCTTTTTTCCTACGTCTGTAAAGAATTCCACTGAAATTTCGAAAGAGATGGCATTAACTTTGTAGCTCACTGGATACTACGGACACTTCTATAATATTAATGCTCCCCATCCACAAACATAAATGTCTTTCCATTTATGCGTACCGTCTTTACAATTTCCTCGATCAATACTGTATAACTTTTCTGTGTACAAATTTGTCACCTCTTTGCCTAATTTATTCCTAAGTATTTTATTGTCTTGCTGCTATTTCAAATGAGATTGCTTTCATAATTTCTTCTGTGGATAGCTCATTATCGCATATAGAAATGCCACTGATTTTTTTTATATTAATTTTGTTATCCTGCAACTTTATGGAAGTTGCTTATTAGTTCTAAGAGTTTGTGTGTGTGTGGTGTGTGTGTGTGTGTGTGTGTGTGTGTGTGATTGTCGTGTCTTTAGGGATTCAACTTACATGATGTCATCTGCAAATAGAAATTTCGCTTCTTCCTTTCCCGTTTGGATGCCTGTATGTCTTATCGATTACGGTGGCCAGAGCTTTTTCCTAGAGGCAAAGCTCAACTTTTTCATTGTCGAGTATGATGTTATTGGTTTTTCATATACGGCATTTATCATGGTGATCGAATTCTAAGAGTAGCCACCAGAGTCTCTTTGGGCTTAAAAAACGCATACAGAATTCTAGAGGTCGGAAGAGCCTCAGCCTTAGGAAGCCACACCTTAGCTGTGAAGAAGGACGAAGGTCTCGCTCTGTGCACTTGGGCTGTCCGCCCATCGATTGGCGTGGCTCTTTCTGTCCTGGATACAGGTCTAGCACACTCCAGTGACACCCAGAGACCGAGAGGACATTGCAGTGAAGGGGCAGTCACAGTTCATAACCCCGAAAGACGCATCCTGGCCATCGCTCGACTTTCTAAGACGGTCAGGCCCCCTCTGTGGGGCACATTCTCTCGTCGCTCTTTGAAATCACATTCCGGGAGAGCGTGGCGTCTACCCTGACTCTCACTGTGTTTTAACAGACATTTAAAAATTCTTCTCCACCTCCCAAATTGCAGTTTTAGTATTCTTAATCTCACTGGAAATAGTCTCATTTCGATCGCATAGCTGAAGAGTGTGTAAAGATGCATACATGTAATTTGTTTCCACTTTGGATCCTTTTTTTCAGAATAAGAATGTCAACGATAGTCAAAATCACATTGTTGGTATTACATTATAAATACCACACCAGAACAATAGTTCTTGTATATATATATAAATTAAAGAGCTAGTGTGTGTGTGTGAGAGCTATTATTGTATATAAATTAAAGAGCTAGTGTGTGTGAGAGCTTTTATTTATAGGTTTCAAGAAAATAGAATTTTTTTTCTTTTTTAAACTAAGTGCCAATATTCAAAATTTCCAAGATTTCCCTCCTTTTCTCTTTATCATAATCAAGTCAAAGAAAAGATTCCAGTTCTGACGTTCGATGACGTGGCATTTCCCTAACAGTGCAGGCATCTTTGCCATCCCTCTCACACTCTGGAAAGAAAATCTAAGTTTCATTCACCTGCCCGTTTACACGACTGCCATGCTTGGAATTACTGCTTAAACACACGCGTGCAAATATCCTGCGTGGTTTCCACGTGAGCAGAAGAGGAAAGACAGATCCGTCGAATGCAGCGTAACCGGGTGAGAAAACACATTTCGTTCTCCGGCGACCATCTCGTCGTTATCAAAGTGATAATGTGACTTCCCATGCATGGTTCTGACGAGCGCTCTGCCTGTCACCAGCAATCAACCCAACAGGTTTTATGTAATGCACACAGCTGGACGTTCGGAGCATTTACACAACCTTAAATAAGCTTGCGGAATGGGGACATGGAGCCGACAGGATCACTCTCTCCCGCTCCACAGGAGGGAACAGACAATGCATGCGCCTTGTTTTCCTGGCCTCTCTGTGTGCCTGTCCAGCCTTGTGAACCTTCAGCGGGCACACTTGGCCCTGCAGCTCGCCGGGGAGGTGGGGTCCGGGAGGGAGCTGGCATCATCCCCTGGGAACTGTAATGACTCCTAGAAAGCAGACGATGGGCAGTCGGTTAAAGGCTGCTGCTCCGTCGGCTTCCAGCCAGGGAGACCGCCAGCCTCGGCTCCAGACCCTCGACTGGAAGGCCCCAGCGAGGAGGCCCCACGCGGCTCTCGGCCAAGTTCGACTGACCAGCTGACCGATGACCCCGCCGGCCTTTCCCGTTCGCCTGTAAACACTCCATGGACGTGGTCTGACCACGCTCACAGAAGAAAATGCACGTTTCCAAATTGCCAGCACCTTTCGTACACTATGTGAAGGGATGTGTTTGATTCTCCCGAGAGGCGACTTTGAATTTTTCTACAATTGTCACATTCTCTGTACAGGTGCTTGCAGAGGTGGAAGAGAGAAGGTTTGTATTTTAGGCATGTTCTAGCCAAGGTTTGCATGGATGTCACCAGAAGGGCTTGTTAGAACACAGTTACCCCACCCCAGGGTGTCTGAGTCAGCAGATTCGGGGGGCTGCCCAAGCATCTGTAGTTTTAAGAAATTCCCTCCAACATGAGGGGCATGCTGATGGTCCAGGTACCATACTTTGAGAATGACAGGGAAGTCAAAAAATAATTTTCCTTCCTTCTTTCTGAATTCTTCCGGCTAGGTCAATGATCAGATTAAGATGAGACCCGTTAACTGTTGTGGTGCGATCAAATGTAAGACCCACGGAGCCAATTGAGATTAATTATGAGCCTTTATTAGCCGGCAGGTGACTGACTCTCCCCAGTAGAGAATCAGCCCCGAGCCTCTAGAAGGAATAGCTTAAAAAGCCCCCAAACCCCCTCTAGCAAGCAGGCAGGTTTACAGAAGCAGAGGCTGGCCAGGATAGCTCCACCTTAACATGAGCACATCTTTGCACAGAATATCTCCTAGAACTGCACCCTGTTTGACATTAAACCACGGAAGCAGAAGTTGGCCAACGCTCACCCCCCAAATCTTGCAGAGTCACCCCTCCCACAGAATGAGCAAGGGCGGGCTCACCCACCCGGTTTCTGAGCTGGGCAGCCGTGAGATTGTAGGGTTGGCGTCGGGGGCAGTCAGCACCCCGCTGGGCGGCAGGTGGCATCTGGTTTCCCATGGACGTTGGGCTGCTTTGGGGGGGGGGGGGGGGTGGTGACAAAAGAGGAAACAAAGATGCCACCAAAACCCCACATCCGGGTGGACGTGTGGCTGGGAATGCAGGCCATGAGGAGGCTGGCGTGGCCCGATGCGTGTGTCCGGGAGCATTGGGCTCCTTCCGCTTTCGCTGCCGTTCGGATCACGTTTCTGACGGTATCGTATGGCCGCCGGCCTCTGTCTACACCGCATCAGGCAGAACTCCGCAGCGGTCGGGGCGGGCGGCGGCGGGCCGCACGACAACCTCGATGTGTTCGTTGGACCTCAGGCCCATTGCCGAGCATGGCCGAAGCAGGTGGGTCTCTGCGAGAGACCGAGACAATGTTGCCAGGTAAGGACCGAGACAATGTTGCCAGGTAAGGACGGCATCACGTTTCCTCATCAGCTACATTGTTATAGGAGGCGCACGCCACCAGCAGTCGTTAGTTTACTGTGCGACAGCACCCTCGTAAAACAGAAAATGGACACGGATCGTCAGGCGGCGGCGCGGGCAGAGGGGACGTGGGAATCCAGAGGCTGAAGCAGCACCCAGCGACTGCTCCTGCCCACCGCCCACGGGACATCGCCATTGCCTCATCAGAGACACCGGCTCCGTTGGAAACGGCCTCAGGCAGAGCCCGCGGCGATGGGAGCTCGTGGCCGATGGTCCATCTGACTTCGGGACCAATAAAATAAAGCGTGACGAATTCAGGGCGGTTCTCGCGTCTCCGGTGCGAAGCTGCCGATGGGTAGAGTGGGGATGTGGGGTTCCGGGGCATTAGCCTCACAGGACTGGGGAGAAACGTGGTCACGCTCACTCACGCCAACCAGACACAACGCGTTAGGGGCTGAGATGCAGCCCGTGCTCCCCAAACAGCCCTGTGACATTTTTTGACAATGGCCACTGCAAAGGGCTAGTCTGAACTGATTACCAAGGCACATGTAAGTCTAGTTTTCGATCACCACATTCGCCACTCATTTTATTTATTCGACGTTGCCCGACCGTACGCGAAGACTGTTGTTTCTGCTGAGGAGTTCATGAACTTGCCCTTAGCAACGGCCAAGCTTGGGAAGGAAGCTGTGCCGGACATCCTGAAGGGACGGCCCAGAGGCCTTTTCTCTTGATTAGGGATCAGGCTTCCTCAACGCCTTGGCAGCCGCTTTCCTGCAATTCCCGTCTGGCCCCAACGGCAACCGCGTCTGGTTTACGATGGAGTCGGGAGGCATCCGGTAATTCTGGAGTCCTCTGGGGTGAAGGGGCCGCGCATTGCTCAAGAAAACCCTCGGCGGCGAAGCGGCCCCCTTCCTTTCCTTGAGTCTTGGGGACCTTAGATTGTAGGACAGACCGCTGTTCTGTGGGGCTCTGCGAGAGACCCAGACAACGTGGCCAGGTAAACGGATGGCACCCTGTTGCCTTATCGGTTACGTTTTTATACGAGACGCGTGCCCACAGCAGGCGTTCATTTACTGTGTGACGCCACTTTCCTAAAACAGAACAGGGCACAAACCAGACGAGGCGAGGGGTCCCGAAGGCTTTCGTACACCTCTGCATGCGGATGGGCACAGCTTGTGACCCTGAGGGGCCACCTTCCCTGGCGTCCGTGTCTTGCGATTGTGCCGTTCTCTGCTTCTACTGAACTACGGGCGTCCGCGCCCGAAAAAGGGAACAGATCCTACGTATGAAACTCGAATTATCACAAGTGAATACCTTTGTGCTTGGATCTCCCTGGGGGACAAAGCGATAGCAAGCAGATCCTCCCCACAGCTCCTCCCAGACACCCGCCTCCCGCCTTCTTCCAATCGTGACTTTTCACGGCACATCGTCTTAGGCGCCTTTTGATATCTCTGAGAATAGAGGCGTCGACTATTTATTGTGCAACTGGCTTCTTTTGGTTAACAGGACCTTTGTGAGATTCACCGCGTGTGGTAGCAATTACTTCGTTCTTGTCGCTTGGTGGTAGTCCAGTGTATGAAAGTATTGTCATTTCTTGACTGATTCTACCATTGATGTGGACAGGGCGTGGATAGGTTTCGCTTTCTTGGCCGTGGAATGCTAGCCAAGAAATGGTTCATCTTCGCCCAAGAGTGGAATTGGCGGGTCTGAGGGGTGTGGATGTTGAGCTGTAGCAGACAGCGATGTATACGTTCTTAAAAAGCTCTTTCCAATCAACATTCCCACCACCAGCGTGTGCGCATTTCCCTACATGCTCTACACCTGGGTCATCCAATATGGTAGCCACCGGTCCGTCACATACTGGGTGGCCGACCACAGCTAGGGGCGACCACCCTGGACCTCACAGACACACCCCGAGCATCACAAGAGGCCCCCCTGGGTGGCGGCCTCCTGATGCTTGCCACGTGCAGTGTTGTGTGTTTGCACATCGAAGTGACCGTGTGCGAGCGTTAGCCGGTGGTTTTCGTTTGCATTCCCCTAGTCGCCGATAAGTCTGGGTGCTTTTTTCCCGTGCCTCCTGGGCATGGAGAGATTCTCCCTTGTGACGTACCTCGTCCAGTCTCTCGCTTGCGTTTTCCTGTGGTTGTCTGTCTTGCTCTGCCTTCTCTCTGATGGACTCGGAGCCGGCCATGATGCGTCCTCTCTATCGAGCTGTTTCCCAGTCGTGCGTGTTGTGAATTCCTCCTCCCAGCCACGGCTTCCCTGTCCTCACTCGGTAGGGCCCGCTGTGTAAACAGGTGGTTTCCCGTGAGCCCCCAGCACCTCACAGTGCGCAACGTTCACGGCCGTCGTGTGCTGCGTGTAAGAGTCTGGTCTTCTTCAAGGATGTGCGGTGTTCACTTCCCGACATGCACGATTAATGGGGATTACTCAAAAGGGGTGCTAGCTGTTCAGCACGAAGGAGAAAGGTAGACAGGAAAAGCTCTCCCACTCGGACGCCCAGCAATACCTGCCCTTGGTGGAGGCAGGTAATGTTTCTTCTGTTTGCTGAGCACGTAGAGGTCTCTTCAGATCCTAGACGAGGAGAACAGTACAGAGTTCTGTTGAGCGTCTAGCCACATGTTCACCGAGAACACCATGACTTCTATTACATAAGGCCCAGTTCTTTGGTATGCCTCTGCATTTCACCGTTAAATTACAGGCATTATTTCTGTTCCTCTATCCGTCCTTGCGTCTCTGACATTGTTTTCCAGGCACCTGAGGTGAAAGTAGTGATTAGAATCTGACATTTGATAAGGCCGCATTTTCATCTGAGCAGGGCAAGCGCACCCTGCGGTGGGAAAAGCCGGCGTCCACACCAAGCCCCGCCAGGTAACTGGATCCCCAGCTCACGCACTCCGCCGGACAGAGTTCAGACAGATGAGAGATGAAAAGGGAAGGAAAGGCGTGGATTGTAACACGCGGACCAACGTCGCTCGGACTTCGGGGTGTGGACGCCTGTTCTCAGCTTGGCTCTCCACGCGGGACTGAGGCGGGAAGCCATCTGCCATTGCTCCCCGACCCGTCCAGCGCTGCCGTGCAGCTGTCCTTCTGTGGCCAAAGCCACCGCTCCCCGCCATGTGCACCAAGCCACCCTTTAGCTCACACGTCGCCACCCAAACCCATCTCACACGTCGGGCCCCTCGGCTGCTAAGCTCTGAGAGTCCTTCGCAGCACGGAGAGGAGTTGCTTCCTCCCGTCACATCCGTGCCTGTCTAAAGTAACGTCTTATTTTCCCCAGTAGAGACTCAGTGACACCCCAGCCCTGTGTGTCTTCCCTATAGAGGGGCTCGACCATAGTTTTTAAATGAAAAAAAAAAACTCACAGATTGGACAAGTAGAAAGCTTTCTGTACACCATATAAATGGAATGTGCACGATGAACAGGCAGAGACCAGCTTTGAGCACATAGACGTATATATCCAATGTAACATAAAGAACTCTAACAATGGACAGGAAAATATTAGTGAAATAAAACGATGCCGAGGCTAATAAAAAGGGAATGTTTACAATCGCATTTTTAGAGCCCACACAATAAAAATGTCTAAATTCACTAACAACAATAAATGCTTATATTTAAAAACCACCTAAAATCTCATGATGAGATTGAAAAATATAACAGTGAATAATAACAAATGTCGACAAAGATATGTGACAAAAAGTTCTTTTGGACTTTTAGCCTAAATTGTTAATAATCTGTCTGGTAGGCCATTTGGAAATTTGTGATAAAGTCTTTAAAATGTCTTAAATTTATCTCTGTAAATATAGTTTTAGGAATTTAAGCCAAAGAAAAATAGCATAAATGAGGAAGTACACAATCCTAAGGAAGCTGACCATTTCAGAATAGCAGGATGAATGTACTCTCCTGTGACAGATATTGGTTAATTAATTATGACACCTCCATGCGAAAGAATACTCTGTCTGATTATGAGCACAGATGTGATCAAACATATTGCTTAGAGACTGGGGAGGAACAGAGTCTGAAATAAGGTTAACAGTTGTTATCTAGAAGGATGGTGTGTTTTAATCTGAGCAGGGCTGGGTTGTTTTTAAAATTCAGTTTTTAGAATTGATTCCTCAGGATGTTTCTACTTGGGTCCCGTGGAAGGTTCATGTGTATATGCATCTATCCAGTCACAATGAGTCCCTCCTGACATTCTTCAATTTTGTTTAAAATATTTTACCTATTATTTGCAATGAAATTAGAATTGATCTTTACATGTATAATCTTTCCATATAGAATTTATATGTAATAATTTACATGTGCTCTATGTGTATTTCTAACTTAATAATATATATATAAATTTGTATATATTACAGGTATATGCAGAAGACAGTTTATATATATATCTCGAAGGCCACAATAAAATAGGAAAATCCTGCTTTGAGATCTAGGATTATGGAGACTCAGTCTTAATTATTATTTTTTTTTGTAAACAAGTAGGTGTTTAAACACATTTACAAATTGTGCACTTACATTTCTACCCGGCGTGTTTACTCATACCGAGGAAGGAACGAGAGGAGTGGAGTTCCTGCGATCCTGGAAGGAACTGTATGTCCCGGTCGCTTTGTCTGAACCGAATCCGAATCCGTGATGAAATGATGTGCGCACGTGGGGGGAAGGGTTTTGCGAATGCCGAAGCAGCGTGGGCGCGTGAGCGTGGGTTCAGAACGACCCCGCCCCAGGAGCGACCTGCGTGAGCTGGTCCCCACATCTGCGCGCCGCCCGGGGAAGCCCGTCAAATCGCTGGCAGACGCCGAACGCCTTCCCCGCGTCCTGCAGAGGGAGCCGCCCTGTGGGCAGCACAGAGGTGCCGACCAGGTCAACGTCTGAGCGAGGCACATGGGTCGGCACCGCCGGGCAAACCACACGTTCCTTCCATTTTCTTCATTATTATTATTATTATTATTATTATTATTATTATCATCATCATCATCATCATCATTATTGTTATTATTATTATTGATTGATTGATTTTGTCTGCACCAGGCGACCCTAGGTTGACCCCACAGATCGCAAGGACCTTGTCAGCTTAGGGTCCCTGAGTTTTGTATTTTTCACGCCCACGGCACCCGGTCTCCCTAGCCGGTCTCCCCTCCAAGCAGTGACCAGGCTGACCCTGCTGAGCTTCCGAGATCAGACGCGATCGAGACTCTTCTCATTTCCATTTTTTTTTTTTTTTACTGTGCTCTAAAATACTTTTACTGTTTTATAAATGCCGATGCACTATTATGTACCTCGTGGGACAGGAACCGACTGAGTAAATCCATTTAAATTCGGAATTTTTTTTTTTTTAATTCTGAATCTACTTGTCGGTAAAATGAACATTGTGTGAATTATACCATCGGCATTTTTAGGTAAGAATATCCGCGGTCGTTGCTCGAATTCTCCCTCCCCCCGCCTGCCTTTTTTCCTCCATTTACCTCAAACACCCTAAACAGGTATAGCGCCTGCCTGTATTGAGGCACATTTAAGAGAAAATTATGTTTGTATTGAGCAAATTTAATTGACAAGACTGTACAAGTACAGAAACAAATCACATGCCTCTCTACTGCCCACAATTCACATTTTATAAAAAAAATACATTTATAACAAACATCTTACCAAAAAAAAAAGTATTACTGTTAATTCAGGTGAGTTCTGCAGTGTTTTCTTCATAGAAGTAAAATCCCCGTGTACACGGAGGACCTTCAGAATGTTCCGTCACCCCGTTGGGACACCCCTGGCTTTACGGATGCGCCAGCCGCGTATTGCAGACGCGGACGCCTCTGTCTAAGGACCGTGCGGGCAGTGTGCTCGCTATGTGGGGACGTGACGCGTGGTCGCGGCTCCGAATCCCGAGCTGTCTGCCAGGCCGTGCGAAAACGTGGCGCGCCCCGAGGGGCGCCCCAGCCCCGCGCTCTGTCCCCTGTCGTCCCCTGCGCCCCGGCCACCACCTCCACGTCTGCTGATCTGCACTGAGTTGCCCAGGACACAGCCTCCTCGTGGGAGCGGAGCCAGGAACAGGGGAGCCGGACCCCGTCTCAGGAGTCCTTGGCTCTCAGGAGTCAGCCAGGTGTCCAGGGATAAGGCACGGAGCGGTCCACGTACAGATGAGGCCCCCGGCTTCCCAGCCGGGCCACCTCACCTCTTAGAAAGTACAAGCCCCTCGCAGTCTCCCAAAGTTCACCACGTCTGGGAAACCCCCTGAGGACAGGGCCCCTATGCAATCCCGTTTCCCTCCCTAGCACGGTCTCCGTGCCTGCGGCTCTGACGTGTGCAGCTGGGACCCGGCGCTCAGACCGGGCCCACGGGGTTCGCAGGGTCTTCACGCTTACGCTTGAGGGAGGACAGTCATGGCGTGTTTGGTTTCTAAGGCACATCGGTTTTGTCTTCCACTGCAACGAGAAATGGGGTTTCACTGCAAAATTTTTTGGAAAAATGTCGAAACGTAAAAAGGAATAAAAGGAATAACACCGACGCTTTGGCAAAAATCTGCTTCTCCGACATGAAGACTGTCTGTGTTTTGGCCAAGGTGTAAATTATTTACATAAGTTCCTCATCTATACCTTTGGATATGATGTACGATAAATGCATTTCATGAAGCATTTACAAAGCTAGGATCAGACCCTGTATGTAATTTTGCGCTCCGCTTTAACGGTATAATGCTACAGTTGCAAACATTTCCAATGTGCTACGTGTTGGTTCATCTGAATGTGAATAGCTAGAGACAAGCCACAAAACGTCGGCCACGGATTTAATTTCGTGCTTGTTTCTGGTTTTCACGTCTAGGCACGAAATCGTGAGCATCCTCATACATAAATCTCTCCCGCGAGTCTGATTATGTCTTTAGGGAAATTTCTAAACGATGGAGTTGTGCATTTTGAAATTGAGCAGCTCTCTTTCCCTGACTCTCTGCCAGACTCCGCTCAGCTCTGAGGATAACATGCTGTTTCGTTTTCTCAGTATTTTTAGATATGCCTCAGGAATTCACACAGTAACTGGGCATTTTCTTTCATTGAATCCTTTTCTTTCAATTTAAAAATTCAAATTCAACACTTATTCAATTTCCCAAACAATACAGTGTGTTTAAATCTGCATTATTTCGGCATCATTTATCAGTCGACAAGGGTCCGTTTAATGATTAGGCACATTGATGAAATATTTAAAACTCTTCCTCTTGGAAATATGCATTTATATTGTCGTTCGTAATGATCGATAATCATTGTAATTGCTTCATTTTCCAACAGAAGACAGTGGTGCTTACATGACTATTAAGTAACTCAGATCAATATAATTATTTTTTTTTCCAGACAAATAATGTCAGCTACTGAGCCTTTTAATTCGGGGATAAAAATGTGCCTGGAAGGTGACTCTTCCCTTGTCCCAAATTGGACATTGAGACTTCAGCAAACCTCTATCACGTGCATCAAGATTTATTAACTATCTGATGCCCTTTGAGTTCAGTGCTACGTTCCAAGCAACCTTAATGCTAATATATGTTCTCTATACTCAGGGGAAAAAAACACAAATATGACGAATACAAATTAAGGACTCCATTCAAGAGGATGAAGTACATAAAGCCATGATTTGAGAATCATGCATATCAGATCTCAAATGAGAAGGGACGGTAATTTGAAAAATGAGCCTGACGCAGAGCGGAGCCGAGAGAAGGGCATTGGACATAGATTTCCTTATTTAACTCCAAGAAGGAATCAATCCTGTTTTACACAAAGAAAGCTCTTTTGTGCCCGGCATGGCAAATTGGCTTTCGCAGCTAATTCTGCTAGAAATCAGGGATATTGGAATCTGTGGAGAGGACCCCCTTCAAACTGGGGTGGTAAATGGCAAGAGAGCAGCGGGGACGATCTTATTCCTCCGGGCGCCTACCTGCAGGGCGGCCACGGGCTCGTGGCTGACACCTGTCACCGCGCCTAGTCCACATGTTTGAAACGCTTTTAAAATGACCCCCAGGGGCGGAAAAGTGAAGCTTCTCCAGAAGTTCTTCTCGGATGCGTAATTTCAGTTAAAGCTATCCAGCGTTCCTGTCAAATATGATAAAGATATCTATATCTGTATCTATATCTATATCTATATCTATATCTATATCTATATCTATACATAGCATGAGGTGAAGCAAGGGACATAATAATAATAATAATAATAATAATACAAAATAAGCATAAACCTCACACAGTGAAACGACGCTTAATTCTTCGTAGTCTACAGCAAACTGTCCATACACTGTTTCTCTTTTTAAATGAGCTGGAAGAAATAACATGTCTCCAAAGAGGTTACAATATAACTGAGCGCGTGTCCATGCACATCACGTGAGAAACGCTAGGGAAAGACATGAAGGAGAAGAACGAGGATCCGAACGGTGGCAAATGCCGTCGAGACAAAACTGTTGCCAGCAGCACAGGAGACAGGTTGGAGGGAATCGCTCTCCAGGAAAGAGGAGTCCGGTGTTCGGAACCGGAAAGGGAGCAGCAATAAAGGACAGAGAGCACGAAGTGCATAATTGCCGTTCCTGGAGGAGAAAGCACCTCCGAGGTGTGGTGGAAGACAAATTCCCTGGGGTAAAACGCGATCTGACTCTCGTGGTCAAAAGTCGGGCAGAGACATGCTGCTCTTCACTCTTCAAAACCCAGCCTCCGGGTGCGGCCCGAGGTGGTCAACACAGGGGCCTTCGGAGGGAAAAGCGAATCCACTGTCACCCGGAGAAGGAGCAAGAAAACCCACCGGCCTTCAACACGTTCCTCGGGGTTGGCATGTAACGGTCCAACGGTGACGGTTTTAAAGGACGCGGTCTTCACAGCCGTCCTTGGCTACAGAGACGCATGAAAACAGCCACGATGGAAGGTCAGCTTCGTCTGCTTCAGGACGAAGCCCTTCCGACAAGAGACAGGAACGGCATTCTGGCATTGCGAAGCCTCGAGTGACAGGCGTGCCGTGCACCCGTTTCGATGTCCTGCTGAGATAAAAGGGTGGAGGGAATTTGGGACGCTGACGGAATCGAGTTATTCGAAGACGGGCACTTTTCGAAATACCGTTAGAGCTAACAAAATGGGGACAATGAGGGGCAAGAAGGTGCCAGGACGAGAGTGTAAAAATGCCTTCATCTTCTATAGCAGAGAGTCGGCTGACTGCGTAAACCCCAAAGATGCCATCAGCCAAAACTTACCTCCACTGTTTAAAAAGACTTATTTTTCCCAAAGAGAGGACTCTTTATAGAGCAAATGGCATTCTGAATATCACTGTTATTTTGAACTCTGCTGCCTTTTCAGGTATCTTTAAACCAGAGCTGACATGACCTCACTTAAAAACAAAGTCTACGCCTTTAATCAGCTTATCCACATTTGCTGTGCGTATGTGGACAGAGAGGCTCAGGATAGCATTGATTAAATCTGGACTGTCCATAGTTTGCGTGGCTTTTTGGAATCTTCTTTACACTATTCTGTATTATCTGGATTTTTTTTTGTATTGAAGTCAAATATTTTGACTTCAAAAAAAGAGAAGAAAGCAGAAAATGCATTGGTGAAAAAAAGAATAACACGTCATTGAAAACCAAATCTGCCCGCCACTTCTAAAATCAGGTCGCCCGTGAGGAAATGTCTCCCTGACCAGAATTTCAAGGGTGAGATGTATGTTTGCTGAGCTCCTCGCCCACCCATGCGGGCTTCCCCACACCTGCTGCTTCCTCTGAGTAGGAGAAGGTCTGTCATCTCTGCCTCCTTTTCACGCACAGCCAGGGACCGTGAAGTGCTATATTCACTCCAGGACGTGAACCCAACCGTTTATGTTTCCCCCTTTCCTCCGTCTTAAAAAATAATCTTTCCTTCATCTTAAAAAATAATCTTTCCTTCGTCTTAAAAAATAATCTGGCGTAAACTAAACTACGTGAAGAAATGCATATTCTCTAAACGTCTCTAGTCCCTAAGCTCCACACAGCATATGTCCATCCCTCTAAGAGAGACTTTTTTGTTGTCGTTAATTCCTACGCTGTGACATGTGGGTGCCGTGAACAAACGTGTCTTGTTCTGTCACCCTGCGTCCTCTGACATGTCCCTCCGTGGGGCGGGTGCCATCCCTGACAACATCTGTCTTTATTCGATTCTCTTTCTTGAGTACAAACCATCCTGGCAGACCATCCTGGGCGTCTACGTCGTACGGGGATTGCCGGCCTGGCTCCCCGGGGCTCCTCTGCGTCGTGGGGGCCGAATGTTACCACCCTGAGACCTTCCCCGTCGAAGACAGACACTGTGGCTCCGGAAGTCAGACTCTTGGCCGGACCGGCCGCATCGGCGTGCCTGGCAGCAGAACCCGGATCCCTGTCCCGGGTCACCGGTCATGCCTCTCCCGGTTCGGACCGGCCGCCTGCAGGGCGGCGTGACAGGAACCATTCGGAACCGGGCCGACCTGAGTCCACACCCCTTTTCCACGACCAATGCGGGTCGCGAGCGATATTCAGGAGTTTTGGTGCCATCTCTCCTGTCCGCCCTGCCCCGTGACGGAAAGGAATCGTCGGCCTCTCCTTCTGTCCGCTCTTTATTTTTCCTGGACGGAGAACACGGGGCCCGGAATGTATGTGTGTTCATAGGTATTCAGGCCAGCTCTGTGGGTGTTCATTAAGGCGAAATGAATGCTGTGTCAATTAATTAAATGCAAGCCGAGGCTGTATATTTTCACTTGACACGGGCCTTTGCAGGGGCGATGATTGATCCATCATTAAAAGAATTAGGCTGGAGGTTAAATTAGTTATTGAACCACCTCCCGGCTGAGGCTCTCTCCGGTGCGTGAGCCGAGACCAGACCCTGTGCATCCATCAGGGCGTCGGCTGGGACCGTCAACGTCCTGCGTCCCAAGGAGCACGTCTCCTGCAGAGGGTAGCGCGTTGGGGGGCGAAGCGTTCCGTTTGATGACAAGGGATCGCCCCTACTGCGCGCTGCGGCCCCACTCCGCGCACTGGCGGGACGTGGCGCCGTGCCGCCTCGGGGCCTCCGAGCACCTGGGTGTCTGCGGGACAGGGCCGCGTCGCGCAGCCTTCGGGGGCACGGGTTCGAGCGGCGCCCCGTCCTCACGCAGCGCCGGGCACCAGCTGGCTCGCTCGGAGCATTGCAGCGGGCACGGCGGCTCTCGTCCGTGCAGGGGGCTGCGCCGTGACTCAGGCTACACACCGTGGCCGTGGCGTCACGGAACGAGGCTGGAGCGGGCTTGCCCAGGGCGGGTCAGGAAAACGAGCCCCGGGGAGGAAGCGTGAGGCGCGGTGGGGATGCGTGTCCTTCACGGGCTCGTCACACGCGGTGCCTGGTGCCCTGTGCTCAGCAGGGCCCGTGACGTCCAGCCCGTGGGCAGAGCGGTCAGCTGCCCTGCGGTCGCCGTCAGCTTGATCATTTCAGGGAAGAGGCGACGGAGGCCGGCGTCGTCAGACCACAGCGCACAGGGGGGGCGTGGTGAGACGTAAGAGGTCGAGAGGATTTCGGAGAACAGCGCCCAGGGCGCGTCCAACGGGAGCTGATGGGATATGCCCGCAGGCCAGGGGCTCCGTGACGGCCAGCCCTGCCACGCCACGGCGTCCTCCACGGCCCGCTCCGTCAGGACACAGCGTGTGCCGCGGGCCGGGGCGAACCCCGCGTTTCCTCCTCGGCCCCCTCCTCTGAGCAGCAGGCGTGGTCTGTCCCCTTCCTGTCAGCAGGCGGAGGCCTCCCGGCGTGGCCGGCAGCTCCGTCCTGGGCACCGGCGTTCTCTCGGTTCACGGCTGGGGTGGGGGGACCCCGACGATTAGGGAAGCAGGTCGCACCCTTCCCTCGGGCTCACTCACACGTGCGCGCCCTTGGGCGGCGGCACCGTCTGCCAACAGCAGCCGACCTCGTCCCCTCCCCTCCCGAACGGACGTCACGTGCGCCTCACAGCCATGCCTCGCATGTCCCCAACGCTGACGTGCTCGGGGTGAGCCCCCGTGTGCGCCCACAGACCGCGCTCTGCCTTACCCCGTCACACCGCCGCCGCACTGTGTCCCGGCAGCTAAGTGGCTGCCCTGTGCGTCCTCCTGACCCGTGACCCATCAAGCCCCTCATGACCGTGATCTCGCTGCTTCACCTCCGCTCCCGTGAATCAACGAAGACAGATTACTCACCGTCCTGAAAAAGGCCAGATGCCTGTTTTTGCCCTGAGTGAAAGCATGTCCTATTTTTTTTTCTTTTTCATATATTCTGTTGACACGTAGAAAAACGTCAAGCCCGAAAAGGAAAAGAAATGATGGAACGTAGCCGTTATTTGTTTTCCCCTTAATTACAGTGTCTCTAGCGATGGAAGACCCCGGAAAAGCCCAAAGAACGGAGAAACTATGAGCGAATCCGTTAACCGCGTGCTTCTGCTTTCCGTCGGAAGGGTAATGAGGTGTCTGAGTGGAGGACTTTTGCTGGGAGGAACACCCCCCGTGTGGAAGCTGGCGGCACGTCACCAGCAGCTGTGCGAAAGACGTCAGAGCAAAAGGAATGGATGAATCAGGGCAAAGACACTATGCGTCAGGCGGGATCCGTCGGGTGTGGCCCCGTTTGCGAGCTCGGGGCAGAAATGGACCTGCAGATCTTTGCTACTATTTGCATTTCCGCAGAGTTGCTCTGAAGTGTCCCGTTTCATCTTAGCGGGGCGAGACCTTGCATAGCGATAGCGGGGACTCTGGCATGGTGACAGCTCCAATGATTCACCGGCCCCCATACTGTTCGAGACTCTTGGTCATCATCCTGGTTGGTCCAGATCTGTAGGTGAGGGCTCCTCGAGGTGAATTATCAATCTGTTAAGCCGCTATTTGTCTCAGTGCGTGTTGGGTGCGCGACTCTGTCCTGAGCTTTGGGGGCGGGGAAAAGGGACTAGGTTGGTGCAGTTCACGTTCGAAAGGAAACACACACAGATACATATAATTCACAGTAGAGCATGAAGCATGTCAGGTAAGGGAAAGAGGAGACTACTGGATTTTCTAAAAATGAAATTCACCGGGCGGGGGATTCGTCGATAAGATTACACAAGCTTCGAGCGTGCACGTGTGCAACGCGTCATCTGGGTACGCACTGTGGACCCGCCGCCCACAGGCCAGTCCCTCCCGTCGCCATGGTTGACCCCCTTTGCCCTCTGCCTCCTCTCCCCCACCCCTTCCCCTGTGGTAACCACCTTCCCGTTGTCTGTGTCTCTGACTTGGCTTTTGTTTGGTTGTCTGTCTCTGGCTTTTTGTTTCATATCCGCATATGTGCGAAATCATGTGGTTTTTGTCCTTGAGAGAGAGAGACAGAGAGAGAGAGAGAGAGAGAGAGAGAGACAGAGAGAGACAGACAGACAGACAGACAGAGAGAAAGCTTACTTCCAGGAGGGAAAACTAGGGACGTCTTCCTAAATGGAGTGGCATCAGACTTGATCTCTAGAAAAAGAGGGATATTTGGATACATAACGGTTGGCATTTTCAGGAGGGGGAAAAAGAGGGGAATTTGCCTCGTGGACACATTCCTTGAAAACTCACGCCACCAAAGAAAATGACTGGAGTCATCCCATTCTGTGTAGACTGAAAAAAAAACTCCTGACCATTCTCTAGGCTGTCCCTTACATCCTGGGGTCCACGTCACTCGTTTGACCAGGTGACGTCGCTGGTAACACCTTGGGCCGGCTCCTCGCGACATAGTTGTTTTCCTGGACGACGTCTCTCTGAGTTTGAATCCGTGCTGTGTCTCAGAGCCATACGATGTCCCGTCGGCCAAAACCCCTGAGCTGTGACAGGTGGCCGAGACCTGAGAGGTCCCTGATGCATGTCCCAGAAGAGTCGTCTTAGCCGCAAACGGGGACTCGGATCCTTTGAGGGGGTTTAAGAAATGAGCCTCTGAGACCCCCAAACGCTAAACAGCATTGCTCCAGAAGGAACACGAAGGCTTGCGGACGTTGGCATTTATTCCTGTAAAATCTGGGATGAAAACGCACTGTTTCAAGCGCAATTTTTAATGTCCGGGCGAGATCTAAGAGGGGCCAATGTGACCGGCAGCCACGTCCAGTGGATCTGGAGGTGACCACAAACAGCGTGAGTCACCGAGTAGTGAGTGGCTGCGTGATGTTTATGCAACAGCGTGTTTTGTGGGGAGCTGGCCTCTTTGCCCTTGGCCATTAGGGGCACCTTCCACCTGGGAGACTTAAGAACCTTTGGATGCCATGTTAGACTGCAGAGAATAAGGGACGTCTTGAAAGAGCCCGAGGTTTAATGACAGCTGACGATGTAATGAGGTAGTGTTGCTTTTGTGGTCCGGGATCGGGCAGGATCACTGACGGTGTGCATCTCGTGGGCATCCACGTGGGCATCCAATGTCCAGTGCAGCGAGTGTCCTGGGAGAGCAGCCACGGTGCCTGGGGTGATTTAAGTCCGAGCCAGATGGCCAACCTCGCGATTTCTCACCGATAGCCTTGGAGACAGGGCATCAGGTAAAATGCACATTTTTCGTTAGAGCAAAATGCAGCCCTCTGGAGGACATGGACAAAGCTCCCATCTGCGGTCCGCACTGGCATATCTTATCTCTTCGGGAGGCTGTCCGCCCGCCTGGGTGGGATTGGGCACTGGGTTGGCTGTCGTTTTACCGTAACTCAAATGCCTGCCGTTTCACAGTCGCCAACACTGTGTATCGTGACGGTGAAGGCAGCTCTTACGGGGGGACGATGGACCAGCATGCTGAACTGCCAGGGCCAACTAGTCTTTACCCGCCCCTCCCCGACCCCAGGGTGGGCGATGCCAATGCTGAGAACAATGGGTGCGTGGGAATCTAAAATCTATATTTATGTCAAGGTAGAAAACTTTGTTTTCCTCGGCGATTATTTCTGGCATAGTTACAAACATCGGGAGACGTTGTTTTAGTACGGTTCAGGAAAATATTCAGAAGGGATCATTTGGTTCATACTGTATTATTCTCCCTCAATGATATGGGGCATCGTTTTCCAAAGACAGTCATTTTTTCTCATGGTCTAGTATTTTCCCGCCTAGCATTTTTAGAGTCAGGAGTAGATGATTACTCTTCTGTTGTCTGGAACCAAACACTCTATTATTATTATTTTTTTATTCGTTTCAAGTATACAGGATGTTGGTTAGACCTTTCTAGAGTTTATGAAATGATTCCCCTCATCGCTTTCTGTCCTGTGGCCCTGCACCTCGCCCTCACCTTACTGCTGCCCCCTAGGCCCTGCCCCCCATCCCCGTGAGGATCTATCAGCCACTGCTTTATACTTCTTTAACCCTTCACCCCTTTCCCCCAGCCCCCCAACCTTCCTTCCTCCCTCCCTCCCATTACTTTTTACCTCTGATCTTCTTTAGTGGTATACAATAACTAACTGGACTATGTACTCAGTCATTTTTTCCCCCAAAGATAAAATTATTATCAGATTAGTTCTTAGCTAATCAATATGGACATTTTACACAGGGACTCGCTTTACAATCCACTGTCAGAAACGCCTTGAATGGGGAACCCATGCCGTTTGCTGATCATTCGTGGTTTAGACCAGGCGAATTTTCCGATGACAAACACAAAGTCGGTCGGAAGGAATCTCAGAGGAACTTCTCCATCCGTGCATGTGAAAACAGCCCTGGAAGCCGTCCGGTTCCAGGAGCCCAAGTGACATGTAGCTGAGCGTACGAAGGAGGATGTTCTCGAGAATGAAAGGGTTGGTCTTTAAAATCACATGAGGACCAGAAGCATGCCCTGGCAAGTGTGCTTTTGTGCAAATGCCCATTTTACCCTGAGGCTTAGACCCCTGGTGTGGATAACTGACTTCATGTACCGGGAGAAGGAGGGGCTGTTCACAAGACCCTCTCACCATCAGAGTGTTTGGGCCAACTTGGGGGCCCCGGTGGACCAGCCTCTCAGTCACGACACGCCGCCCACTCCTGACTTGAGGATGTGATCTCGCTCCGTGAGGTGTAGCAAGTCACCTCCTCCAGCTCTGATGTGTCTCTTTCTCTCTTCGCATCCCGTGATCATCTCGAGACACAGACAAGTCCTCGTCACCTTGGCAACTGTGACCGGGAGCTGCATTGTGTGGAATCAGCAGTCAAAGCATCCTCTATCCCTTCGAAGAGCCACCGTGCCCAGAAAGTTTTACAGGTGAATCTTCCCAAAACGTCAGTAAAGATAATACTCTTCGTTTTAATAAACTCTTCTTAAAACATAACAAGAGGGACAGCTTCCAAACTCCCTTGATAATGCTACTAGAGTTTAGATGCGAATTAGTCCGTGCGCATTTTGCATGTCTGAACTATTCTGTGTTTCAAATCCACCTGTTATAAAGTGTCCTAATACGACCCTAAACTAATGCAGATTAGTATGATTCGCGTCTGTGTCTATGGGAAAACTCCATGCCAGACAACTACAGTGTGGATCCGGGGCTATCAAATGTATCAGTGTCAGGATAAACGATTTAGTGATGTAGATGCAGAGTGACTCCGTGAACCAGCCTGTGAGGACACAGTGCACCAGGCCGACCCCGTGGGGGCATCAGGCAGGTGTCCAGGACACGGCCCTCCAAGGACAAGGGCGGCACACGCGAGTGCACGGAGCAGAGCATGTCCTTAACGTCTTTCCAGTATGGCGTGGGGAGGGGGTATCACGGCTGCAGAGGAGCCGGGAACAGTGTCTGGGTTCCATGGCAGGTGAGGCTGTCCAGGCCACTGCGAGGGACCTCACTTTCGTTCTGAGCAAGCTGTGAGGCCGGTTCAAGGGGTTTACGCAGAGAAGTGGACCTGCATTGAGAAGGGCTCACCCGGCTGTGGAATGGAAACTGGAGCATCAGGTGGACAGGTCGATGATGTCACGGGGACACTTGTTAGGGAGGTGACCGAAATCACCCGGGAAGAAGTTGATGGCGGCTGGGAACAGGTTTGGACGGAGGAGTCGTGAGAAGAGGTCATGGTTTTAGAAGACTGGACAGTTCAATCACAGTCACAGTAGTCTCCGAACATCGTTATGAAGCGATCTTGGCTTTATCTTTTTTATAAAAATAGCTATGTGTCCTGTACGCTACCTCTCAGGCCAGATGTTGAATGTTGATTTATGTGGAAGGGAAGGTCCTACTATGTTTGTTTTCTTATTTCACTGTGAATTTTTCTTTTAATGAGTCACACTGTCCAATGTATGATCCGTGCGAGACAACCTTCCTTGCTCTCACATAGATAGCTAGAGATGTAACTATGACTATTAAAAATACTTAACACCCGATAATCATTTTTATATTCCTCGTTATGCAAGTCCAATGGAACATTTTTATTATACCAGATCAATGTGAACTATCAACTGGACATTTGGTTGAACTGGTCTGTAGAAATTTACCCTGTTTTCATATTTTTAACTTTTCCATAGAGCTAAGAGATGAGACATAGCTAATACTTTCTATTAAGCCCATTTAAATCTATCCAGAGCAGAATGCCTTTCCCTATCAACCCGTAGTCTTTCTGAAGGCTGAAAAAATACAGAGGAAGCCTGAAAAAAATCTCAGTGGGACTTGGGAATGAAAATGCGTATCGGCTGATTTTGTACTGTCTCCGTGACGATGCTCCGTCACGTTAGCGCTAGCGTTTCAAAATGCCTCCAAATGTCAGTGTGAAAACAGGTGTTGAGGGAGAGAGGACCCGGGGGAAAATCACAGAAAAATATTCGGAGCAGAAATATTTTTAAACCCCCTCATGCTTTCGGTGCTAAGCGAGTAAACATTTTTAAACTGAGGATCCGGAGTGTTGCGCTGACGTAGCAAGCGGAGCCCCCGCCTTCCCATCCACCTGCCCTCACTGCCCGACTCACCACGAAGCTTCCAGAAGCAGCGCCGTACGAGCCCCGTGACCACAGCGAAGTCGTTCCGGCCGCAGGCGAAAGCCGTAGGCACCTGGGGGTCTGGCTGACCTTTCTGACACGGAGCTGTGACGTCCACCATGGGCTCATTATTCCTTCCCTACGGCTCCCCATCGTGGACGCGGTGACGTCGGCCTTTCGGAAGAACAGGTTTGCCGCGCTGGGACCCTGCGCGGGAAGGCGCCTGAAATCCGTTCCCGTGGCTCCTTCCGCAAAGAACATGTGCCCCGCGCGCCAGAGCCATCGCTGTACATAGCCATGCCACCCCCGTTTCAAAGCAGGCGAAGAGGCGCTTCCTGGCCGGCCCACGCGGCCGGAATTCCGGAGGGAGCGTTCCGAGGGCCCGCCGTGGACGTCAGGCATCGCCTTCCGGCCGCGTGTGCCTTCCGGACTGGCTCTTCTCGCCCATCGTCCCAACTCCCTGTCCGCGACATGCGGACGAACAGGCACCATTCATGGAAACCTCTCCCCTTTGTCCCCTGGAGAACGTCGTTGCCGGCCGGTTCCGAGTCGGACTCTCACGGACAGCGGGCGGAGTTTCTTTATCCGCGCAAAAGTTTGCACGCCCAGCACAGTGCGGTTCACTCCCGTGGCACGGTGCTTGAGGAAGGGCCCGGAGGCTACCGGAAATCGCTCACCTCTCACGGGGAAGGCCCGCAGATCTTCCGCCGAACAGGGAGCCAAATCCCAACGCCATCGCCGAGAAGAGGATTTCTCGGCATGAGTATTTCCTTGTACAAAGCTCGTGGGAAAACGTGGGGCATTGGGAGGCGAACGTGAGTCCAGCTGACACCGAGGATAAAAAAAGTGATTTTCCGCGTGGCACGTGAGCAACGCTAAAACTGGCTGAAGACGTTACTTCAGTCTCCAAGCCTCATCGTTCCCGGAACACAAGAACGTACTTGAAAAGTCAGGCATTCCAACGGGTTTTGAGGATCAGGCCGCACGCACTTGTTTACATGATTTACGATGCTTTTCTCCCCAATAAATTGAATCATGTGTCGTCGCATTCGCTGCCACTTTGAGAAAGTAGCTGAGGGGCTCCGGCTCATTGAGAGGGTGGCAAAACTGGAGCCACGGTGTGGTCTTTTTCAGAGGGAGGCTGGCCCTTAACGAGGAGTTACCGCGTCTATTTGCTGAGTCCGTTCGTCTTCATCGGATTGGCAATATGATCGCCTTCCACGCGGAATGGGTAAACGGTTCGCGGACCTGGTGAATAAAACAAGAGTCTGTGCTGCTAACAGGACCCTCAGGGACCCGGCGGGGCCCGGGGCCCAGACGCGACCCAGGGAAGGCGGATGGTGGTGGCTCACGTGGTGGCTCCCACACCCCAGTTGGTCCAGTGCCCTGTGGCTGCCGGTTTCCGATGCTCATTCCTCCCCGCACCCCTTTTGGCTTCGGCATTCCAAAAACTCGCATTGCCCACCAAAATCCACATTTCGATCTGTGTCGCTTCAGGAAAGGCACTAAAAGACAGAGCTTTTGTAGAGCACCGAGAAATGACGCCCTCCTCCGTTTGGGAGAGCAATAACGTAATTAAGACATAATTGCGCCTTGGCTTTATGCTGGGACGAGGGGACTTGGCAGGGCCCAGAATCTGTCTTTTTTTTCATTTAATTTTTTAGTAGAAATCGTTTGTCTCCGTGACGTTGTGAGCTTCTGCCTCCAGCACCTGCAGACACTGTGTTAGTGACGGAAGTCTGTGCTGTGCAGAGGTCTCTGTCCTGGGAATGACTGCACCACATTCTGGGGGGGCGGGGTGGGGACCCCGCAGCACCGCACGCTCCGTAATGTGCCCAGGGCAGCCCATGCTATATTCGTTCACCTGTGCCAAGGTGACCTCCGTTACCACATCCTTTTCCTTGCTCCCGGCCGTGCTCTGTGAACGTCGGATTACAGTCACTTCCCTTTCTTCAGAGCCTCAGAAAGCCATGCCTCGCCCCGTGACCACAGTGTCCCGGGAGCGGGTGCGCCCCAAGACGCAGACATTGGGGGAACTCAGCCTCGCTCGCCGCGTCTCTCCCCCAACGAGCGAGCGAGCACAGCAAAGCACGTTTCCAACCTGTATGTGTTACGCTCCTCGGCCCGGGTCCCACGTGTCATCCAGGGAGAAACTTGGCCACCTCTGAGCCTCTGCACAAGAAGGGCAGCAGGGCTCGGCCCCCGCGCCCTGCTCAGCGGGCACCGTGAGCAGCTCACACTGCAGAGTCGAGCCGCCAGGAGTCATCGTGAGGAGCGGCGAGCGGACGCCGTGCCTCCGCTGCCCGTGTTCAGAGACGCCTTTCCTAGAAGCTCGCCGTGCTTCTCTGTACGTGGGGCGAAGCTCTCGGTCACGCTCTGAGGATAAGCAGGGCTGCCCTGCTCAGCATCCCGCCACACGGGCGTCTCACTCCCCAGATCACCGAGGATGAAGGACGGACAGGGGTGTGTTTCGACTTCCTTTAGACGTTTTCGGTGCCCCGTGGCAATGCGGAGCGTGCTCAGAGGTTTTCTGGTTCTTTGTTGGTTGGTTGGTTTGTTGTTCAGTCGGTCACAGGCAGCTTTACCAACGGGGACAGTGACTTGTCCTTACGTGCAGGAGTCAACACAGAGACACCCACCCTCTGGTCTTTGCAGGATGGTGACCAAAACAGACAGCGGAAGTCACTGAGCTTTGAGTTGGGTGCAGGACAAGCAGGGGTCCTTTTTCTCGAGGGGCTGATCACACGGTTGAAGGAGGATCAGGGAAATGCTGAGCAATGTCTGACCCCGGGCTTCCCCTGCCTGGTGCGTGAGCCCTACGTACGGCACAGTGTGCGGGAGCTGCCACCAGTGTTGGGGACCCGGTCTCGACGGAAAAAAGCCATCCGGTCACTGCTTCACTGCCGCCTCCCAATATAATGATCAAAGAGCTAGGCCACAGGACAGATGGACGTGCCGGGGCGGGGAAGCGCTGAGGGAAGGAACGTAGGCTCAGCAGGTCGGCACATCGAGAAAGCAAAAGACTGACATTTCCTCCTTCGCCGAGGAACGTGCTGGGGAGCCGTGTCTCCCAGCTCCGCCCCTGCCCTTGGAAGACTGAGTGCACGTAAGTCGCACATAGCACAATGAGGAAGGAACGTGGCCAACTGCACTCGGTAACTGAAACAACAGAAAATGAGAACCTCAGACACTCAGCCCGCAGGTGAGCTGCTCTTCCCGATTCCGCTGTGAGACGTGACCGTCCCACATCCATTCTTCGGGGGGAGCAGCCTCCGGTGGCCCCAAGGGGACGTGTCAGTCCCGACGAAAGCCGCCGAAGGCCAGGCACACGCGGGAAGACGAGGGACGCTTTCTTAAAGCGTTCGCTCAGTGGGCGATCGTCAGGTCTAACGGCCTGACTGGTGTCCGCGAATTGTTCAAGGTGCAACTTCTGTCGCCTGTGAATATGTCCTTTTTCGGACGTCGTCCAGGATCCATCCTGGACCAGGGCGCATCCTGAGCCCATTGACCGGTGTCTTCATACGGCAAATGAGAGGGAGATTTGCTCGCAGAGGCACAGACAGGCCAGCACGGGCGGACACAGGCGCAGATTAGCGATGCATCTACAAGCCATGGGTTGACTACAACGTCCAGAGGCTGGGAGAGGGCCGTGGCGCAGACTCGACCCTGCAGCCCTCAGAAGGAGCCCACCCGCGCATCCCTGGACCCTGTGGTCCCTCATCACAGCAGCCCTAGGAAACCGGGGCAGAGGGCCGTGGGCCACACACCACGAGGGAGGTGGCTCCGGAGGAAGACACATCGCCGTGTTCGCGGACGGCGCCTTCTCTAGGCAAAGGTTCCTTCCTGTGACGGGAGCGATGATGCAGCTTGAGCCTCGGTTGGCCCTTTTTCGCCAGCCATAGCTCGGCCTTCCTGGTTTTCACAAGGGGGAAAACCACCCTTCCCCGAGGAGCGAGCGATCACAAAGGGTCACGCCCGTAAGCACATCTCCCTGTGCCGACATCCCAGGCGGTGCCTCCAGTCCACGCCTCTCCGCAGCGTAGACACGCACGTCCGGCTGCCATCTAAAGCCGGTGTTTCCGGGCACGGACCACGTACCACGGGCTTCTGCAGACCCCTGAGTGAAGGGGTCCACATCGGCCCGAGGAGGTGCCCCACGTGATCTCGTTCCTACTTTCTCCGGGAGGGATGGCTGGGTTGTTACGCAGCTCACACAGCAATCAGCGCAGGATCACGCAGTCCGTTGGAGGAGAGACTGAGACCGCTCAGGTGCGCTCTGCCTGAGCGAACGGAGAGACTGAGACCGCTCAGGTGCGCTCTGCCTGAGCGAACGGAGAGACTGAGACCGCTCAGGTGCGCTCTGCCTGAGCGAACGCGTGCATTTCGGTGTGAGACGAGGCTGCGTGACCAGCGGTCATGCAACGGCTTCCGCCTTTCAGCGCCCGAGTCCACCGCTCGGCCCTCCCGCGGGTGCCTCTCGGCCCCGGAGGAGGGGGCCGAACCTCTCAGCTTCCCATTCTTTGCCCTTGTACAGCAGAGACGCGCACTGGATGGGTGTCCCGGTATCGGGAAGATCAGACAGCTGGCAAGTGTCAACAGCACAATGAGCATCATCATGATAATTATTATCATCGTTTCGAGGAGCGTAATAAAAGTCATAATCATGGTTTTTCACGGGATATTTTTTTTTTTCCCAGCGTGGCATGTACAATGAATTGCGCATGATGCGTGGAGCCGAAACCGTTCAGGACTCAGACGGGACTCAGAAGGATAATCGCACAGTCTCCACTCGGACCTCGGGGGAGGCGAACGCGGCCTGCGTGTCCGCCGATTGCCGGTGGCGCATCTCACACCACAGTAGCAGGCGGGGGCCCGTCGGAGCAGAAAGCGGGGTGGGCGGGGGCGAGGCTCAAAGTATCGGCCAGCCGGTGCTTTCCAGGGACTGTCCCACGCCCTGGTACTGATGACCCTGTGCGGCGAGCACTGCCCACCGACCACTGCTATCGAATCCGGTGCGTGCTGAGCACACGGCCCTGGCGTTCTATACACGTCGTCTCTAGCATGTCCATCTCTCCTGCCTGTCAGGCATTTCCATTTGCACTTTTACCTGGTGCTTGGCATAGTTAAAGGATCCGCCAGACGCCAAAGCAGCGCGGAGCCCGTCGTGTGGTGATTCGCGGCCCCGAATCCTGATTTCGACGCTTTGTCCTTCCGAAGCTCGCAGACCAGAAGGGCCACGGGCTTGGGCTTCGGCGCGTCGCCTCGGGGCTCCCCGGCCACGGGCCGCGTCTCGGGGCTTCGGGGGATGTGCAGTGGGGAGAGGCTTCGATGCCATAGTGCTGGAGGAAAGGGAAGGAGCAGGATACGAGGGGACCAGGACTTCTCATCCCCGGAATCGGAAGTTCTGTACGCAGAGGGTGTGGTTTGCGTCTGCTCTGCGCTTCGGAAATGCCAAGAGCCCGTAAGCGAACACCCCGCACGCGGTGTCTGCCCGGCCGTGGGCTGGCGCCGTGACGAACATCACTTCAGCCAGGCCGTCCTCCAAGCTTCATCCGCGCGTCCTTCTCCAGTAATTCTAATTTCTATGTCCAACAAGTCCCACCAAGACGTAGGGGAAAGACATTGTTTTGTGTTTCAAAGAGCTGCTCGACTTTAAAAATTACTCAGAAACCTCTCGTGGGTATGTGAATGCAAGCGAAATGTACGTCACTATTTCGTGGTGACCACAGATAAACGAAAACGAAAGACTTCTGTGGTCATTCCCAGCTCACGGCCACCTCGTAAAATACGTAAAAACCCTCAGATGTATGATGCAGTCCGAATGAATTCTCTTTTCCTCTCTATCAAAAGCAGTGACACTGTGTGTATCGGGAGGTGATTTTCACAGTCCCCCCCACCTCATACTTGGACTTTAAGGAAAGATCAGGTCTGTAAACAACAGGAAACCAAGAACTTCGGCGTCTACAGGGCATGGCCCACCTTGCATGATGGAAGCCAGCCCTGACGTGGAGAAAATTGTCGGCGTATTGAAGCAAACGCGCGAGGCAGACAGATCCGTCTCCTGGAGATTAGATTTCCTGGCTGGTTGACCCCCTCGCGATACACAGCGGTCTTTCCTTCGTCCTGTGCCTCATGGATAATTATTCCTTTATATTAACGAACCATCATAAATATTGGCGCAGTAAGAAGTCCACATCCAGCTTGTACGGCCTGTAATCTGGTTACATATTCTTAAGGGAATCACATCATGAGAAACAAAACAAAACAATGATAATATTACTCTCCAGACACGCGCTGGCCCACGGGACTCCCGGCGATGATGGGAATGTCGCACGTGTCCGCTGCCCAGCGTCTGAGCCACGGGCCGCACACAGCTGTGCCGCTCTCCAAAGGGAGTTGGTCCGTCCAGGGATCGAATTTGAAGTTTTATTTCATTTAATCCCAGTTTTCGCTTAGATTTTTCTACACGTCACACGTGCCGCTGTACCCAACACACGGATCTCTTTCCCAGACGGGATTAACCGAAATACGAAGGTGAAAGTTAGATTTTTCTTTACACTAAACATAGTAGCACACCCCCCCCCGCCCCACCCCACCCCAAAACCTCCGGACAGGAGGCGAGGCCAGCTCACACCCTGCGTCTTGCCTTCCCACACCCAGGGCCGGGAACGCAGCTCGCCGGCCAGCACTTCTTGTCCGCACCAGCGTGAGATCGGAGCTGAGGGCTGCTGTAGCCGATACGTCACGGCAGACAGGAGCACGCGTGCTGCTGACGTCACCGCCACCACTCGCCGGCCACAGTACCCAACGCCCGGTGCCCACCGTTCGAGCACTCAGCTCGTAAAGGAACCCCTTGGTAGAGGACCCGTTGCAGGACATGCGATTCTGTCCCTTCGGGGCTGCATCAGCACTGTCCCCTCCTCCCACTTGAAGCAGATAATAGGGTGACCGGAAGCCAACAACAGACAGAGCAGGTGCAAAGGTCTTGAAACGGCTGTGTGCGGCTCTCAGGGGCGCGGCTCCGCAGGACCCGAGGCGCGTCGAGGGACACTTCGCCAGCCCCGATGTCCACGCCCGGCCTCCAGGTCCTAAGCACTGTGAACCTCCTCATCGCTCAGCGGTCTGAGACACCGGTGGCAGCAGCCGATGTGCTCAGCATTGTCACTGTAAGCCATCGTGGTGGTTACAGCAAATGAGCTGCAGCTCTAGGGACCACATTCTTCCTCTCCCCCCCCCCCGCCCCGGGGCTGGACAGGTGCCCTTCTCAGGCACGCCTCTCCTGCCGGCTTAGCCTAGCACACTGACACACTGTAACGATTTAAGTGTGATTGCATCTTTCTGCTGTTATTATCAGTAACATTGTTTATCCCGACAGAAACATGGTAAACTTTGGTTCACTATGATACCACTAAAGCTACAATGTAATAATTATGCGCAATTCACAACCAACGTTCCACAGCATGATCCATCACCAAGCTGCTCTCTGATTTATAACAATGACACTCCGTTCTGCCAATAGGGCTTTGGTGACTGCCGTCTCTCAGGACCCATTGAAGGCTCTGGAGGGAAAGAGAGAGACAGAGGAGTAGGGGAGATGGGGGTACGTGGAAAAGACGTGGATAGCCCTTATGGGGGACATTGCATGGGCTGTGGAGAATGCCAGCAAAGCTGTCCTTGCAAAGGGACTCTCGGTCACGAAGACAGAGCCGGACATTCCAGGGACATCCCAGGAGAAAAACAACCTGAGTCCAGAGAACAGCCAGTAAGAATAATGGTTGCTCTAAGGACACGTGGGACAGACAGCTTCGTGTTCTGGTGTGAGGAGGGAAGGGCCGAATGGCGGGGACACCAGTGCCCCCTCTGCCTCGACCCCGTCTCTGCCTTCTGGCATAGAAGAGAGATCCATGCAGCGGCATCCTGTCCTCTCCCTCCGAGGAGACCGTCGTGAGCCCTCCTCACCGACACGCTGCCCCAGGGTGCTGGCTTCGGCCAGCATCCTCTGATGGTTCCATCACGGCTTCAGCCCGTCCCGGCACATGGCTTCATCCTGGTCATCTTTGCACCCTTCTCCCTCAGACGCCTTTGCTCCTTTAAGCACTATTGAGGTCGTGTTATGAGGAGGCCTTCCAGATGGTCGTTTAACCAGTTGACCCTCCCAAAAGATACCTTGGATTACGCAGGGGAGCCCAGTGTAATCCTACGAGCCCTTAAAAGGAGAAGACGCACTCAGGGAGATGTGTGGGGGAAGGAGGCAGAGGAAGGACGAGACAGAGACATCCAGAGCATCAGTCAGCCTGGACCCACCATGGCTGGCGTCAGAGGGGACAGGGAAGCACCAAGAACCCCGCCGGAAAACCGCCCAGTCACATGCCAGAGGAGGCAAGAGCCAGAGGTTTAGAAAAATTCTGACCAACCAGAAAAGTGACACACAAATGTGGTACGTTGGCGTGTGGAGAGAGACGGGGGTGGGGAGCTCACGGGGCTCCCATTACGCACGACTGGGAGTTCTTCCTAATTTTGTGGAGTCAGTATCATCTCTACAGCTACAATGAAGAAAAGTAGAATCACCGATAGCAAAAAATCGGGTTTTAGTATAATATTTTCTTTTATCATACGGTTATTGGTCAAAAGGTACATTCCTGAGAGATGAAATAAAACTATATACACATATGTATAATATATACGTAATGTATGTGTATGTATGTACATACGTACATATGTATGTATGTATGTATAATTCTCTCTCTCAGAAATGTACCCTTTGACCATACAATATACATAGACTTGGAGTTAAGAAGCCAGGTCAGCCCACTGGAAGCAGACTCATTTTAAAGACAAGGAAAACGAAACTGAGTCTCTCAAGGTTCGACGGGGAATGAGCCAGCTAGAAGCGTGCTTCTCCAACTGGTTCCCAAGAACTCTCATTTTAGGAGGTATTTCTAAGAGAATTAGATTCGAATGTGTGGAAGCTAATGTTGAAATCTGATCGCACCTGTCACCCATTATTCAAACTTCTTTTGCACTCATCAAAAAAGACAGACAACAACCCATGTTGCTTTCCATTGAGGGATTTGAGCAAGCAGCCATTGAAAACTGAGACACAAAAAAATAAATAAGCGTATTGAGAAAGGCCTGTGTTTGCGATTTTATAGATTGGGCGTATGCAAATGGGTTCATTTGGCAGCCGGTGAAGAGTCAAGGAAGACACATGTCAGAGGAAAGCCCGTTTCCCAAGGCGGCCGGGCTCCTGGTCTCAGACCATAACCGGGGATGTTTGGCTCTGTTTGGGGTGGTCGTTAGCACTTGAGTTAGCCGAGTCCCCACAGGGTGGTGGCCCGTATGCCATGCTGTGAACATCTTTTATAACTTTGCAGGTGTGTTTTTCACAGGTGCTAGTACAACGCATCCTTGCCTGAAAACAAAACAAAACAAAACAAAACAAAAAGAGAAGAGAAAAGAAAAGAAAAATCAGGGATTGGGCAAAATCACGATTCCTACTTGCAGAATTCCACTTAAGTGTCTCAAAGCCTCCTTCTGGCAGTTGTTTTTTGTTTTGTTTTGTTTTGTTTTATTATTATTTTTTTATCAACAACTTTATCAAAATAAAATTTACAAAGCCTGCAATTCACCCATTCAAAGTATGCAATCTAAGGTTTTCGGACTATGTACGACCTGTGCCACCATCATTACGTGAATTTTAGAACGGTTTCATCAGCCCCGAAAAGAAACTGTGTCTCCTTAGACATGTCCCCTGACCTCCGCCCTTCACCCCACCCCCGCTAGATACCTACGGATCTACTTTCTGTGTCTGTGTTGATTTGTGTATTCTAGACATTTCATGTAAATGGAACCACACGCTAGATGGCTTTTTTTTTGGCTGACGTCTTTCAGAATAATGTTCTCAAAGTCCATCCACGTCATAGCATGTGTTAGCACTTCATTCCTTTTTCATGACCCAATAATATTCCACTGTATGGATGCACGATGTCTTTTATGTGTTTGCTGATCGACGGACATCCTTAGAAGTTTCTCTCTGCTCACATGAATAAAGCATGCCCCGTCTTCCTGCCACGGTCCCCGATCAGTCCTTAGAAGAAGCCAGAGGGGCTTCAGGTGTACGACTTGAAAGCTATGAAGAGTCCCGGCTCATCTTCCCTTATCATGCTGGTCCGTGGGCTGGCACTCAGCATAGGAGAGAGTCCTCTGGAGAGAGAGCGTCCTCTGGACGTGGGAGCTGAGAACGGCCAGGCCCCAAGCACAGAACTTGGGGACTCAGGTCAAGAGAACATGACCAGAGCAGAAAGCGAATGAAATATGCTGCTTCTGCTCCCCAGCTATTTGTGCGGGAGGAGGATTTGGAAAATAACAGCAGGAACTAGACGTTGGAAAGGATGTGGCTGAATTTCAAAACGTCTCTTCCTTTTGAGAGAATAGAGGTTAATTGATCAGTTTCCTGCGACTCAGGATAGAGGTATCGTTGGTGATTATGGGAAAAATTACCCTTGGAAAAGCAGGTCCTTATTGAACATAGAAATTGTGTTATCACCCTAAAGACAGTTCTTTCTCCAGAGCTCGTAGCCACACAGCCTGTCAGTGAACAATGACGTCTTAATACATTTAATCCTGTGTCCGTATGTCCGTCAAAACCTGGAATGTTGGGCACGCAGAATCTGGGGATTCAGTCACAATGCCCACGTCACGAAGACAGCAGAAAAGGTCACTGTGATGCAGGGCAATAAAGTCTTTTGTCTGGGTGAACCATTGATTTCGTAGCTTAATTACGTGAGCACAGGAGTGACATTTGAAGAATTGCAAGTATACCTTCTATAGCTGCTCCTTTTTTTTATTTTTGTAAAAAAAACATCACATTGCATCGTGTGTCTGAACTTGCCCATCCATGCAGACTAAAAATGCAGACGCTCCTGCAAGTTGAAACTTAGGAAAATGTGTGCGCTCTGACACCTTCCTCCTAACTACTGAGGATCACGCGTTGGTTTTCACAACCGGGTTTTTGACTCCGAGAGAGGGTTGAGCGTGCCTCGAAGGCGCACGTTCCAAACCACCCCCGGGCTGCCGATAGCATCGCTTGCATCACTGAAGAGGCCGGGGAAGAGCAAGCTCGTTCTTGCTGACGCTCATTCCTCACGACCGGGCGGTCGGTCTTTGCTTCCCTTTGTGACGTCCTCCCCGTAAACGTGTGGACCGTGTGGGCGCAGCGGGGGCCACGGTCCTGGCTGGGTGACATCCCGAATTCAGACAGCGGCGTCTGCAGGGCATTCGTCTGTCGAATATGGTTTTCTGGTGGCACTCGGGTGTTGGGGTCTCGCATCCGCCACGGCAGGTCACACGCGCCGGAGAAGGAAACACCCGGAACAGGTTTTGGTGCCTTCATGTTCTCACGAAGAACTCATAGTTCTAGGGGACGAGGGCGGCGTTCGCTTTCGAGCTCTGAGCCCTGAGTCTCCGTGCTTTAACCACTACGGCAGGGTGACGATGGGGGGGGGGGAGGTGGCATTGTCCTCTTGGAAGAAATTCTCCTGAGGAAAAAACGTGCTTCGTGTGTCTGTCTGTCTTTGCTCTGGGAAATAAACTCTTGTATTTCCCATAAGCCTTTTGAGTCCCACGACGCGTTTCCACCGTGGAAATGTTTTGAGGTATTTACACCTGAATTTCCTTCATTTTACGTTCCACGGGAGTCTGGGTAAGATTTTTTTTTTTCCAAATGCAAAGCCGCCTAACCCTTTTTCATGTGTGCATTTTAAGATTTAGACGTTACGGGATGGGTTTTCCTAGCCCCATGCCGATCGTGAAGGGGTCGTTTTTGCCCAAAGGAACTATTTCCCTGAGCGGAAGGATAGCTTTTAAAGATCTTAAGGACGCTTTCAAGGGTGTGAACTTGGTAATTGCTCCCTCTGCCAGCTCTACGTAAGCCCGCTCCCCTTTAGGCTTAAGACTCAAGTCCCTCTCCCTGTCTGCACTGCCCTCTGATTACCCCAGGAGACAGATGTCGGCTCCAGCGGACTGGTCCATGTCACAAAGTTTCGGTGCCCTGTGTTAGCCTGCCACACGCAGGCAGCGGTGCTGGCACACCCTGGTGTCCCACTTCTCATAAGTTAGGGACACCCCTTGCTGTACGGGCGCCTTCCCGCCCACTCCCTGAGAGCCAGCGGCCGGAGGAATATCGCCACAGCCCACCCAGCTGGCCGCGCGTCCCGTGTGCTTGCTGTGCGTGCCGGTGTGTATGTGCGTGCGTGTGTGCATGCGTGCCCTGTCTACACACACTGCATGTGCGCAGACACACAAACACACGCACGCATTGTCCTCTCCGCTTGGACCACGTGATGCCGTGCAAGGCGCACGGATTCTCGCGTCAAACGAGCCCGATTCCGAATCGTAACTCAACCACGGGGTGACGTGGCCTCGTCCTCCTTTGTGGGCTCAGAGCTAGAAGCAAATCACGGCACCAGCCTTAAAAAATTGCTACGGATACAAGCCAGTACGATACAGAGACAAAATCGTGTGTACAAAACGTGGGTCCCACCTGCTCCTTAGACTAAATCGTGTGTATATATAATATATAGAATCTCTGCATGATTTGATTTTTCAAATGATTAAGCGTCAGCCCGGTAAATTGTGCCTCATCAATTTTCGAAGGGAACGTCTGTCCGTCGTCTCCTTTATCAATTGTCAACCCCAGGGTCTTGTGCTAAGACAAATTGGAGCATTCACGCTCTCCTTGGACGGTTTCGTTGAAAAAGTTCTTACATCGTCACATGACAAGGCATCTCTCGTTTCTCTTGTTCTACGCAGACGTCGAATTACTCCGTAGTTCTGACGATGTGTGGGACAATGCCGGTTTCAGTCTCTTCGTCAATAAACCCTGCGCCCGGCTGCCCTTAAGCTACATTGTTCTTTTAAGTAAAAGACAAGTCAAGTGAGAAGATTGAATGGCTCTGAGGCAAGGACTCCCCGGGCTGGCCCGGTGACTGTCAGATTCTCGAGTGTGTGCAAATAACTTAATTCACTTTACTATTGCAGACATGGTCTGGGAGGCTTTTTTTTTTTTTCTTTCCTTTTCACGAGCTGGGGGAGAGGCAGCTAAATTCAGCTCATTGAATTGAGTATTGGATCTTGCTAAGTGGTGAAACACAGCCCAAGGTCGCTGCCTTTCTGAACACCTAATTCTTGCACAGAAAACAGCAGGTAATTGAATTGGCTTGGACGAGGGACGCAAATCGGCACCTCAGGAGTTCGGGAATCTACTTAATTTCCCCCAAAGTGGAAACCGAAAGCCTGATGCATTTTCTCTGTGTCTGCCCTGGAGTCTGGTGCCCCGCGGCCCATTTTTAAGATGTTCACGCACATCACACATACAAACCGAATTACGTCTTTCCGTATACTTTTCATTCTTGTTACAGAGAGGAGGAGGATCTGAAATCGTTCTTTTTTCTTCCGAAATGTTCCGTACGTGTCACGAAGACGTATATATGCATATCACCTTATTAGTATTCTCATAGTAGTCACAGAAAGGTTTTGTCTATAAACCCGACTCCAAATTCCAATTCCCGCCGAATACCAATCATTTTGTTTGTTTCTTTGTTTATTTTTTTAATCCATCACTTCTCTCTGGGCCGCGGTCTCCAGTGAGGAATTATGAACACAGTAATACCCGCTACTCTTCCTGACCAGTATGATTGCAGCATGTATGTGTTTGACATAAGGAATAAGCATCCTAATGTAACCAGGTCATTTAAAGGGTGTTTCAGCCAAAAAAAGCAGCCAGGGACAACGTGAAAGGAAGCCATTGTCTTCCAACACCGGGGATTTTCATTAAAGCCAACGCAGGCGACCTTGCCGTCCTGTACGAGGTATGTTATTCGAATAAGGTTCGACCCTGGATATTTACAGAGACTCCAGGATACGCATATGCATTTCCTTAACAGCATCCAGGGGGAGCTCCCCGGAAGCCGGCCCTTCGCTGTTTCTGTAAATACGGTTTCATGGGGACAGAGCCTCTCTCGCCCCTTTGTGCGGCTCCTACGGCCGCGTTCACCCTGTCATGGCGTAGCGGTGCCATTCTACGAGCAGAGCCTGCGTCCTGCCAAGCAGACAGTATGTCCTCTCCCGCCCTTTTCCGGAAAAGCCTGCCACGCCCCGATCGAGAACACAGGCCGGTTTTTCTTCTTCGGCGATTTCCCCCTTGATGCACAGAACGTGCGACACTCTGAGTGGCTCAGGTAAGGAAAACAGACGGTGTCCAGCCAAGCCAAAGGCCGACGATTGTGACTTAGCCAAACACACAGAAAGGAAAGGGCTCCAGCTGGGGAAATGCCAGCGCACGAAATGCCAGCACGCCGACGCCACCCACCGGAAGGCCAGCAGCCGGGCCCGCGGGGACGGGGGACACAGCTCACCGGCAGGGCGCGCCTCCCAAGGCGCTCACCGGTCTGGCCCGTCTCCCTGTCACTTTCCGCCTGCATCGGGACGAATGGCAGTTGACAATGACCTGAGAGTGACGTGAGAATCAGGGCAACCAGGCAGCCACCGTGTGAGATGGCGGTGGCTTTCCCTCTGCGTGGAAACGGGTCCTCGGACCCCCGTGCGAGATGCTCGTGTCCTTGGCTCTTGGAGCGGGATCCCAGGGGACATATGCACGGGCGCTGTCCGTTTTCCTTCCCGCTCGTGAAGCCTCTCCCAATCGAGCTCAGGCCGCGCATCTAGCTCTCTGCCATCTAGATGCCCGGAAGCCTTTTTCCCTTTTTCTCCAGAGTCTGTGACGTTGTCACCAGGCTCCTCGCGAGATCACAGCACGTCAGTCACCGGCTGGTGTGCGGCAGGGGGCGGGGAAGCCAGTGGCTTCCCCACCTGTGACCTGAGGTATCGCCATGGTGCGTGGAAATCCCCGCGGGAGCAGCCCGCACGGGGGTCCCCGACACCGCCCTGGGCCTCCAAGGCACTGGCCTTCGGTGGGAGCCTCTGTGTGCGGTCAGTAGCCCATGAGTTCACACGTCACCGACCCGCTTGGGCACGTTACGAGAGTCTTCCGCCCGGTCCCTCTGTCACATACGCTGCTCCTGGTTGGCTCCTGAAGGGGTCACCACCTCCCTCCACAGGCATCATTTCGATGCATTTCCTGCTCTTTTTACAGTCCTCGTCTGTCCCCCCATCAGCAATTAAAGGTCCGTCGCTCGCCCAGCGGGAGGCTGGGACCTGGGTTTATTGCTCACCGAGTGGGAGCCTGGGACCTGGGTGAGCATCATCCCAGGAGTTAAGAGTGGGTGCGCGTCCCCTGCTGCATGCCTAGGGCTCACCCCGCTCACCCCTGCGGCCTGTGGTCTCCCCTTTCCCCCCCTCTTTAATTCCAGAGCATAAAGCAACATCGAATGCAACACGAGTATCCAGGCGGCTGACCAAAGCCCCCCTCGCCACGGACAGAAATCCTTCGACTCTTCCCTGGTGCATTTTCTAGCTTTTCGAACCCTTTTAACGCAGACAACGTGTAACAGCAAGCGAAGAGGCGTGAAGAGCTGCAGTTTTTAGTGAAGGAATCGGCACCTAACAAACAGCCCATGATGTCTGCTGGACATCTCGAAGGCGTCTCCTGTTCCCCGTTTTTTTAGGTATCTGCCTAAAACATTTATCTCTTCCACAAACATGTTCAGCCCCTTTACTCTAGGGGCTGCTTAATTCGCACGTGTCGTAGAGGGGGCCTGGAGCACAGGAGGCCTCGTGATGTGTTCGCGGGTGGGCACCCCGCTTCTAAACGTCCCCCGCCATTCTGCAGCCCGAGCCACATAACTCCCCGTTCCTGAGACGCTCCTTTTTTGAGAACATAACAGCTGTTCAGAGAAACGGTAAAGGAGGAAGCTTTTCATATAGTTTCAGAGAAAGCCTTTCTACAGTTGTAACAGTACCTGGGTTTCCTCCTTGAGGATTCCCCGGGTGAAATGTTTCTGTGGAAAATAAAGACGTAGGAAACAGACTCCATTCAGGGGCATTGATTTTTTCTTTTTTTTTTTTTACCTCGCCTACATTATTGGGCTGCAGTGATTGCAGTCAGACCAGCGGGGATGAAATGTCCACTACCCCTTGCCTTCCCTCCTCAGAATAGAGTCACGTAATAGAATGCACCATCCTCATCCTGTACGTCTTGAGGGATGGAAGGTGTGGATTCTGGTATGCTTTCCATTTCTACTTTAGCAAGAAGGAAAATAAATAAAGATTCCTACACGATTATGCTCACAGGAAGTTATGTCTGGGCGTGATGTTCAGAGAGAACACACTTTGAAACATTGTGTTCATGCGAAACGTTGCTAGCATGATCCCTTCGTAGGCATCATGCCAAACACGCAGTGCCCAGCGATGGAGGCTCAGAACTCCTTGAGCAAATCGATCCCCTGGGAAAGATACAATGATGCTACAATTTAGTAAACCCGGCGCCCTTGGCGCTGCCCAGTGTCACTCCAGACACAAAGGACGTCTTGCAAACGGGTGCCCCAACGGCGCGTGGGGGTCACGAGTCGATGGAAAAGCCACGTCACGGCGAACAGGGCGTGCGTGTCTGCTTCCACGAGCCCTCGCGGACCTGCAGGGCCCTCGGCCAGGCACCTGCTTTCCCTGGCTCTCATTTTCTTCGTCGTCGTAAGAAGAGGCCCCGAGGACTAGCTGCGCTTCTGATGGGAAGCACGGGCGGACGTGGGACTTAGCTCTACCCTTACGTTTTCTCTTGTAAGCCACTTGAAATTGTATGCGCTCAGATTCACCGCCTCGGTTTGAAAGAGGAGGTGTCGCTCTACAGCGAGGCGAGGCCACGTGGTGTTTACCGAGCGTACGAATCCTTCTTCTGGGCGAACACCATCTCATCGGGGGGTTTGGACAGCCCAGCACCACCTGACACCTACCGCCAACGGCAGGCTGGACACGGAGCACACAAAGTGGCGTTCCGCCCTGAGGGTGCTGTAGACGGAACGTGGCGTCCCCCCAAATTCCTATGCTGAAAGCAAACCCCCCAAGGGGGAGATAGGAGGAGGCGTGGGCTCTTGGGTGGCTGAGTAGGTCATGAGGGTTGAGCCCCCATGAGTGGGATGAGTGACCCCAGAGAGCCCCTCACCCCTCCACCAGGAGAGGACACAGCGACATGACTCAGGACGAGGATCCTCCCGAGAAACCCATCTGCCGGCGCCTTGATCTTGGATGTCCGCCTGCGGAACGGCGGGAAATAAGAATCTGTTCTGTATAAGTACCCAGACTCTGCTCTCTGCTGTGGCCGCCTGAATGGACCAAGGGAGAGGTGGGAGGAGTCCCCCGCGGGGTCAGCTGAAGTAAGCGTGTGTCTGGGACCCTGTCCACTTCGGCGACTCTGACCACAGCCCCGTCCTGCCATCCACCTCCTCCCTCCAACATCCTCCTTCTCAGCCGTCCCCACAGGCTCTCCTTCCCGAGAACTTGACCTGACACGCAGGTTATACACGCGTCTGAGATGGCTAAGTTCTTTCTGACTTGCCACCCGATTTGAAAACGAACAGAAAAAAAAAAATGCTCATGATTTCCTAAGAAACGTCTAGCGCGTCACTCTAGAAGCTTGTAGACCGAATCGCTTGTCCTGGACGTGAGAAAAATCCGTTTGCCAAACAAGATAACGGCCCCGACTTCTGCATATTCGCTATCCTCGGTCAGTACGTTGGTGAGCCGTAGGCTTCCTAGTTGGGAAAATACACTCGGAAGATTAAAATAAAGGGAATAGCCAGAGACCAGCTTCATTTCAAAGTACCCTGTGGGAGGAGCATAAAATGTTTAGTCCTTGGTCTTCAGTACAGAAAACAGGAGACGTGCCATGTGCGGGGGGGAGGGAAATATGTCTACCGTTAAGAAAATTTCTGTCTGTGGCTCAGACTCGAGGCTGTGCCGTCAGCTGCCGAACCCTTTGCCCGTCAGCTCCGAACGGCCACCCCCTAAAAGCTGTCGCTCTCCCTGCTTGACCGTGCTGCGTTTTCATTATCCTTGTCTGTTGCGTTTCCTCTGCCCAAAGAGAAAGTAACGTAGCCAAGCAACTGTGTTTCAACAACGCTTGAAACAGAAAGGAGGGACCACTAACGCACTGACGACTTCCTTAAGGATTTTTCTTTTTTTTTTTTGAGTCGCCCGAAAACAGGAACCCTTTTTTTCTCTTTCCCCCTTTCCCACGGCAAACGTCGATGCAGAAGTTTTCCGGCAAGGGGAAACCCTGCAAGGGTCTCCAGCCTCTGCGTTTTCCGTGCGTGCCGGGATCCGTTCGGCGAATCCCCCGTGGGATTGGCCCTGATGCACGCGTTATGTGTCTTCTGCCTCCGCGTAGCTCTGGTGTGGGGAGGTTGTTATGAGACGCCGGCCGGTGTTGCCACAGCCTTTCCTTCGGTTGTGGGGTCGAAAGCGCCAACAACGTATCAGCTTGAAAAAAAAAGCCGTCAGTCTCGTGCGCATCGATGCTTTGGGCGCACACGACCCCGTGTGAACGGCGGTGGCACAATGCTGTGCTGAGTGAGCTTCTTTTTCGTGTGTGTGTGTGTGTGTGTGTCTGTCTGTCTGTCTTTTGAGATGCCCGATGGCAGACCTCGCAGTGCTAGGTTGATGGCATTCGGGTGCAATGATGTCGGCTTCCTGAATGTCCACGTCTCTGAGAGGCAGCCTTGCTGACCGGTCCGCGTGGTGTCTGGCTTAGCTTTCCACCCCACCGGCTGTGCGGGCGATGCTTGTGTTGAATGGCTATACACCCGCTTGCCCTGCTCCTCGAACACCTGCTGTCACCAAAGACTCACCAAATTCTCTCCAAATTCCTGTAAACAGCATCTACCTGTTGGCTTGAATGCCGTCCATCCAGACGGACATCCTGTCTGCAGCCAATACGCCCTTGTTCCTTAGGCTCTACCTGAGACTCTGTGCTTCGCTCTTGTTCTAGGCATGATGAATATTCTACGTCTGGTGGATGCCTTTGCTTTAAGATATGGTACACGCACTCACCTGGGACTATTAGGTATTGTATCTGCTTGCACGGCGTAGCTTATGGCCCTGAATCGCTCTGACTCCTTCTTCTATCATCTCCCCTTCTCTGACTCCCCCCCAACCCTCCTTAGAAGAAACCACCTGCACATTCTGAATCACCTCCTCATCTCAAGATCGTTCACTGCCTCACATCTGCCGAGTCCCCTCTGCTATGCAAGGTAACACATTTCCAGGTTCTGGGAACCAGGCCTTGGACATTGTGGGGGTGAGGGGGGTGCATTATTCAGCCTACCGCAGAGGGAATCCAAGAGAACGACGTGCTGTCGTCACTCACCTCCCCTGTGTTCAGCACTGAGCATGTCTGTCTCCTCTCCCAAGCTGCGTGAGGTAAAGCCCAACCCTCCCACACACCCGCCCCAGGGAGACGGTGTTTCCAGGCGGGGCCCTCGTGCCATGATGAGGTTTATGAGGTCACGAGGGTGTGGTCCACATGCTGACATCAGTGGCCTCACAAGCGGAGGAAGAGACCGAGCTCTGTCTCCACCAGGGAGGACGCAGTGAGAAGGTGCGTCTGGGGCTGAGCGCCCCACGGGGAACATGGCCAAGGTGATGATGCCCAGACCTTGGACGTCCAGCGTCCAGAACCGTGAGACCTAGATTTCCGTTGGGAAGCTGCCCGTTCTGTGGTCCTTTCTTAGGACAGCCTGAGCTGGCTAAGACGCCTGGCGAGGATGGGGACAGTCGAGGTTCTCGATCTTAGCTGTGATTTACGAAGGTCTAGAAGCTCGGGTAGCTGCCCAGAGTTCTACCTTCTGCACCAGCAAATCGAGGGCTGTAGGCGGCGGTGTTTCGAAACCAGCGTCTCGAAGAAATTTGGGAGTTTAGACAGAGACGTTCTGGGCGGCAAATTGAAATTAAGACCTCTATTTCAACAGAAGATGGTTAACCTAAAAATAAGAGGCCTTTCAGAGTCAGGGACGATCAGCGTTTCTTTGAGATCAGCAGGAAGGCGTGTTTGGGAAGCACGATTCCGGCAGAAGCCCTGTCTTCTGATGAGGGGACCGAGGCCGGGGGTGTCCCTGAGAAAGGGGAGGGGACAGTGATGTCCACAGAAGGACGGCGTGGCCATCGGGCAGATCACAGGACGCAGTGACACCGACTCTAAACAGCGTCTTTCATCCTCAGGCCGGACTCACCAGGGCTGGAGTCGTGACACTGCTTTCTCGTCACCCTCGCAAACAGCTTTGGGACACATGTTCAGGCCCCGTCCGAAGGTGACTCTGTCCTGTTTTAACCTCCCACAGGTTTGAGCATGAGATGAGCAGGCGGCCCCCCCGTGACGGCCACCCCCGCCCATTTCGTAGACTCTCTGTTTCTTCTTTCTTAAGAAGATTAAACACTCATTGGTCAGGTCTGGCCGGGGAAAGGTTTCAGTGGATGGACCGAGATGTTGAAATGTGAAAAAACCATCATCTTCCTTCCTTCCTTCGTATACAACTGTGTTTATGGGGAGAAGACCGGGCTGGTTGGGGAGAGTCGTGATAAAGGGGGAAAGCTGGCAAAATGCCACGCAGAATTGAGCCCGCCGTTCTCCCCAAGGATGGAAGTCTTGCGATGGAAATTTTGTTAGGGGGTGGTCAGCTTGTCTTGCGAGGGACCAAGCATCTGACGTTAGAAAGGAGGGCTTTGGGAAACCCTGTCTCTCACTTTGAGATGGGATAGTTTCGTAGATGGTGGAAGCATGTTATAGAGTTTTGAGTAGAAGGAAATGATTTTATATGAAAAGAGGAAAAATAACACATGATTTGATAAAGGGGTATAAATCTGGTAAAAGCAGGAAGTGTTTACCTTATGAATCCAGCAAACAAAGGGATCTAGGAAAGACACAAGGGGTGAAGAGGCAGCCCATCAGGTAGGGGAAGAGTCGGGGGATAGAGACGAGTGGTCAGTGAACACCCTAAAGTGTCCATAACCATGACTTTGCCCCAAATGGGACGGCCACAGAGGTAAAGAGACAGCTGAAGTCATCGACCTGGACCTTCTACAATGGTGCTGCCTGGTAGAAATATTACACAAGTCCCATGTGTAATTGAAAACCTACTAGGAGACACATTTTTTAAAAAGCAGATAACATAAAAGTCAACGATTTTAACAACCTACTTAACCCAATACACCTAAAATGTCATTTCACCACAGATCATCGCTATTAAAAGTCCTAAGGAGACATTTTGCGTGTTTTGAAAGCAGGTGTGTGTTTGGTACTGGCCATGAGTCTACCGCTTCACCACCCCACATGATGAATGGACACCATGTTGGATTGTGCAGGTCTAGAGTGCAAAGGTCCCCACGATTTGAGTCTGTCCCTCTGAGGTCCGAGCCATAGTCAAACACCGTGAGATCTTGAGAGTTTCCCTATCACGCTTCGCCCAACTTTTTCGCTTACCTGTAATTCTTCTTATTTTTGGTTATTACTATTTATTTTTGTTGAACTCTGGGTGAGAAAAAGCCGGGCGCCTCCCGTCAACCGGCCCACCCCTGTCCTCCAGTACCCAGCTCCCCTGCTTGACGGAGGCGTATTAACACGCAGACTCCTTCCCCGCGGTCCGAGCTTCTCATCTCCGTCTCTCCCCGCTGGTCCTGGGATCGCCAGGCGCTGACAGCTGTGAGACGGACGAGCACACAGCAGCGCCTGGAGCGCCTTGGGCTGCTGTGACGCGTCTGCATGTTCCACGTGCCAAGGAGAGAGAGAGAGGCACCAACAAGCGACGATGATCGTGGCACGCGCCGCAGCAAAAGCGGTCTCCGCAGGGTGTCCCTCCACCGGAAATGGCCTCCTAATTGGGGAGCGATGGGATTACGCGCCCAAGCGCTCAGTACGAGCGGCTCCCTGCTCCCCAAGTTTTCCCGTCAGACCAGCGCATCTCGGGGACAGCCGTGCCAGCACGCTTCGAGCTCCTCGGGGCCCAAACTCACGTCCTCATTTGTCGTTGCCCTGGCTGAAGGCAAATGCGACCCAGAACACATCTTTATGATTCGCTCTTGATCCTGAGCACGCGGCCCAAAAGTCCCCTCTCTGCCTCTGCCCCCTCCCATCACAAATGACCTGTCTACATTATTTTACCTGTTTTCCCCACCCTATGCCTCCTCTGAAGGGACCATATGTGCCTTCGATTAATTCGATTCGAATATTCCATGGCTCGCCAAGGCACTGGACAGGCATTTTGAAAGACATCAAGGCAAGCAAGTACGGCCCCTCCAATCAAGGCATTTAAATCGAGCGCAAGACAAGACAGAAGATTGCTTTCTAAATAAATGATGGGGTTATGCGTCCTTCCATCTTGGCGAAGTTCATCCCAATCAAACTGCAAGCTGTCATTATCGATCGTTTAGTGAAGATGAGGGTTGGATTCCCAGGAACGGGTAGAATGTCCATGTGAGCGCCACGATATTTCTAATGGACCATCAGCTGATCCGCATTGTCACGAAGCGGTGACAACATCGTGCTTATGACTTAATGGTGCCTGATGGACAAAGCTCATCTCAAGTAGTGCAAATCGTGAATTCCGGGATTGCTTGTTTACAAATGAGGTGCTTGTAACAAGGCTCCACAGTGCTGTCGAGAACAAACAAAACATGCTGTTTGCCATTATCAAATTAATTATCGTCAAATATATTGCTTCCTCCCCTCCCGCACCTGATCTAGGCTAACTTAATAACTTAGCATGCCACTCTGAGTACTTCTGATACATCTCAGCACTTTTCTGGACCTGATGTCAGCCACCAGCTCGGCTAGCGAGTGGTTGAGTTGCAATTAAGATCAATACTGGCAACAGTACAAATATTTATCAAGCCACGGACATATTTTGAGGAACACAGCCTTTTGGCAAAAGATAGAGGTCTGCATGGGATGATCCTGTGAGCACAGGATTATGGAAGCTTCAGGTGGGGTTAGGCATCGGTCTCCCTCTGAAGTGTCTGCGTACCTGTGGGGTGGGACACACGCCTAAGAGAATCACAGACCGAGAAAGTCCTGGGGGTCTTGGGTGATGAGCTGGCCAGTGTCCTACACCCAGGCACGCTTCCTCTGTGGATCAGCTCCTGACGGCCAGTGAGACACGCTGCCTCGCATGTGGCCGTTGAAAACAACGCAGATTCACCGCGTTACAGCCCTGCAGGCGAGAAGCGCAGGGAGGCTCCCAACGGGCTGCTACGAAGGTGCTGACAGTCCCTCTCCCCGGCCTCCAGGGGCTGCCGACTTCCTCCGTCCACCTTCCAGGCCGGGGACCGTGGTCCTTGCGTCTCAGCGCAGAACGTCTGCCTCTCCCTTCCACTTCCGAAGAGCCTCACGATGCCATCAAGCCCACCTGCACCGTCACGGTCATCTCCACGTTGTAAGGTCAGGACCTAGCGACCCACCTGCCCCTGCAGCCGGAGTCATCCCTTGTCGTAAAAGGTGGCTTCGCACAGGTGCCAGCGATCAGCACGTGACCCTCTTCGGTGGGCGCTATAGACCCTCCAAGGCCGAAGGACCACCCGCCTTTTCTCCACCCACGTCAGCAGACAAACACTTATGTCTAAGAAACTTATGATAAAGAACAAACCTCTGTCGTAGATTTGCAAATGAGAGATGCCCCTTTGGGGTACTGCTGGGTTTCTGATTGGGGACTTAAAGTGCTACCTGTCCACACCACGGGGCACGTAAAGTTCGTACACACGTACATCCTTCCGTTTATGATGAGGCATTGTCAAACAGGTTACCACGACACGGTCTAACACCCTGCATTCGATGCCATCGGTACTGTAAGGTAAGCTGAGTTCTATCGCTTCACCTTCATTCAGCAAACGCTTTCTGGATTAAAAGCGTCCAAAATATAGGCTTAAAGAGATGTCAGGGTCGGGACACAGCTCAGAGGCAGCGTCCCTCTCCTTCCCGCATCTTACAGGTGAGCAACGTAAACAGGAAATTTAATCACTGGAAAGTCACCCATATACTGCACGACAGACAAGTGGGAGCTGATAGTCCTCAATTCAAGAGGAGTTTCGTCACCAGAAGGCACGGAGTGTGTCCCTTCTGTGATAGTCACCCTCACGGGGTTCCCACTCAGAATTATGAAAATGACTTGAATGTGCAGGAACAAGCCGCCCGTTCAAATGGTTTAAATACGTCGAAGCAACCAGCTGATGGCCTGTGTGTGGTCTCCTCTGAGGTGTCAGCGAGAACGGCATTGAAATTCTTGATCGTCTGCGTGACCAACAGATGCCACTGCCTGGGAAGACGATATTGAAAGGCACATTGAGCGTTGCGGCAGGAAAGATCCAGACAGACCCGCTTCCTCCCACGGGCGATGCTGCTCTGTGCCTTCTAAGGCACGAAACGCGCTTCATTGGATGGAAACAGGAAACAGCATTTCCGTCTCCACGGACACCACGCCGTGCTCTGTTACGGCCGGTGGGATGCCGAAGCTCGAGAAGTCGAGGACAAAGACGAGCGCTCTTCAATGTCTGTTGCCGCTGGCATGGGCCGGAGAGATGCCGAGCCGATGTCATCGGGTGAGAAGTCGCAGTCAGGACTCCCAGTGTGGAGCTTAGCGAAGCGTAATACGTCGTCCGTTGACTCAGACGTGAAAGACTCGGCAAACGTTCCCGGGAATCCCAGCAGAGGCTCGCGAGCGTTAGTTCAGACCGAGCCACGATTTTTGCCTGGCAGCCCTCGGAGCTTACAAACCTCTTCAAGCGTTCTCATTATGTCTCCTCTCTACCTCCAGGCACAGTTTGTGTTTAACAGACGGGGAGAGAGAGAGGGCCAGAGAGGCCACACGCCGTATCCAGGGGGCTGTCTGAGCCCCAGGAAGTCATCACTGAGACCGATGACTGTATTTTCCCACCTGCTAAGTCCAGCAGCACGTGGCTCAAATATGCCAAATGTATACAGTGGAGTCAAATAAATGGTGAGACAGGAGAGGCTTCTGAGTGCTCAGAGAAGTTCTACAATCGCCCGTGTCAGTACGATGACGCGATCTTAATTACGTTCTCCGGAATACAGATTGCTAGATGCTAGGCATTTTCCACGATAGGTGACCCTTTGGTACCTGCGAAGTTGGCTGTCCCGATACTGACAATGACCCGATGGTTTAAACTGAGGGAGAAATTGCGGAGAGAGAGGATTTCCACTTCCTTGTATCAACATGTCAGTAAAAAGCATTAAAAAAAAAGTCAAAGAAAAGCCTTCGAGGTCCCACTTAACCTCCAATAGAGTGAGCCAGTTCTTTGGGAAACAAAAAAAAAAATGGTTTAAAAATGCCGGAGCTTTCCTGGACAGGTTGCACATTCGGGCGGTTAAGAAGGCAGGCGACTCGGTGTTCGGCGGGGTTCTTTTGATAATCATTTTTCAATTACGGTTGCGAGTCAAGATGATTTACATTCGTTTCAGGTGTACAGCATGGCGGTGAGACATTTATATCACAGGCTTCTTCGTGCTGCCGTTGAACGAGGCAGCCTGCACGTAGCGCCTGCTGGGAGCCGTGAGCCCAGTGGACGCCGGTCCTCACTGTCCACCCGTTCCGTCCCTCCCCAGAATGTTCCAGACATTCTATTTGGTTCTTACGAGCCCAGGAACAAGCTGACATGCCTGCTCACACACAGAAAAGGATTCTTTCTCTCAGAAATGTCCGACGATGCACAGAAGGGCTCTAACCAGCCTCGCTCTACCTTCTTCCCTCACCCACCTGTTCACCCACCACCCTCGCCACCCCCAAGTCCCGGAGTCGTCTCCCAGACGCCGAGTGGCGCTGGTCATTTCTGGATGGCGTGCTCCCATTTCATACGGAGGCTTTTGTCGAGACTCGGTCTTGTGGATGTTCAGAAGGAGATGCCTCCATGCAATGATTTCAAGCTTGGCCAGCTCTGAGCACCATTCTGTGAGGTAAACCCAAGCCCGGGGAAGGCCGACATGTGGACTCATTAGAGGCGGAGGGAAGTTAAAAGGATTTTCCCTCTCGGAGTTTATCCAGCTGGATTTATCGCTGATCCCATAATTGCTTTAATAGTGGTCCCTAATTCAGGGCAATCTCCAAGCGTCTCTCTCTGGTAGCTTCGTGGCACTCGAGAATTAATGGTCAATTCGGCTTACAATCACGAGCACCGCCGTCAGGGGCCAAGGGTATGCTGGAGACTTCCGTGAGCGCGAACGGACAAGCACAGTGTTGGTCGGCATCGCCGTGACATTTCAGATCAGCGCGAGTGGCCCGTTTTGGGGGGGATGCCTGATGAAGGCAGCCGTCAACATTCTCAGCATTGCCTGCAGGAGGCCGGGGCCTCGCGTGCCAGAGGAAGCCACAGTGCTGCTCACACCCTTGCTCTCGTCTTCGGGGCCGGCGTGGGAAGTGCTGAGTGTCTTCAGGGAGTGTTTCTGGTGTGTCCTCGGGGGTCGCTTTCCGTCGTTCGTGATGAATGGGGCCGCCTCCCCCGACCCACATGCTGAAGCCCCTGACCCCCAAGACCTCGGAAAGGGACTGGGTTTTGAGATGGGGCTTTGAAAGAGGTCACCGGGGTGACCCTCATCTCATAGGACTGAGTCCTTACGAGAAGAGGCGATGAGAGGACAGAGCAGCAGGGAGGGACGACTGTGTGAGGACCCGGGGAGGGGACGGCGTCCACACGCCCAGGAGGGAGGCCCCAGGGGGCACCAGCCTGTCCCAGCTGGGTCCCGATGTCCAGCCCCCAGGACCCAAATTAGCTAACATCGCATAAAAACCAGTCCTGGTTCTCACAATCGGCCAGGGAGATCGACTAGAAAGGTAAACACAGGTGTTTCACCCGACAAGGGACGGTCGTTAGCGGCGACATTTTCCGAACTTGTTTTGGCCACAGACGATTTTGGGGAAATTTTTAATAGATATCCTTTCGGACACAGCGCCCTACAGCAGGTGCTGTAATTGATAGAAACACCCACTTACCCCAAACACCCTCTGCTTGCATACCAAGTCTTCCTAGCATCCTGTTCTGTTTTCCCGGGCGAATGATCAACCATCAAGAGAGCTCAGAACAGAGATTCTGTCCTCGATTTTTTTTTTTTTTTTTTGCAAGACGCATCTTCCGACATAAACGGGGGAAAAAAAAAAAGCCTCTAAGTTTAAAATAACCAATGGAACGCCTCATAGGGTTTTCCCCTGCTTAATAATACTACTCGATCCCCAATTTTTTTGTTTCTTTTTTAATGTTTTCTTGCCCTTTTTTTTTTTATTTTTCAGAGAAGGAGATAGAGAAAGACGCGAAGCAATGTCAGGCAACGTCCTGGAGCGTTCGGGAGCATGACTCTGGCTAACGCACAAATGCTCTGTGCAGAGAGTCGGTCAGCCCTCTGCATCTCAATTTCTCTACCCACCGAGCGAGAGAAAAGACAGGGCACACTTTCGTACCCTCAGGACTGAAGAGAGAATGAAACGAGCCAATAAAAGCAGGAAACACGGAGGCGCCTGTAGCAATTCCTTAGCAAGCGTTAGGCATTGTTCATCTTTGTCGCGTTTACCTCCACGCACCCGCGAGGGACAGCTGTCCACCGGTAGCCCAACCCCCGGCATTTCGCTGCGTCTGAACCACACTTTTGAGACTGGCTGGCAGGGGCCGATGGCCCCGAGCTCCCTCCCAGCTCAGCGAGCCAATAAAACTGCGATTCTCATCCTACAAATCAAGATATGCACCATCAGAATCCAAATCATCAAAAGCAGGCACCTCCCCCCCCCCGCAACAACGTAGGAACAAACTTGGACCTTTAAAACCTTAAATCAAAAAAATATCTTGCCCATGCCAGTGAGGTGATATGGTACTTGTCTTTCTCTGTCTAACTTAATGTCACTCAGCATAAGAACCTCTAGGTCCATCCATGTGGTTGCAAATGGTAAGATTTCGTCCTTTTTTTATGGCTGCGTAATATTCCATTGTGTGAATGTACCACTTCTGCTTTATCCGTCATCTGTGGATGGGCACTGAGTGCTTCCCGACCTTGGCTGTTGATATAACGCTGCCATGTCTTATCAGGTGGGGACCAGACTCCTCGCGGGTCACTTCCTTAATTATCTAAACGTCTAACCACTGAAACTAATATAAAATAATATCGAATGTCACCTATAATTGAAAAAAAATTAAAAAAAAAAAACAGTAACAGCCAGAAGTTTAGAGACACCAACAAAATTTATGAAATGTGTCTTAGTGAAAATACTTAAACATCATAGGAAAAAAAAAAAAAAGGTTTACTTGGCATGGGACATTCCCAAACTCTGCCTCACGATCCTCAAAGTCTCTCACTCAAACACAGTTAGATTTTTAAAATCCGTTCTGTGTTACAGTCTCCTATAAGAGCCCCTTCTGGCGTCCGCCCACACAGCCCACGTCCACCAGTCATGCTCCATCCACGTCTGTGCGCTTCGTCATGAGACCATTACAGCCCGTCACAGCGTGTGCCTCTTAGAGGCCAGGGGGACCCGCAGCCCTCACATGCTCATCATCCAAGGGCACGTTAGGAAGCGGCTTCTCTTTGCCAGACTGACACGGGAGACCTTTCCAGAGCAAACGCAGGTCGACGGCGGTCGTGAAGGTGAGCAGCACCCCATTATAGAAGTGCGGCCTCGGGCTCCGGGGTCTGGGGTACGCCGGGGCGGTGCAGAAGGAAACGAAATCTGTTCTCCGTCAGAGAGAAGTAGGACGCCGTCACGAGACCGGAGAGGAAGGGCGAGTCGGCAGCGGCCCGGAGCCTCGACGGCACGGAAAGGAGGCGAAGCAATGAAAGGCGTGTGGCGAAGGATGGGTGTCTCATGCTTCCCGCCACGGCAGGGACCACGAAAGGGGATCGACGGCACAGGAGGCAGAGCGCAACCCTCGTGACGAAAATCAGGGCGTCACGGCGGATGCCTCCCCCTCCCCGTCCGGACGGGCCGGGCCCCGCATTTAAGTGCCGGACGGCTGTGACGCAGGTGCCACAGGCGGGTCTCCGTTCACTTGATGCCATAGCACGTCCAAGGGCTGGGCACTCGGCGAGCCTGTCCCATGACAAAAAGCGTGTCCCAGCAGCCGAAACGATGCCACAACGATGCCCCTTGATGATGGAGAGAATGAGGGGAACGGCTCGCTTACATCCCGCCGGGCCCCGCGGATTTATGAATCGCAGACTTACAAACGAGCGCACACGTTTGAGAGCCTTTCTGTGTGTGTGTGGCTGTCACGGACGGCAACACCGCCAGCCCCCGGCGCTGGGGGGCCCAGGTCCGTCACCGGAGCCCGGCAGAAGCCCAGTGCCTTGTGTCAATACTCACTTCTCTATCCCATTTCCTTCTTCTTCTTCCGGAAAGTGCCAGCCACCCTTACGGACCTGTCCCTCTGCCCCATGTTCTGTCTAGCGGGGACGCGTGGGTGGGGCATGAAATGTGTTGCCGTCACAGCGAGCGTCTGTCTGCGACGCTCACATGAAGATGCCCCTCATCCCGCTGCGCCGTGACTCACCCGTTGGTACGGGTGCTGGTGCTGGGCGAGGCTTCTCACCCTGCCCCGTCCGCGACATGGTGGGGTCACACCGGCCACATGCACCTCCCTCATCCCGTCTTGAACCTATTTCTAGGAGTCGCTCCGTGCTCTGAGGGGCTCTTAGCACCTTCCTCTTAATATTCGATGTGGCAAAAGGCCGAGGCTCTTTGATCGTGCAGGTGAAAATCCTCATGTCCCACCTCCTCTGTCAGCTCACCCTAGACCCTGAAAGAGTGTATTCAGTTGGGCAGGTTTAAAAAAAAAGCAAACGTTAATATTCTCATAATAGAAACAGACAAATAATCGTCTGCAATAAAGCGGAAAAGCGTAAATCACAGTGTGTTCCCCCTGACACAATTGTTTAGATCTGTAATTGAAAAATTAATCTGTCTCGAGATTTCCCAAGGGAATTACAAGAAGCTTAGTTCCTTTAAATAATTTTTTAAAGCGCTCGGAGTAATTACAAATAGACAGTAGTAGTCATCAGTCTTTCCAAACTTTTAAGGTATTGAGATTCGGATTTTTTATTACTTGGCTGATGCTGTGCCATGATAATTCCATTTCATTGGCTCGTCAAAGAAGGAGGGTATGTGAAAGAAATAGTCCCAAATTCATGATTACTTCCTCTTTTCCTGCCTCATCTTTAGGATGACTCAGCATTTTCCGTTATTTAAGAGGTCTCATTCTTTTTTTTCTTTTTTTTTTTTTTTGATCCCTTCACTATTTGCTGGTGGTAGAAAATTGCATTTTAACCGTTTAATTTATACCATTTCATATCTGGATGTGGGGAAGATCTTTGTTTTCACCATTCTTTATTTCTAGAAAGACCATGGGTGACTTTCCTAGGTAATTTTTCTCAGCACTCAGTAAACATCAAATGTAATAATAATAGCAAATCTGGGATCCTAGGCAAATCTAATTCCTGGAATTTGTACGTGCACTTCGTGAATTTCTGAGACAAAAATGATCCCGTTTTCCAAAGTATCTATGATATTTGCTCTTTCATTTCCCAGTCGATGCAAATTTGTTTATGACTGACTATGTTCCTCTCATGCAATACTGTACATTGATTTCACATGATTGTTCACACAGAGAAAATCTTGAAAGGCAACGAGCTCAGTAAAAAATAACGTCAGTCCTCCTTAGGGATGCACCTCTGTTCCTCACGAGCTTTCACTGACTGTACCGATTGTTTATCTGAGGGGGGATCTACTTACCCAGAATTCACTGTGTTTGGCATCACTGTTGAAAACCCAGGTTGGACACATCTCACTCCACAGTGAGGGTGGTGTATGCGCAGTGTTTAGAGTCCTGTCTTTTTGTGTGTGTGTGAAGTGGCGAACGGTGGCCCTGTCCCCAGAGCCTTCCTAGTTGTATGGCCTGCCCGATAACAAGGACGGAGGTCACTGCCCCTGCTGGTTTGGATGCCATTTTGTTCAGGACACAGAACAGATAAGACCACAATGAATGCACCGTTGCCTTGACGACTCCAAGCCACGTGTACCTCAGATCGGAATTTTCCGGGATTGCGGGCTATTGCTTTTCTGTGTGGTTTTCCATAGTTATGGAGTTTCCTGGGTGCCATCCACGGGTGGGGTAACTAGACAGATAATTCTGACAAGGGGTATAGTTTCTCTCCTAGTGACCGAGAATTCCGAGGTCCACTTCTAAGAGACAATCAAACTTTGAGTTTACAGTTCATGAAGACATCACGAGGCCCACGCTAAAATAACAGACGGGGCTTGGTAATAAGGGCGCATTGTTAATTAGTGTTCACGGCGGCATTTTAAATGGGAGGCTTAGGGGGACGGGTAGCAATCATGCCAGATCTTTTTTTTTCCTCATCATTTCACACAGTCTCTCTGCTCCTTTATCTGGAAATGAAATTGTATTTTACGGAATGAAAAGAAATTACTGCCTCGCCCCCCCCACCCCGCCGCGCACGCGCACACACACACACACACACACACACACACACACACACCAGTAAAACAATAGGAAGCATTCACTAAAATTCTTTTCCAACAAAGTGTTTCTAATAGAGGGTGGATGAGTGTGTCTTAGAGGAAGTGAATGTGGATGGGGGTGGGGGAGAAGCTAGAGACAGAGGCTGTCCATCCAAAGTGTGACGCAGGAGAGACCCGTGGATTTGTGATCGATTGCGCACGGATCCCATCCATCGTGAGTTGTATAAAGGGGCGTTGGGTTTCGACGACCAGGCCAAGCGACAGTGAGCTGTTGGGGATCATGGCACCTGTGTGGGGTGCTCCTTCGGAGGTGAGGCTTGGCTACAGGTATCAGGGCTCCCCTTCTTGGAGAGTCCTGCTGCGTCGCCTCCAGGGAAAGCATGAGGGGGACAGATGCGCACGAGGGAAAGCTCAGTGTCCAGGAGGTGGAAGTGGGTTTGCCTAGAGACGGGGTGGGAGGAGCATCTCTGAGCTCCTGAACACGACAGGGAACAGGAATTCCTGGACCTCCGTTCCCTGCTTTCCGGTCCTCTGTGACAGGGGACTCACGCAGGCTGGAGCCGGAGCAGACACACACTGACCCCATGGCCCCGAAAGGCGAGAAGGAATAAATTTTAAGTTCCGGCTGGAGTAACACCTCTACCCACAAACCAGCTCCCAGCTCTGCCTGTGGGAACGCTACATGTCTGAATGGTGTCAGTCAACCACAGTGACCGCACTGGACCTGTGACCCTTACATTCTCCCTAAGAAAAGGAAAACACGGTGATGAGCCAAACCTTACTATGGAAGAGGATGCGTCTTAGACAGGAGAAGGCCAGCCTTGTAGAAATAAGGGGCACCGAATGTGTCCATACGATGAAGCAACGTGTGTCAGAAGGTGGAGGAAGTGGCACAGGGTCATCCGAGTTTAGGAAAAGGACTCGTTGTGTGGGGGTGAGGGCTCAGGTGGATGCCAGATTCTAGGCAAGTGTATCTGGGGTGGGGACAGTGGCCTCCACCAGCCCGCCTGTGGGCAGTAACTAGGAATGGATGCACGTGGACACGGTGTTCCCAGTGGGCGAGATCCATCTGCCTGCCCAGACAAGGAAGCCACAGTTTGACAGAGGATTCTTGACCTTGACGTTGGATGGCTGAGTTTGCTGCTTATTGCTGAACCCCTCCAAACCGTCTCCCGACGTGAGGCATGTAACGCAAATCCCACAGCGTAGCAGTGTGCGTAAGACAGAAAACGTGTATTTTAATAAAGGATTTGCCGGTCTGACTGATCAGCACCCCTAGCACGTGCTCAGCAAGAGATGTGCCTTCGAATGCATGTGGACAGAACACCCTCCCTGCCACCTAGTAGGGCAGGAAAAGTAAACGTGAGAGGAAAGCTACTAAGACTAGCACCTTCTTTTGGACGATGCGATGATGTTCTCTTGATAGTTTGTTTCGCCACCAAATGGAAGACCGGAAGACGACCCCGTTGCACTCTGAAATTCCGTGATCAGCTAGGGCCACCGGCCCCGTATAATTATTTCACAGCTCGGAGGGGAAGGGAGCTTTGGGGCCGGCCCAGCTGACGACGATTTTCGTGGCGTTCCTGGGTGTGGGGTTGGCTCTCAGCGTCGAATATGTCCCGGACGGACGGACAAGAAACCAGGAGGTCCCCGAGCGCCGAGGCTTTCGGCAGGGACGTCGGGCGCCATCGCTTCTCCGTGGGGACGCGGGACACTCTCTGTGAGATGTCCCGTGGCCCTGCGGGGCACGTTAGCGGGGAAGGGAGGCCATCTGTGGAACCCTTAAAGGTGGTCCTTCTCGTGGAGTCTGCAGCAGGGCCGGTGAGGGGGGGACGCTGTGGCCGGCAGCATGTTGCAGCTGCCCTTGGCTGTAAGCGGCCGGAACGCCAAGGGCTCGTTGAGGGACCAGGACTGCTAACCCTGCAGCACAGCGGGCTCACGTGTGTGCGGGTCTGCTCCATAACTCCCGCAAGGTGCATTCTCTTAAGAGTCCCTCTTCTGCCGCTCACTGTATTTTCAGCATGCAGCATCCAGCACCTACAGCGCCCGCAACGTGGCCGCCGGCTCTTTCTCTTTGTGTAACGCTTCCGATCAGCACGCAGCGATCCGCAGTTAAGAGTGCGGGGCGTCCCCGTTCGATGCGGGTGTGTGACCACGCTGGGGGGTCTGTGGCCCTGACCCCTGCCGTGCTCAGGGGTCAACTGAAAAACGGGGGCAAGGTGACGTTCCCCGTAGGGAGAGAGACACGAAAAGCAGAAATATCCGTGAAAGGCAGAGGAGCGGCTTTGCGGCAGGGGAGAGAGTCACGAATTACGGAAGCAGCATGCTCACTCGAGGAAGTGCGTCGGCTGAACTGGCAGAGATTCAGAACGACGGGACGCAAACAATCGGCCAAGAAAAGGAGCAGGCAGGATCTGTCCCCAGCCCCCGCAGGGACGAGGTAGACAGACAGACAGCGTTCAGCCGCTAGGAGCCAAACAGAACAAAACAAAACAAAACAAAACAAAACAAAACAACAGCGAAGATGAGCCATGCCTTCCTTGGTCCTAGGGACCTCTCGTCCCGGTGAGAAGTGACAGGATGAACTTCATGTGTCCAGCTAGCTCTGCCTTGGGGGTCGGCGGGAGACGGTTTGGGTGGAAAAGGCAATTTACTTAGCCGGGCGTGTTGACCCTGCGCGAGCGGCTAAGACGCACCGGCTGCACCCGTGAGCGCCGCCTGTAAGGGACGTTGAGATGGATCTCGTGCTGACCCCCCTCCCCCCCCCCGCACAGCGCTCTCAGCAGGTGGCAAGGTGGGTTGCGCGGTCACCACGTGGTCCGCTGACGTGATTCTCCAGGGCTGAGTCGCCCGGCTCTTTCCCGCCTGCCCAGGGCGAGTCGGCATGGCGCACACCTGCGGGCACGCGCTTCGCCGCGGGGCCGCCCTGGGCATTGCGTGACGTCGGGCTGCGTCCCGGGTCTCTGCGCACGAGCAGCCGGGAGTGGCCTTCCCAGTCTGCATGCTGGAACCCGTTTGCAGATGTTGTCACCGACCCTGGTGGCGCTGGGTCCGCCCTCAGCAGCGACGCGCAGCTGGACACCTGGCAGGTGTGTGACGGGGAAGAGCCGTTCTCCCCGGGGCCGCAGCTCGGAGCTCTGAGCGCGGGTCTCTGCGCCTGTCACGACCTGGGGAGCCCAGGACGTGGCCTCCTGCCCGGTGGCCTCCTGCCCGGTGGCCTCGCTGAGCCAGGGGAGCCCTGCGGGGACCTGGGGACGTGAACGCGCCGGGCGTCAGGGCGCTGAGCGGGGCGCACTCATTTCCCGGGGGACGCCGCGTGGGAAAACGGCGTCTCCCCGGCACTGCGCGCTGCACCTCTTCTGGGCAGGCTCCTCTCCGAGGCAGGTCCCCAGGCGTCTGCAGGGCCGCCAGGCGCCGTGCGGCGCAGGTGCGGTCACCCACCAGGCCGGCGGAGGCCCCGGCCCGGGTTTGTGGCGCGCAGACGGGGGTCCAGGCCCCAGAAGGGCGAACCCCAGCTGCACCCACAGCCCACGTCGGTGAACGAGCCCCGAGAAGGGCAGCTGTCAGGTGAGGGGGCGCTCTGAGAGGGGCAGAGCCTCAGAGGGCGGCGGGGGACCCTCCAGAGTCAGGGAAGGCGAAGCGTTGGGACAAGCGAGCGGAGCATGGGCCCCCTAGGCTGGCCGTGCGGCGGGCGTGGGGGTGCGCAGCCCGGCGCCCCGCGCCCCCGCCAAACGACGCCCTTCGGCCCCCTTCCAACGCCAGACAGCGCCGCAAGCCGCTTGGGCGAACACAATCTTTGGGGTGCGGCGCCCCGGCGGGGAGCGCCCCGCTGCGTGGCTCTGGGTGCCGGACGGGACGCTGCGCCCCGCGCTGCGCCCATCAGGGACCCCGCGGGCCGTGGCGCACGCGCCTCTGCGCGTCCGCTCCGTGCGCAGGGGACACGCACGCGTCTCCGCCGCCCCTGCCGCCCTGGCCGCTGGGGGACAGCGTTTGGGGTTACCGCGGGGGCGCGGCCACCTGTCTGCGCCAGAGGCGATGAGCCCCCGCTTGTCACTTCTCCCCGCAGAGGCACAGTGGGGGCGACGCATAGACGACGCTCTGTCACCGCCCCCCCTCACCCCAAGGCGACATGAGACCACCTGGCACCGCAGATACCGCCCGCTGACCGGGCCGCCACCACCCCGTTCCTCCGGGACCCAAACGGGCTCGAAGGAGATCGACAGCGTTCACGCGTCTCTGGCTGCGTCTCAAGGCTCCCAGCGCGTGAGGTTCCCCTCACCCCCGACCCTTCCCGAGCCCCTCTCGGTCCACCCGTCACGCGTCCCCAGCTCCGGCGACGTCGTGAACGCGCCCCAGTCGCGCGCGGAGCGTGGAGAGCGTTAACACGTCCTCGCAGACAACGGTCTCCTGGCGACAGGACAGGGCGCCGTCCCCAGAGCGGGCACAGCCTCCCTCCCCGCAGTGTGACGTCAGAGTGCCAGCGGGGTTTCCACGGCAACGGCAGCCGCGTTCTGAGGCCAGGCGGGGGCAGGAAGCTGCTGGCTGGGTCGGGGGGCGACTGCACGCGATGCGCTTGGGCCTCAAGATCAACGGCTCCGCCCACAGGAGCTGGAGCCTCCAGCATGGACAGGCCCCCAACCCCTGACCTCCCCAGATGGCCTCGACGACTATGCTGGCCTTGTCCCCAAAATGCTCCCTCTAGTCCACTGGGACGGCTCTTGCGGGGAAACCCAGGCGTAGCCTGCGGACGTCACACAGAGGGAAGAAAAGGGGGGATTTGTAGGAACTCTGCAGGGTGGATGTGGAGCCGATGCCATCTGACGGTGCCCGGCTCCCTTTCCCTGCGGTCTCCGTGGGTGCCCGCCCCGGGTCCCCCACCCTGCCGGGGAGGGGCGCGGCAGCCCCAGACACACAGCCCGCCCCTGCCAGATCAGCACGTCTCCAAGAGCGTCAAGCTCAGGGACGGGAGCACAGAGATGAAGCCCTCGGACCCCGCGAAGCCGGTTCCCTTTGCAGCCTCGCCGGCCCGTATTCCCGCCTCTGAGACGAAGTGATTTCTGGGTTTATGTAAAGAGCCAGAGAGGCCTAAAATCAACACACACCTGCTCGGTCAATAAGACCAGTTCCCAGGTCATCTCTCACACGTCCGGCGACCACGTACTGTTCCTGAACTTCTTATTTTAAAGCATCAAGAACCCCCTCCCCCCATGCACAGAGCTGCCCTTCGCAAGGGCTTGGGCACAGACCTCGGGATAGGGGAGCCGCCCGGGTCGGCCTTCAGCCCGTGATCTAGTGAAGTTTGCTTTGCACGGGGCAGCTTTTCCGGAAAGCCTGGCGTAGGGAAGTGAGGACAGCCTGCTTTGTTACCCAGTGCCGAGGGACACGATTAGAGACGTGACGGGCTTCTCTGAGGCCTCGCGCTTGGAGGCGTCCACCGTCCCTTAATTTTCAGCAAACGCTACAGATTTCCACCGCCCCGTACTTTCTCGAACGCGGATGGAAGAAAGGGGCGGGTGTAGCACGGGCGAGACGTGGCCGGCAAAAGAATGTTCCTTCTGTTGCTGGCGAGACTGGCTTCCAGGCCACAGAAGGGAAGGAGCTGAAACACACACGCAAGAACAACAACAGCCGAGTTTATGTCAGTTCGGACCCCGTCTCCGGGTGTTCGGTGAGAGGCCAAAATATTTTTTAAACGTTTCAGCTCAGGCACCGTTTCTGCCTTAATAGGGCTTTTTTTTGGGGGGGGGGCGGGGAAGGGGGAAGGTAGAAAGTACAGGAAATGCTAAGGAATTAGCTGTACTCAGGATAGACATGTGCGTGTGGGACCGAAAAGAAATGATTATAATTGATCAATTGCAGCCAGCGGGTCCCTCTTGTCCTCACGCCTGCCGTTATCTTCAAAGCTGACCCGCCGTCATTAAAAATCAGAACGGTGAAGAATAAAACAGGGAGATACGTACAGGCTATCCATCTTCCCACACTGCATACCGTTTTAACGAGTAAGCACAGGTACGAGGCCACTGGACTTCGGACCGTGGGTATAAATGAGACCATGACACACAACTCCACGTGCAGCACCCGACACAGAGGTGTGGTCCGTTCGAAAAAGGTAAGATTATCAAAAAGGAGGCAATGACAGAGCAGAAACAGGGTAACGCTACAGAATAACAAAGTCTCGAGAGAGGTGACACCATGTGACGTGTGAGCCCTCGGGGGCCCCGGGAAGAAAGGAGGAAAAGGAAGAGGGAGTCTTTATTCTTGGAAGAAATGGGGGCATTTGAACAAGCCCGGTGCAGCAGATGCCTTGATCAGGTATTGTCGTTTTTCACACGTGGAAAGCAAGCAGGAGAGAGTCCTCCTTCTCAGGAGTTGCTGCCCACTGCAAGGGTGCGAGCCTCAGAGCGACAGTGTCCGCTTGTTACAAACCACAAAGCAATAACGTAGCCACTCCTCTCCTAGGTGGAACTTTCGGGGCGACGCGGATACGTGACAGGTGCCGTGGGACGCCCCAGCCCCGTCCCGCAGGCAGCGGGGCTGCGTCCACTGCGGAGGTGCCTCTGAGCTCCAGCATGCCGGACGAGGATGCAGGCGTGGGAGGGGACCCTCCCAAGAAGCGAGGCGATGCGGGGGAAACGTGGGGTGATGCGAATGGAGGTGGTGAAGGGTGGGGGCTCGTAGGGGAGTGGGCAGGGAGTCGGGTGGAAGGAGTCAGGGACGCCTGAGGGGCACAAGCTTCAAGTAAAGCTCAGACCGGGGCCCCCTAGGAAGGGGTCAAAGTGCAAAACCAAACTCCACGGGCTTCAGAGCCCCGGGACTCCGTACCCAGAGTGCGAAGAGCCATCTCAGGGCAGACACAACCTTAGAAACCGAGGCAGGAGACAGGACCTCGGCGTCTGCCTTGCAGCTGTGAAGATGAGGGTGAATAATGGCAGGTCCGGGCCCCCCCAAATCCTATGGAACCAGGGTGCTGACGGGTAGCTTCTAGTGCTGGGGCCAAAGGTGCCGTGCCAGCCCCGCACTCGGCGCAGAGAGCAAATTCCACCTCCCTGCCACCTTTTGGGGCCGCTCACGCCTTCGATCGATCAGGCGCGCCCACCCACGCGGCGGGCAGTCTCGTGCCCTGACCGCAACCGTGTGAAGGCTCGGCTAACCCAGAACACTCGGTTCGCCCCGAAATAAACACGTAGCCAGGCATCTGGGCGTCAGCCGTCCCTGCCTGTCCAGGGGTGCGGTGCGTGTCCGAGCTGAGCGGGAGCCACGCGTGCCCACCCACGCTCTGTGTGTGTGTGTGTGTGTGTGTGTGTGTGTGCGTGTGCCTCCAGCCCACAGCTCTCGCAACAGCGCCGCGCTGGGTTTGAACAGCACCAGGCGTCGCTGACCCGGGCGGCCTCCTCTCCGGCCACGGCCATGCGCTCACGTTCTCTACAGAGGGGGAAAGTCGAGGAGGAGGACGGGGCGGGCGAGACAGAGGCGGGCCACGGCTGACCCTCGCCGCCTCCGTGCGCCGGCTGCAACCCCAGGCTCCTCCTCCGGAGAGACCCACGAACCGAAGCTCCCGGGTCTGGGTGTACAGCCGGAGCGAAGACACGGCGTATCCCCCGAACACACGGTCGCCACGGCAAACCTGCGTGGCGTGAGGCGGGGACGGAGGGTCCTGTGCCACGCTTGTCCACACCAGGGACTCCTGAGCCTAGAAATTGCTCCGCGTAAACCACCACCCTCTGGGGACCTTATGGGGACCCTATGAGAGCAGACCCCTCAGCAAGAACTGGGTTGAGTGCCCTTGGGACACCAGCCGAAGCGGTTTCTTCCATGCGACGCCCTCCCGTGCACCCAGACCACGTGACTCGCGTGATTTAAGAGAGAAATTACGCCTGGAGCAGAAGAGGAGTGACATTCCGTAAGCGGCACAATGCTGCTCATAGGCGCTAGGGAAAATTTAAAAACAAAACAAAACACCAGAAAGACAGTCACGTGCCTGGGGTTGCTTCTAAAATCATTCAGTGACGTCAGCCGGACGCTCAGGCTCGCTGTAAAATGAGGCGGGTGCCACAGTCAGGGCACTCTCGAGGTTCCTTAGAAAATCTCCCGAGGCCCATTTCGAGCGAAATACGTTATTTGGAAAACCGCCACCGTCCGGCGGCGTCCTGCAAGCTTCTTCACGGGCCAGCGGGTACGTATTTCAGACGGGGGGGGCTTCGCGCATCGAGACGTGGCGGCGAGCCGCTTGGCGGGCACGTTTCTAACCGTTTAACACTTGCCCGTGTGGAAGCAGGGGACCCGTTCGTTACTCACTGGTTGAGAGTGTCGAAGGCGATGGAAATCATCACCTGGGCTGTGCGTTTCACAGGGATCACAGCGTCGGTCAGCACGACCACCGCAGGGCACACGCAGGTGACAGGCGCCGCGTGACACGCCGCGTTCTTGATCTGGCCGCGTCTCGGCGTCCCCGCTGGCCCTCTGCGCGCCGGCCCCGTGGCGAGTGGAGCCCATGAAGCGAGCTGGGTTTGGTCCCTGAGGACGGACGTGTTCCCAAGAGGGACGTGGTTTGTGGCATCGGCCGGCCCGGGCGCGACGGGCGAGCAGCTTCGCGCCTGCGGGGTTGACACCATTCTCCAGGAGCCAGGAGTCAGAGAAAGACCATAAATAGGCAGCACGCGATTCCCCTTAAGCCTCGGAAGGATTTTCGAGGATCGGAGACGCCCGGCCGGTTTCCAGGACGAACTTCGGACGATGCTCTGGCCTCTCGGTCCTGGGCCGAGGCGCCCGTTTCAGCCGACTCCAAACAAACGCGGTTGCTGTGACAGACCGGTCGGGCCCCTCGCCGGAAGCCCGACCGAAGCAAACACAAAAGCTCCTCCTGTGACTCTCATTCTCGGGTGGAGGGGGTGGGTGGGGGGAGACAGGAGGCCCTGTCTAGTTAAAGACAAAAAATAGTGGGTCACGGAAGCCCTCGCCCCGCGGAACCTCCACTGACGTGCTGGGGAGAAACGGTGGACGTGCTCCCCAGGGTCCTGTGGACAACGCGGCAGGAGACGGAGCATCAGTAAATACGCCGCGGCAGACGTGTGGCCAGCTCTACATACCGACGGGGAGCGGCTGGAGCCCGAGGTCCGGAGGCCCAGCTGCGTCGCCGCCTCATCCCTCCCCCCGCCCCCACCCGGCCAGCAATCATCCTGCGGTGAGGAACCTCTGTTTCCCCCCACGCCGCACACACAGGACTGAGACTCTACGCCGAAAGATGCCGGCCAGCGGGAAACATTGCTGTGAGGCCCCCTTTCCCACGCTCTCCTTTACAGATTAGCTCACAGACGTCGTCGTCTTCTTTTAATTAATTTATTGAAGGAGTGGCAAGTACAGGCCGTGGGTTAGACATCTGTGCAGCTCAGAAAACGGTCCCCCCCATTGCTCCCTGCCTCCCCCAACCCTCCAGATCCCCAACGTACGAATGCTGACCGCATTCCTCCGCCGTGCTCCCCGGCCCCGTGACCACCCATCAGCTCCTGATCTGTACTTCTTCAACCCTTCACCCCCTAAACCCCGCTCGCTCTGTCCGCCACCCAACGGTCCACTCTATTTGTGAGCCTGTTCTTGATTCGTGTGTTCTCTTTGCTCCTTAGATTCCGCAGATAAGTGACATCGTATGGCACTCGCCTTTCTCTGTCTGACTTACGTCACTCGGCATTAGACCCGCTAGGGCCATCCGTGTCGCTGCAAATGGTGGGATTTCCTTTTTTTTTTTTTTTTTTTTTTATTGCCCGAGGAATGCGCCATTGTACACATGGGCCATGATTTCTTTATCCAGTCGTCTGTCGACGGGCATTGCGGGGCTTCCGTACCTTGGCCGTTGGGCATTGTGCCGCCGTGAATATCGATTCGTCTCGTCCGCTCTGTGCTGCCCGAATGCCACCGCTATCACGGTGACACAGAAAATCGCTTCAGAAGAGGTGACAATGAAGGGATGCCACAGATGTGCTAACGGTGGCTCCCATGGCCGTTATCGTACGGCGTATAAACCTATCAAAACACTGTACACGATGTCACATGCCGAATGCATTGCAATGCAAAAAACATATGCGTAGAAATGATCTCGGTACGGCCGTGTGTGTTTTCAGCGCCCCCCCCCCCCCACACACACACACAGACCAGGATGCCGGAATGGCCCATGGCGGTCACTGCTTCGGGATATATCATTTCCTCTTGTGTTTATATGCGCTATCTTCCAACGAGGAAGGTGCGTTTATCCTAAATGAAAGGGATTTCCAATGATGCGATCGTTGGGGAATCCCGCAACAGAAAACGTACCATCATCTCGAGTGTGTTTCTAAGTGCACAGCTCAGCGGCAGGAAGCACATTCCCATGGTCGCGTGACCGGCCTCACCATCGTCCGGCAAGTTTCCGCCTTCCTGAACTGACACTCGGTCCCCGTTAAACAGCCTCTGCGACCCCACCCCACTGCCAACACCTCCTTGCCATCTCGGTGACTCCTCTAGGGACTTCCCCCGAGTGGGATCACACAGATGTGGCCCCCGGTGCCTGCCTGATGACACGTTGCGTCCTCTGGGTGGGCAGAGGGAGGGGTCTGCACCTGGTTTCACAGGAGAGGGACAGACAGCAGAACATAATAACCCCAATGCAGGAACCTTTGCAACACGCTCGGGTAGAATGTATTTCCCGGCGACGATTTCCTAGTTGGGCAAAGATGAAGAACGTGATTCAAATGCATGTGTTTCTGCTTCCCATGGTGATGTCCGCTTCCTCTAAAAAACAAAAAAATGGGAGCAAGTTTCACAGTTTAGTCTGGGGATTTCATTAGAAACGGTACTGAGAGAGAATGGCTTCCGATTAAAACAGCGGCACGCAGGTAAAAACGGATGAAAACGATGTACGAGCCCTCGGGGAACACACCCTGGCGTGTCTGTCTGTCACGGTGACGGTGACTCTGGTGTTGGTGGGGCGGCCGTCGTCAGTAACAGCCAACCGCTTGCAATCCAGAAAGACGACGTGCCCACACGCTTTGAATCTTGGTTCGCGTCTTCGTCGGCCGCTCTGCTCCGTCCTGGTCGTGACGTCGTAAGGAACACGGTCTTTGGGACGCTGCGTAAGAAGGACAGACCACAGCGTGAAGAAATCGTCCCTGCCACGTGTTCCCACCGCTTCTTCCTTCATGGCTCATCGGATGATCGGTTTCGAAGGGCGATCCTGAGTGTCACACGCACAGGAGAGGGAAGCATTATTTGCTACGCTATTGCCGCCTGTGAGTCGTCAGCTGGAGGGGTCACGAGGCTTGCTCCGCCTTCATGAGGCGCGGCGAACCCTCCCTGCAAGGGGACCGATGGGTAACCAGCCATCGCACCGGAAACGCGAGCTCCTTCCCCGATTCTGTCACCTCAGAGGAGACACGTGGCTTTTCTGCATAACGACAAATTTGGCACTTGACGAGGTCAGGGACCTTCGCGTGAAATTGCAGCCGAAACTTCAGTTCAGCAAGAAAAGATAAATAAGATACAGTGAGACGGAAATCAAGCATCCATAAGACACCCAGAAAGCACGTCCACCACTCACAGCACCTCGTCCCCAAGCCCGGTGGCCTCAGCACCACCCTGGGGGGACCTCAGAACGCAGCTTGAACACCGCCCAGTTAGGTCGTCTTTAAAGGGCCACGCAGCTCAGATGTAAGCCACAAAAAGAGAACCAGCCATTTGGAAACCTCGTCCATTAGCCTGCACGCTCAGATGGTCGACATTTCTAAACATAAAAGGAACCGTCCATGAAAGGCGAAAAGCCTAAAAGGTAACGTGTGTGACCCCAAACGTTCGCAGCTAATGTGAAGGATAGAAGAATAGCTTCTGCTATGGTCCATCCGTACGTAGTCACTTATACCAGTAGATGAAGAATTTCAGAGCGCACACAGAAATCCACAGAAATCAGTAAGAAAAAAAAAAGGGGGGTTGGGGGGGTGGAATCCCAGACAAAATAAGCAAGAAGACAAATGATCCTGAGAAGAAAAACACGTGAGTGGTCACCACCACGCAACGTTACCTTTCACTCGTGGACGGGGACGGTCCCGGTACAATAGCTGGGTAACTCCCTTAAGCTGGGCGCCGTGGTCCGTGTGGCCGGCGGGAATGGCGAGCAAGACACGAGGCAGCAAGGGATCCCCTTGGGCTGTGGGAGGGCGTGTGGCTCACTGCACGTGCTTCGGGGAACCCGGGAGCACCACAGAGTGAAGCCACGCTCAGCCTCCGACTCCTGTCTCGAGGTGCACGTGGTCACACGTCGGGATCCACAACTGCATTTCATCACAGTATATAGATCAATACGTGGCTTCCTGATTAACATGCTAATTACAAGTCTGCGATGTTAATTCCGGTTAACACACGAATTAGAAACGGTTGGGAGTGTTTTGTGCCAGGTAGCTTTCCGAGGAGGCTCCCTTCATTAACGTCACGATGTAACCTTCCCAACAGCCTGTGAGCTAGAAGCTGTTATTCTTTCGCACAGACTGCTGATGCCCGGAGAGGCAGGTGACCCCAAGTCCCCCCAAACGAGCAAGAGGCACTGAATACCGGCAGTAATTTGATGCCGCTGGTCCTTTCCGAAGGAGCGTGCACCCTCAGAAGCTACCCCTGGTTTCCACTTCTCCCCAAGCATCCCATGGCACCTCGAGAAGCCGTGAACGCCCACGGCAATCTGCCGTGTTGCACTGGGCGTTCTAGCATCAGGCTTGTGAGGCATCAGCATACAAGTGCAAGGTCCACGCTCACTCTCACGTGAATAAATCGGCTCCGCATCGGGGTTGCGTGTGCACCTCCAGGCCCTGGGAGGGCGCCGTATCGCCTGTTTCTCTCGTTGGAAATAACAGACATTTCAAAGGAAGAGTTTGAGCGCGTCTAAGTGCATCACCGAAGCGTCGCTGAGTAGCCTTGGCCCGTGCTATACGCAGCTCGTCTGTGGAACGCTCTGTGCGTGTGGCATATCTTAAGGCTCATTAGCACCCACACTCGTCAGGATCCGCAGCTGATGGAGGACACTTTGCTGGCTCCACAAGGGCCGTATGTTCGTTTCAGAACGTCCTGTGCTCCCAACGCGTTTGTAAACACGGGGTCCCGGTGGCGAGGGAGAACCGGGAGGTGGGGAGTTAGAAATCACAGAGCCCACATCTTACCGCGGCTGCTTCTCAGATGCAGACAACCCTGCCCGTCCTGCACAACCATCCACACCCACAGCTCAGGTTGCCAGGATGTCCGTTCAGCAAACGTTTCCGTAACAACATCGACATCCCTTTCTAAGGTCCTAATGACGTCCCCTCTGGGTTTTGCACCAGCCGACTCAACACAGAAGCCTGAGATGACGTGGCCCCGGCATCCGCACCCCGAGACCCCGACGAAGCAGTTTCGGCACAAGAGAAACGACACGTCGTGACTTCTTTAAAGGAGACCCAGCGTATCCTGCGGTGAGGCTGGCAAGGATGAGGGACCCGAGCGGCGACATATGCGTGCAGAATGGTTAGAAATAGCTTGCGCGCTGGGTTGGGCTCCTGCAAAGAAGAACGAGGACTGGGCTACGTCAATTCACTAATGGAGAGAACGAGAAGCAGCAAGGAAGTGGGGGGAGTGAGCTGAGACAGGGGAAGAAATGAGAAAGAAGCAGCGTCTGGTAAAATCCAGCCTGGCTCTGCCGTGCGTTTGGGGGTGGGCAGGTTGGGGCTGACTTTCCAGACGGGCGGCTCATTAGCATCCAAGGTTAATGCCCTACAGAGGAGACTGGCTGTGAGCTGTCGTAGCCCCCCGTACGACAGCTGACGGAGATGTGGCTCGTCCCCACAGAAGGGTTCGGGCATCGTACGGAAACACCGTCCACCCCACCCACTGACTTGCAAGTAGGAAGCGCTTTAAGCGTTCACTTACGATAAGATTCCTCTTCATTTAAGATAAGACTTCTCATCATGCTGTGATTCCTAACGCAAACCACTCAGAGAGTGGGATGTGTTCAATGCAGATTAGGGAATGGCTTAGTACGCTGGCCATAATCACATATACGTAGGTCACAGCTTCTAAGGCGTTCAGTTATATCCCATGTGAAAGGTGAGGATTTGTAAGTAAAAGGTGTTTTGTTATTGTTGTTTTTTTTTTACAGGATTTATGGTGTGATTTCAAAATCTGTGGTTTGTTTCATCCATGTATTTTCCTGGCTTATAAATCCTCCTACTTAGCTAGAGCGGATGCTTCGAATAATTTCTCAATGAGAAGTTGAACTCAATTTATTAGCAGATTTTATAAATCAAGTGCCAAATACATAGCTTAGCCTTCTAAAAGAACAGATTTGTGTATCCTCGCTATAAACCATGAGAATAGATATCCACAAAGTCCTATATACATGTATATTTTTTTGGCTAATCCAGTCAATTGCCGGGTAAATACTTTATGTCTTTTAATCCATTTCATATTCATAATTACAACTCATTATTTCAGAAAATATCTGTCGATTTATGGTTATGCTAAATGCATGCCTTTGGAGGCGTTTGGAAGTCTGCCTGCATATTAAGTTATAAAAATACCTAATGTTATCACCATGAGAATAAGTGACAAATGTACAATGATAATATTGAGTCCCAGATGTAAAGGGTAAAACAGAGTTTAAATTCACCAAGCTCCCATTCTGAAAAAAATCCCCACTGACGAACATTCATCACGTGGGCATAGCTGAGCTTTATAATCGGGGAATGTGTTATTACGGACGTACACTTTCCCCCACCTCGATATTTATTCTGACACTAGAAAACAGGCAGGAGACATAAAATTCTCTTTCTCAAGCAAGTTGGCAGAGGAACTCTCAGGCACTGTATGTATTCGTGACCCAGCGTCCCTGATAGTCTGGGAATCGCCCCGGAGGGTCACCTCATGTGGGAAACGTTCTCTGTGGCCATTGTGATCGCTCTCTTCATAATGTCCCGACACGGAGCATCGTGGTACCGGTGAAAACTCTGGGATCCCCTTGACGCCTACCCATCGTCATCAAGGCTGGGGCAACAGCCCAACAACTCTCTGTCAACACAGACGCCCGGTCCGGTTGCGATGGCAGCCAACATTGCATGTGTCGCCTGACACGGATTAACGGTTGCCCACAACGAAGCCCATCGGCTTTACAGCACGGGAGCTGGTCTGACAGCTGTCACACCGTCAGACACAAAGGAACATGGATTTGATTTTCAAGAAGGGCTTCGACAGTTCGTTACTATCATCACGCCATGAAAGCGACCGCTGAAAATGTGTGTCCATGATTAAGGCGATGACATAAGAGCTACGCCCAAGGGGCCGTCAGAGAAAAGGTGTCCAAGAGATTACACAAATGATTAGCTACGCATTTAAAAAAACAAAATCAGGAGGAAAGGCACTGGGAGGTATAAGTGACTACAGTAGATGTTGAACAGGGTGACTGGATAATTTCATCATTCCATGGCCGCTGGAGAGACATGGGGATACAAATAACTGAGAACTCGATACCTTCTGTAAATAACTCCAAGAACATCGATCGAAAGATCAGTTTTCCTAAATCACTGGAGCTATGCATTCCGGCTATTAAGACGTCTTCTACACGCACAGACAGACACGCACATCGCTGAACAATGCTTCTTGCCTTTGGGTCTGGGTGCGAGGGTGTACTAGACTCCCGAAACCAAGCACCCGAGATTTGGCGCCTTAAAAACCAGAACTCTATGGTCACGCAGTCCTGGAGGTTGGACGTCCGAGATGCAGGCGTGGCAGGGCCGGTCTCTCCTGAGGCCTGTCCCCTGGGCGTGTGGACACTGTCCCCTCTCCCTGTCCTCATGTGGCCATCCCTCTGTGCGTCTCTGCGTCCTCATCCCCTCCTCTTAACAGGACACGGTCCTCTGGGGTCAGGGCCACCCTGGTGACCTCATTTTACCTTCTCCACCTCCAGCCACGTCCTGAGGTCCTGGGGCTGAGGGCTTCGACAGACGGATTTTCAGGGGGCACAAATGAGTCTGTTACGAGCGGGACCATACGTGGCATCCTGATCTCCCACCATATGTGGCTACACAACCAGGCCACAGAGTGACGTGGACACCACCCAGCTCCTAGGACAGCCCGTGTCCAGCACCACGTGCTGGAGAGCCAGGAGTGAAGGGAGCCTCGCCCGTCGCTGATGAGGACTGAACACGATACTCTGTAAGACCCTTTTTCAGTTTATTATTATTATTATTATTATTGTTATTATATTATAAAATTCAACACATCCTTGCCACGCGATCCGGTGACCCTGCCCCTTGACATTTGTCCAAAGGCGTTGAGCACGGATATGTACAGCGGCTGGATCCGTAACCCTCCAAACCACATCTGCTGATGACACCTCAGTCCCGCCCGGGAAGGCTTTGGGTGTAGACAGCTCCGGCGGCAGACACGGGTCAGACTGTCATCCTTGAAGCCCCGCAGGAACGCTTCCAAGGTCACTGGCTTTCCCAGGAAAACGGCACTGCCCCGCCTCACCCAGCTCCTACAGAGATCACACGGACGTCACATTTCGACATGCTTGTCTTCCTCAGGGCCTCTACCGAGGGGGTGACACTTCAGCCAGGCGATAGTTTTTATGGTTTCATAAAGGCCATTCTTTTTTTGAATATATATATATATTTAATTTTCCAATGACAGCTGACACTCAGTTTGATGTCAGTGTCAAGTGTAGAACATGTCATTAGACGTTTATACAACGTGTGAGGTGATCACCCCAATAAACCCAGCCCCTGCCTGGCACCGGGCAGAGTCATCGCCATATTATTAACTATATTCTCTTCGCCGTGCTTCACATCTCTAGGGATATTCTTTCACTGCCAATTTGTACTTCTTAATCGCTTCCCTTTTTCACTCATTCCGTGCCCATCGATGGATGAATACGTACAGAAGAAGTGGTTCCTATATGTCGTGGAATACGACTCAGCCGTTAAAAATAATGTAACAGCGTGGAGGGTCCTGGAGGGTACTGTGCGGAGTGAACTAAGTCAGACAGAGAAAGACAAATGCCATGTGAGTCCCCTTCTTTGTGGAACCTAAAGCACAAAATAAATAAAACAGAGACACACTCGCAAAGGTTATTCGTAAGGGAAGCGGCCAGTTTTCGCCTCGGCTTCTGAGACTCCGTCCCACTGAATAACGACTGGCAGTTTCGTTTGAGGCCACTGCTTTGACTTGTCCCACATCACCACTCATTGTAAGTCACTGTTACTTTGCATCTTAAGTGCGAATGTCGACATTGAGAAAAAGTCCCTCGAGGTCACGTTACAGAAATCACTGTGACCTCCTGTTTGGAGCACCCTCAGAGGCTTTTCTCACATGGACATTGTAGCTGCAGATTGTGAGACTTGTTGCAGTTACGCGTGATCCCTGGATGACGGTTCCTCCCAAGCCCGTGCCGCCCGCTTGCTTTCTCCGTGTGCTGAGAACGTGATTTCTCCCCGAGGTCTGGCTTCGTTCGAATTTGTCTTCCTGTCAAAGCTGCGAAACAAACAGTTCCGTCTTCCACGCAGAACACGGCATGCACACTTAAGTCATGTGTTTCAGCTAAGACAAAAGGAACGTGCAAAAACCTCTACTTTTATTCCGTGGATGTTTAGGGGAAAATCGCGCCCTTATGCGAGCTAATTTAATTGGTCTTGTATTTCAGTCACCTGATGCTGTCAATGTAAACCTGATGTCAGGCATCTACCTGGGGAGGTGACGTTATTCTGCTAATAGAGCCAACATGCCAGCAGCCTTCACTCCCCCTTTAATACCTACACACACACACAATGGAATTGGAAAGATTCATTTCAAACGGCCAGTGCTCTAAATGAAAGGTCACGCTTCCCAAAATAGCATTAAAGTCACTTTCCGCAAGTCCCCGTGTTCAGTTGCTGTCTGCAGTCACTGTCTTACAAAATCACGACTTATTTTTGAAATAAAGGCTGTTACCCCTGCGTGCTCTGCTTTTCGTGTGACTTACGATATGGCAGAGGTGGGCAGCGTTGTCGGCTGCTTACGCCTTCAGCCTCGACTTGCTCGAGAAACAAAAAGTTAATTCTTAGTGTTTGATTGATCCGGTTCTTTTTTTTTTTTTTTTTTTTTTTTGGAGCTCATTCTTATCGAAAGGGTGTATCGCAAATTCTCACGTTTGCTCAAACGCCAACACACATAAGTGTAGATTTATACACTCCGGCGTTAACAGCAAGCCGCTGCCATGGGACATTCAGACAGCTCTTTCTGTTCACTCGGCCACGGCTACCGAGCCGTTCATTTTCAGCAGATATTTACCGCACACCCAACCGATAATGTGCTACGGCTGCTTTGCACCTTGCCCCGATGGCTTCACATATTTTGGGTAGCAACACTTGAGCTGTGGCTCAGGTGAGTGCGACATCATGTGCCTGGTCCAGCGGGCCACCAGCAAAACTCTGATGAACGCCGACTTGAGAAGGATGCCAGGGCAGCCAGCCAAAACCAGGCAAGCTTTGCTCGTGTAAAAAAGCGCACCGTGTGAGCCCGTAAGAATGGTTACAAAATGAAGAACAAAAAAAGGATTTGAAAAAAAATAATAATCTGGAATGACATCGAATACCCAAGATCAACGTTCTTAACCTTGGGGGAAATGGACGATAATCGTGTTTGAGAATTTCTTGGAAGTTACTGATAGTTCCCCCAGAAAAATGCGCCTCGACTCAAAGCTTTGCCGGAATTTCAGTGTTGACGTAGACCTGGAACCTCTCTGTAGACCGCTTGGAACAGAAAGTCTAATGGTGGTTGTGGGGTTTAGTTGTCCTTACCGATATTACCATAACTTAGTGTCCCTACTGTGTCTCAGGGGCCAGGAGACAAGAAGGACAAAACTTTCAGCAGTGCGCATGAGATTCAAACAAAACATTAAAACCCACAAAACAACATTTTTTTTTTTTTTTTACCATTTCCCCCTCCGGACTTTGAAAAACTCCACCCGGTATCCATTTATATACCAGAAAAAGGTCTCAATAATTATCTGAATCTAGAACCTAACTTCATTTTCTAGCTAAACTCAAGATTTTTCATTTTGCAGTTTTACCAGGCACTGCGTTTCCCAGGAACTGCCAAGTAATGAGAAAATTGCAGTTCATTTGCTTGGACACGTACCAGGAGCGGTTGACATTTCCAGGGAAAATTCCAGCGCTGTTCATGAGGATGCGAGTCGTTGGCACACGCCATTTTCCCGCAAAGCTCGGATGGCTTCATTATGTCACGAGGTGAAGACACACATGATCGTGTTATTGCATATTACTTTCTACTTTTTTCTTCTTTGCGTCGCCGTTCTGTGATGACGGTGAGATGTATAGGCGGGTGATGGCGAAGTGGGTAAGGACGCTGGATTCATACAGTTCATCCTCGATCAGATGTGTGGTCTTGGGTGAGTCGTCTCTCTGTGCCTCTGTTTCTGCATCTGCAGGACGGTGATAAAGACGATAGAATGCTTGAGGTTTGAGGAAGTCATCATTTTGAGTGTAACGTGTTGTTCGTGCGTCACACGTAATCAACACTATGTGAAGTTAGCTATCACCATCGTCATTCTTACTAGTTATTCAGATACATGCGTGAGAACAAGGGGTAGATGTTAAATACTTTCTATGATAATATTGAGATGACATATAAAACATTACATAATTAGCAATTTGTGTCTCTTAAAGTTTAGAATAAGTGTTGTAGAAACTTAGGTAAGTCCAGGTTGAGAGGTTAAAGGAAAATTGGCCTCCAGTCAGAAACTTCATTTGAAGGTCCATCATTAAGAAGATGAGCATGTTTTTCTCCGGTTTCCTAAAACTCGTGTTGTTCTTGATGTGATCGAAATGCTCCCCCAGCTAGGAAAGACATCCTAATTATACTTACAACTTTAGATAAAGTCATCATTCTTTATTTTGCTCAGTACCCAAGCAACCAATTCCTTTACGTGCGCGGTGTGGATTGAACAAGTTGTCATTTAGAGAGGCTTGGCACGTGGAAGGGGCTTTTTCCTTGGAGCATTGCACCCTCAAAATGAGCAGAAGGATTCTGATAGATAAAGCACACATTAACATAAATACACAAACCCAAACTGCACAACATGCCTCTAAGAAGCAGCGCTAGAGAAGCAAACTGCAGTTCAGATCTTTAAGGAATCAATATTCATACCACGTCCGTCATCCCATCACCAGTAAAGTATATCAGCTTCCTGCATCCTTTTGCACATAAGGAATTGACACCAATGTCCATTATCCTGTCCTCCATAATTATTTATATCAACTTCTTCCATTATCTTATTCCAATGAGCAATTTACACCAATGTTCAGCATTCTGTCCCATCCCCAGGAAACTCTGTCCCACCCTGCATCATCCTGTCCGCAATAAGCTATGTCTGCTGGGGACGATGCCGTGACCAAGGCACGTACTCCGTGTCGGACTAAACTCCCTCCTACGAGCACATGCACTCATCACCTCCCTACGCTGGTCCAGCCTCCATCACGTAGCAGTCCAAGGCTGGCCACATCTTGAGATGAGCTGTTTCTCCAGCTACTCCCGAGAGGCCAGGCAAAGCCACCGTCCCGGTGCAATGACTGGGACAGAGGGACGTCCGGCACCTCGAGTGGAGAAGCAGACCCTGTGTGAGAACCTGACACTGGAAGTCCTGGGTTCAGGTCGCTACAGGGGGCGTCTGCTGCTCCATCCTTGACAGCTGTGTGAAGACTCTTGCTTAGGTAGGTCAAGCAAATGCTCAATGCAATGCAGGAGCATAGATCCAACGTAGCTGAGTTTTCGTTTCCTTCCTGGGCGCATCGTCTTGAATTTCATCATGAGGCTTGTATTCTCCGTTCCAGCACCTTCCAGAAGTGACTTCTAACTCTTTCCTACCTGGCGTAGAAGGGATGAATGTTTTTATTTGTCAAAAACCTTCCGGGAACGTGTCCTGATTCTGACATGCTGAAATACGCGAACGGAACCATGTGTTCACACGAGCTGGGATTTTGTCAGTGTCGGTCATGACTTCTTGCTTCCTGAAACTCTCCAGAACTATCCATATTTATCCTTTATCTCCCTAACGATGTTTACTTTTTTCAATTTTCTACTAAATGAGGAAAATAACATCAATCTTCAGTCACCTGGCACCCTAACCAGAGAGAAATTGGTGCAAAGGCACTTGAACTTTCTTGAGGTCATGGATTTCATCTTGAATATGGCAGACATAAATTTTGGCTTGTGGTTTTTAATAGACAAAGGGCCTTGAAGTCATAGTGTTTCTGTTTGTCATACAGATTTGAAAACTATTATCAGGTGACTAAGATTGGCCTTGGAGTGCTGATGGACTTTTGAGAGCTTATCTCTTGAAAAAACCTTGCTGACGGTAGGAAGAGCCAATGCATAGCCTAGTGTTGTTGGGTTTTAGGGATAATGGAACCTGTCTTAGAAGAAGAAAATGCAGAGTAAATTTCTAAGAGAGGCAAGCATGGACATTGGAGTTGGGGGAGGTAAACGATTTTTGTCGGAGTAGAACTGGAGTCATAAAAAAGTTTGAAAACTATCAATGGAATTCGGTTAAATATATAAAGATTCTTTGTAATAATTAGATGAAAAAATTCAGTACTAAATAACATAGATAGAAAAGTCATTTTTGTGTTGAAAAAGGGTAAAAGGGTTATATATTCCTGTTTTGTTTGCATAAAGGAAACACCGAAAGGATACATAAAAATCTAATAAGTGCTTAGCTAAAACAAAAACAAAACAAAAACAAAAAAAAAAAAACCCCAAAACAGATGAAATGCGTTATGAGATCTCAGGATGCACACTTTTTATACCATTATTGACTTTTCAATTATCCGAATGTCTTACTCATTTTAACATTAAGCAAAATTTAAAATCTAAAAAGTGGTATATAAAAGTGATCTTTAAAAGACAGGCATTAAATTATTAATAATTCCCGGATTTCTACTGCAAATCCACTCTTTAAAACTTATGTCTGGCCAAGATGGAAGAATCGTTTAAAACAGTGGCATTTTGGACAGGAGCATAATTCAAACACTCTTGACAGATTCCTGATATTCAGAAAAGGGGCCAACTAGTTACTGACATATATGGTTTCATGGCTTGAGATTCTCCGTGGAGACGTTCCTCAAGCAGAACAGATATTCTCAAAACTGAAATTTTGCAGGTAGAATCAGAGCGAATCTGAGGATCGGGACGGTTTCTGACTCCAGAACGTTCAAAAGAACTATCCAGACTGTCTGACAAGCCCTCCCGGGGGAAGACAGACGAGAGTCACAGATCGTAAGCTGAGTGTTAGTTCGAAAACTCAGGGTCAGAATAAGTTAGCTCTTAGAAAAGCGCCAAGTACAGCAGAAATGTTTATAACTTTCGAATTGCTCCCAGAGCCAGAGGACTTATCGCGTGCTGTAAAAGACAAGATTTTCCGTTGCCAACGAGGGGACTGAAGCTCAATGGTCCTCCAGTTCTCTCAGGGAGATTAATTGCGAGGCCGCACGGACCATGGCAAGCTTGACGTTGACAGGAATGGAAGGCGGGGAGAAGAACAAGCTGCCTGCCCACTGTTCGTTGCTTTTCTGTCAGACCGAGTGGTCCTCTTGCTTGTTCTGACTGGCAGTGGATCCCAGTAGAGGCAGACAGCATGGTTCATCCTCCCGTAAAGCTGAGTGGATGCGCATGACGCGGGTCTAGCCGATGGAAGTCAAGTGGCCATCGTTGCTCTGGCTTCCAATAGGTGCCTTGACACGCAGTGGTTTTGACTCGCTTGTCCCTTGTGGTCTCCCCTCTTCTTCCTGCCTGGCATGGAGGCATGATGGCCGGAGCTATAGCTGCCATTCTGTGACCATCGAGGAACGAGAGATCAAGAGCGTGGCCCCAAAGGCAGCCTTGGCCTGCCTGAACCGCTGAGCGAGCAGGCACTGGTCTTCACCCAGAATGCCTCTTAAATGACAACAGAAACAGAGCGCATTCAATGATCATATGAACAGTAGCTAACGTTTCTTCAGCATCCACTCTGTGTCAGGTTTTTTTCCCAGAACCTTCCCCCGTACTAACATATTTAATCCTTACGACATCCCTACGAAGTAAGAAATACGATGACGCCCATTTGACAGAAGGGTACATTCTGTGGTTGCCCACATTCAGGGTGGGGGTTCAAAGCCCAGGAGTTGGGGTCTAGGGGTCACGTACTTCCCCAGGCTGCATGACACCCCCACACCACTGGTGAGGCAGGTGCTGTGAGAGCCACAGCCGCGTGCACCTTGAATAGACCTCTTCCACGGGGGAAAATACTCAGTGGGAACACCTCGGGGATTCTGAGTGTACTAAAAACTTTCCCCCCCAAAATTACTCCACCTGAGACATTGAGAGAGTGTCACAGACATCATAGAATTGCTGTTATACATCTTTGAAGAGCCTTGATCAGCAGGAAGGTTGATAATATATAAAGATGAGGATGAATGTTGTATTTCTTTTGTTTGGACCTCAGTTCCAAAATAATAATAATAATAATAATAATAATAATTACATTAAACATGAGCCAAGGCATTCTCTCAGCATTAGTCCACAAATGGCCCGTGTATTAGTTAGTGTGTTTATAAGCATTGGGTAGGCACCTGCACAGAACGAGACCTTAACAATAATCCTTCACATCGCTATGTCCTTGCCCCGTCCCATGTCCTTAACATTTCTGCATCCAGGACAGTGGTCGAAGTCCGGTCCTCATCACTTCATTGTTTTCTTGTGTATTCAACCGTATTGCATACACATGTATTCCTCTCACACACACACACACACACACACACACACACACACACACACACGTAGAACAACAGACGGACAGACAGACGCGTGGAAGAGATGACAGAGCGGTACCTGTGCAACCAACACGTGTGTCAATAGAAAGACGCCTCCCGCCATCCTTGGAGCCGGTTAGTAAGGTTTCAACCAAGAGGTGACGCTTCCCTTGAGGTTTTTAAAAACTGAGTTCTGGGCCAAACAACGGGGCAGGGCATGGGGGTCGTGGCGCAAAGGGAGGGCCAGCTGGAGAAGCCATCACAGGGAAGCGGGGAGCGCATGGGCGTGTGGAGGCGGCTCACGTGGAAAACGGTTTGTATATATTTTTATTGCCTGTAAGAAGCAGAGAAGCGGAACCAGAAAGGCCACCTGATTGCTGTCACTCCCCTCTCATCTTCACGACAGCTGCAACATTTGTAGTGATTCTTCCAGGGTGTATTGCCCCCGTTCTCGCTCCGAGCAAAGCGGTCCCCGACTTGGATATCTGTTTCACTTTCATGTGCCAGCGAGGTCAGAAAATTACTCCTTGGAGAAAAATCAGCTTCTCCTCTCTGTCGGGGACAGAAGACTTGATATTATTTCGAGTCATCATGTCACGTGGCAACTCCGTTTCCCCCAAATCCTCGATTCACTTCTGTAGCAGAGCTCATCATGGCCCTCAGCTCAAAGGACCGTACGCCTTGTTCCCCCTCAGGACACAGTTTTCTCTGAGTAGTTCTTTGGGGGCGGGGACACCGTGCTTCTGCTCACTTAGAGGTCTCTCGCTTCTCTACAGCGACGGTGCCGTGAATCCACAGGGGGTGGCTCCCCGCGACACTGGCCCCTTTCCACGGCGTCTGAGGTCACTCACCGTCCTTCGCACGTCTCAGGAAGCTGGCTCGGCTCTTACCGTACTCGACGTACGTTCATTCGCTGGGCGAGAATCTCGGCCCCACCTCGCCGCTTTGCACCGGTGCCCACCGCGTCCTGGGCGACACGGTGGGCCCCTCCGGTTCCGCCACGGGCACGTCGGTGGCCCATCCCTGCTCTAACGGCGCCCGTCTCCTTCACGTCCGCAGCACCGCCTGTCTCGTGAAGTCACACGTACCGGCCAAAGGAACAAACTCTACACTTTCTCAAAGTACCCAGCTGCCTCTCCTCTTCCCCTTTGCATTGACCGTTTGGGCAAATGAATGGAAGATGGCGGTTCGGGCCGTAAGGTCAGAGTGTTTCAATCATCTTAGGATGCAGTGAGCTTCAGTCAACTCGAGCTACGAGAACACTCCCTGCGACCCCTGGAAATTATTCTGGGGAGGAGGCGGCGGTGTGCACGGAGGGCGCTCCTTGGAGACAAGATGCTCTGTGGCCTCTGCCTGTGACCATAACGGGAGGAACATGGGACCCTTCACGTAAGCCGCCGCCTGCAAGCGAGGGCTGTTGCAGCTTAGAGCGAATGTTGGTCGTGCCTTCACCATCTGCACCCACCCCAGGTCTTTTCCTGAAAGCCCGAAATCGTGTCGTGAGCGAGTTAACAACAAATAACAACCCCGGGAGAGGCTGGTTTAAGGTTCACGCACTCGGTCACATTTTGTAGTCAAAGAGTTCCGGATAAGAAAACTTAACGTTTTTCCTTGGGCTCTACGTCAGTATTCGCTATTTATCAAGACTCTGCAGATCGGCCGTGCCGGGTACGATGTTTCTGATGGACGGAGGGGTATTTAAGAGTTAGCGATTTCATTACAGATCAGCCTTCGTATGGGAGCTCGGGACGCGTTTTGGAGTTCAGGCGCGCGGTAATGCCGTTTGAGCGGGGAAGGTGAGTCTGCGCAGGCGGAACCGACAGGCGAGACTTATGAAGTGGACATGATGAGGCTGGACCATTGATCTGTCTGTTATTTACTGGGGGAGCCAGAGGCTTTGAGGCAGCAAGCCACGCTGGTGGAAGCTGCTGTCTTCAAGATCGACCCTCCCCGTGAATCTGTTCGTTCACGTAACGTATGGTGAACCACAGGGATGGGAGAAGTTGCACCTTCTGCTCAAAAAATGCCAAAACGTATTAGCGATTTGTGAAGAAAACAAATATAAAATTTCAGCAATGTAGCATGACAACACTGACTCTGGTTTCATAGGCAACTGCTTTGGCACTTGTCAAAATATTGGAACCCAAGTATCGCTGGAATGTTTCACTTGAAAAACACTAATTTTGTACTTGTCATATTATAATATGTACTTTATTTCACTGTCATAGCTGTGGAGTTAGTTGCTCTTTCTTTGAACTCACTTTACTTTCACTGATTTTTTTTTTTGCTGTTTCTTCCACACCTTTCTCCGAGAGTAATAATAAATCATCTGGTTTTATTCTTTTATACATTGCTCTCCACTCCCAGCTCAGCCATCCTATTGTACCCTCATTAACCTCACGCCAATTGAATTCGCTGGGTCCTTTATTTCGCTTTTGAATCAACAATGGATTTTATTGATCCAAGCCTTGTCTGGGACCGACCAGGTTCAGTTTCCATTAAAATGAGAAATTTTATCATTGACTCTTAAGAGGAAAAAATAAAATTTACAACCTCGTTATCACCGAGTTCGGTATTTGAGAATATTGCTTCCATTTCCCCAAACTTCTCCATTGTTAGAACATTGATTGAAAACCCACAGGGAACTTAGAAATGTGAAAATGTGAATTATACATATTACATGTAATATGAACAGTATATAAATTATGAAATAAAGGTTTTATATCAACATTGTATACATTGTAAAAAGCGTAAGCACTAAAATCCCGAGCACGAGTCTTGCTGGCTCTGGAAGCCTGATGAAGGGTCGGACTCGATAATGTGGTGGACGGGGTAGCAGCTGGCAACCAGCGTTGCTTTGTGGCAACAATCAGGACAATGTCCCCTTAGAGATGTGGCCACGTAGGAAGCAAGGAGGGGAAGTAAAGCGGACCCGCCCGACCCCTCCTTCTCTCTTCTTTTGAAAGGAGGCTCTGATCTAAACGCAAACCGTGCCCCGGTTCGGGGAGACTGTCACAGGAGGCAAAGCTCAAAGCGCCTCCCATGATTTTAGTCACAAAGGCTGAAACCAGGCGACAGCCACATCTGCTCTTCCCCCAGGGCTTATCACGGAAGGAGAGTCACCGCCGCGGGAGTGATGACAAGGAAGTGTCACGTCGTCCCACAGCAGTCTTCGGTAAGAGTTTCAGAACGAGGACAGTGAGACGATGACTTTATTTAGGGAACATTGGCTGAGCATCTCCTCTGTGCTAAGCGCAAGATATTCCTCGGGAAACCATGATTTAAAAACAAACAAACAAAAAAGCTCCCACTTTTGGAGCTTAAGGTTTTTTTAAAAATAAGATTTTACGTGATAGTGATGTCACACGTACAGAAATGTTGCAATGATACTCCCCGCAGAATGTGCCCTTCGTCCAGATTTGATGAGTGCAACTATTTTGCCCCTTTTATTTTTTCTTTATCAATCCGTCAGTTGATGTAGTGATGTATAGATAAATGATATCTAAGATAGATCATGAATGGATAGATAGATGATAGATGGAGAGATAGTTGAGAGATGATAGGTATAGATGGATGATAGATAGATAGATAGATAGATAGATAGATAGTAAATAGATAGATAATAGATAGGTAGATAGATAGGCAGATGATAGGTGATATAGAGATAGATAAATAATAGATGATAGATGATATGTAGGTAGACAGATGATGATGATGATGATGATGATGATGATGATGATGATGATGATATGATGGTAGATATATAGGAATACAGATGATAGATTGATTGATAATAAATAGGTGATAGGTAGATTGATAGATAGGCAGATGATAGGAGATACAGAGATAGATAAATAATAGATGATAGATGATATGTAGGTAGACAGATGATGATGGTGATCGTAGATAGATAGATAGGAATACAGATGATAGATTGATAGATAATAAATAGCTGATAGTCAATTTTATTAACCATTAAAGCTCATGGCCCTGTTCCCCGTTGTATTCAGTGTGCATTTCCTACAGAAGTGACAACCCCCCTAATCCCGTGGGACAGCTTTCGCCTTCGGTATCCGACAATGCGTCTCATCTCCCAAACCATCGGCACCTCCAGTTCTTCCATTCGGCGGAGCCATGGTTAGCTCTGTCGGGCAGGTGCAGGGTCCCCTGTGGGATCGTGGCGCACCTTATGGTCATGTCCCTGCAGCCCTTTAATGGGTAGTTTGTCAACTTTCCTTTGTCGTCCCAGGGATGCTTTAAGCAGCCCCTCCACGCTGCCATTCCGCATTCTACCGGAAGCAGGGCCTCACCTTTCTTCCCCATGTGTCTCCTTGTCTGTTTATTCTCATGTGGACACGTGGACTCCTAAAGGCTGGTAATTCCTTCCTGGACTTACTTCAGGACCCAAATTGCCCCAGCATTCGAAGGTAGAAGCCACTGGAAGTGGCTCATCTGTCTTTGAGATCCGCCCAACGTGAGTCCGAGGTCTTCCCTGCCTCGGGCACAGGACGGTCTCCCCGGATCTTCTGCCGTGTGCCCCGCTCCAGGCCTCCCGCGGGCAGCCGTTTCCCTGCAAAGCCTTCGTTCCTTGTAACAAGGATGGACGAGACAGCTTCTGCAGGGTGTCTCAGCGTCCGTGGGTGTTCTCCGTGGCGCGCCTTTGCATCTCGGTGACTACACACAGACACATGTTCTAGACAATACCCCTTCCCCCCTCATCCACGGTCGCAGGGTCCCTGCAGTCAACCACGGTCCGAAGACCTCACCCAGAAAATTCCAGACGTAAACAACTCCTGAGTTTTAAGTGGCTGGCTGCTCTGAGTAGTGCGATGAAATCTCATTCTGTGACACTCCATCCCGCCTGGGACATGTGGCTTCCCTCTGCTCAGCTTCTCCACGCTGTGGACGCTCCCCGCTCGTTACCCACCTCAGTAATCACCTCAACTGTCACAGTATGGCGGTGCTTGCTTCAGCTCGCCCTTACGTGACTTCATAATGCCACACTCCCTTTGCTATTGATGATTGCCGGTCTCTTACTGTGCCTGATATATAAATGAAACTTTACCTTAGGGATGTACGGATAGGAAAAAGCATGGTATATGTAGGATTCAGTATGGTCCACAGTTTCAGATTTCCACGGGGGGGGGGGGGCGGTGCTTGGAACATGTACCCGTGGGTAAGGGGGCCCACCTGTATTCACCATGCCAACATAAATAGGGCCGCCTTCATTTTTCATTACTGATGACATGGGCTGGCCAAGTATCTTCTCTCTAATTGAACATAACAAGCACTAGGGTTTTAAATGGAACTGCTTTCCTATTGTCTTTTATAAACAAATGAAGACCCGATGGAGAAGTATAAGGCTTGCTGATTTATTTCACTCTCAAACAAAGGTAATTTACTATTCAATTAATCTCGGGAGGGGGGAAAGCTGTCTCACAAAGTCCCCTGTTGCCAATTTATACGTGGTGTTGGATCAAGTAATAACCCGATCCAAACTGTCATAAATAACTGGATCTTTAGCGAAACATCCGCTCTCCAAGTGGTCCATACGTTTAGTCCAGATTTGCATTAAAATGTTTAGTGCATAAGAGATATTTAGAGCACATTTCTCAACGTGAAATATGGCCTCTTATAAGCTCTTGTCGGTTTATCGCCGTAAGTATAACACTGACAATGAATTGTGAGTAAATCATTTTGAAAACTCCCTTGAAATTAAGGGGTGGTAATTATTTTTCACTGTCCCGATCAATGCATCATGAAAAACTCTCTGATAAATTTTCTGTTGACAATGATTAGGCATGAAAAATACAGTAAAATCCCGACTAATCGAATGACACCGATCAAACCCTCGCTGTTTTATGTTTATTATTTAGAAAATTTACGAGGAAGAAGAAAACATTTGGGGGTTTAAAAGTCAGACCCTAAAATATCCGCATGCATGTCTTCTAGTTCCCAATCTTCTCACTTTGCTTTCCTAGAGAAGATCATTAAAAATTAATTTTATTCTGAAAATATCACAAATGGGTATAAATTGTTAATGAATTGTCAGTGTATATACAATTGGCATGTTATATCTTCATTTTATATCTTAATTTCTTTTACAAAGTGATATGAAGTCTAGTTGAACCAGACACGTTGTTTTAAAATGTATTAGAGACGCGTCATCCGATGAAGCAAAACACACTTAGAAAAACAAACTTACGTCTCATGAAATCAGAAAATCATGTAGCTGGTATCACCATGCAAAATGAATATAAAAGAGACCGTTTTCGACTATGTGTTTTTTTTAGATAAAATTTACTAAAATTCTTAGTTTGCTTCGACTCATTTACCCTGTCTTCTGACCCACCATATAGAGGACCCTGGATGGGAACTAAGTAATGGGTTAGTTTTCTGGGTCAGTCAGCCCTTCATCACCTCAATGGCCAATGCCTGGCTTTCTCACCTGCACAGGGAAATGGGGTGTGGTCCACACCCGAGGTGGCGGTTGGATTTGTCCTCAGCAGGACACGGCTACGGGATAGTCTTGGTTGAGAAGGAATGAGCGCCCCGCCGGAAGTAACACGGATCATTTCGACTGCACTGAATCTGATGGTGCCAGTCCAAACCGCTGTGCCCAGGGACCCTGAAATCTCAAGTCCAATGAGTGAGTGAGTGTGTGTGTGTGTGTGTGTGTGTGTGTGTGTGTGTAGCAGTGAAGGTTGCCATCTACGTATGCCTATGGCCTAAGTCCCCGTTCTGTGCCACGGATCTACATGTCTATCTCGATGCCCATAATACCCCGTTTCGATGGCGACAGCTCAAGATGCCGTGAAATCAGCTAATGTGCGACCTCCAAATTCGCTCTTCGGAGTTGTGTGTGCGTGTGGCTGGCCACGGTTCTTGAAATCGACGTAGAAATTTTAGAAAAAGTGTACCCATGTCGACAGCAAAGGCCCGCTGAGATTCTGACTAGGATAGTGGAATCAGTCGGGTGATTGGGGGGAGACCTGGCATGGTGACAATAAGCAGCTTTGTAACCCATAAAGGGAATGTACCTCTCCATTTAAATAGGTGCTCAAATTCTCTCCTACGAGTTTGTATTGTTTTCAGTGTACGGCAGATGCCTTCCATTGGATGGAGGGAGCATCTTCCTTTTCTTAGTTTGCTGAGCGTTTTTGAAAATCAAGAATAACATCGAACGTCAACCCACTCTTTCCTGCCAATATGATTGACATGACCGTTTTTTTCTTTTTTAATTGATTCAATAGGACATAAATTTTGAATGTTAACACCACTTTACAGAAGCAGAAGTCTTCACTGTCGACATTAAAGTTTTCCAATTGCTCGTTATGAATACATCTTGGCTAGGAGAAATACTGACCTTGTATTTGAGACCACTTTTAGTCACACTGATAATGTTCTCGCCTGGTACTCTCCCATAGGCAAGGGGCATTGGTCACTGTCTTGGACCCGCGTTCTCATCGGCTTCTCTGTCAAGGACAAGCAGCGGGCAGCAGTGGCGAAGAGGGTAGACTGAGAAGCTCGAATCTATGGGGTTCTTTTGTGCTCGTCGGGGCAGTTACCGCAATTTTCCACAGCCCCATTTTCTTGTGCACAAAGGAGGGAGAGCAATAGTTCTGTCTTCTGTGGTTGCTCAGGAGCTCGGGTGTTGACCACCGCACGTTGCCCTCCAGAGGTAAGAGTGGAAGATCCTGGGAACACCGGCGGCACAAAGAAGTACCCTATGCGGTTCTTACCAAAAAAGTAATAAACGGCAACTCCAGAAAGGAATTGCCAGTGTTGCAGGGGAATAATGGGAAAGAGCTCTCTGTGATTTCAGGAGCCATTATGTCCACAAATAGCTCTCTCGTTCTAGCCGGAACGGCTTTATCAATAAATTATGCTGAGATCTTTTATGGCATGTACCACATCAGTGTTTTTTTTTTTTTTTTTTTTTAAATGGGTCATCCCGGCAAGATTGAAATTAAATCGTTAATCTTATTTTTCATTCAGAATTCTAAGGATACTGCCACGAAATACGTACAGCGTAATTATCAGCCCTGTAGCTACTCACAAAAGAAAGAGTTGTGTTTTGGTTATTTTTTTAAGAGAAAAAGCGTAAACATCTACTTAAAAGGGACCCCTTCAATGATCTGATGGGCGAAAGTCGTGAGCGCCCAGAAACGGAGAGGCTGAGCGGTGTCGGAGCCGAGCACATGTCAAGTATTGCCCAGGAAGGGAGGACAGGGTGACCGGGTGTCCAGCGCTGACGCCACAGCCCTTTGGGACCAGCGAGGGCCAGCGTCCTGCTTGCCCAACCCCTTCATGTAAACCTTTGCTCTGGCACCTCTGCCACTCCCATATAAACCCTAGGGGACGGCGATGCAATTGCATCATCCAGCTGCATGTCGCCAGCGGGTTCGGGGAACGTCCGCTTTGTGACTTCACCAGACCGGGACGCCCGGGCTGGACAACGGGGCCTTTCTCTAACGAGATGCACGTTTGGGCATCTCGCATTGTCTGTGCTCTGAAAGGTCACTTGACGTGGAGCCAGAGAGTTTGGGTTTAATTACACCCCGATCCACAGTCTTGCACACCAGGGTCTCCCAGGCATCGCGTGACACGTGACGGCAGAGAACTCGGGGACGGACGTGAGGCACCAGGCACACCTGGGCCACGTGTCACCTGGGCCTCGTGCAATCACATGCCTCAGAAATCCCTCTCTGGATGGATTGCCACAAAAGGCATCTTCAGTGGGGGTTGGGCGAGGCGGTGACGGGTAGGACGGTGAGCGTGGAGCCCTGACATTGTGCAGGGGACGCACTTCACTGACCTGCAGACTCACCTGGTCGGCACGATGTGGCAGGTGTGTCTGCGGGTGGTGCACTTCCCCGAGCAGCCCGGTCCGTTTCTTCGTAATGGCCTCCACATGCAAGGGCAGGGAAGCTGGCCATCGGCTTTGCCAGGGAACCTGTGGAGTTTATCACAGGTGTGTGTGCGTAGAGGAAAACAAAATAGTGCATGTAGAGTTGGGTGCTCTCTGGCTTCAGGCGTCCGCTGGAGGACAGTTGTATTTCCAGGAGCGAGGCTCTAAAGACCATGGATTCTTAAACTCCTTAAATTTTAAAGAGCTCCGGTGAATTCCCTCACAAATACCATAGTGTCTGCAGGACCCGTTTATCTGCCAGTGTGGGGTGTCGGTCACAACCTTTACGACTCCTTTTTCTTTTTCTCGCCAACTTCGCAGCCAAAGATCTGTGTTTCTGGGACATACTCAGGATGCTCTCGATTTCCGACTCAGATGCACGGTGCAAAGCTTTACTGTAATCGATGGCACAATGCATACCTGTACCCTTTGATGAAGAACCCAATTTATCACCTACATGTGCAGAACGCTCAAGACTGTGGTTTGAAAGGAATGAACAGGAAACGCGTTGCATTTTGAATCACTCCTTAGTTGCATCCTGACACCCCAAAGGGAAATGGAAATGGAAATCGCAATTATTAATTCAAAGCCAAAGCCACGGTGAGATCTAAATGAAGTGGTTAGGTTATTTTGACACTAAACGAGTTAACAGGGGAAGCATTTTAAAGAGAAGCAGCAGATTGACCACAGAAAACAACGAAAGTGGTTTGGAAAAAAACATTGGACCAAAATTCAAAAACAATAGTGACATTTAGAAACGAGATAACAGATCACAAACAAAAATGCGTCAAGTCCAGACAGCTTGCATAATCTGATTTACATTTAAAAATAACACGAGTGCATGGCAAACTTCCTTTGTCAATGTGGATACTCTCCACCATTTTTTTTTTTTTACTTTGAAAATACAATAATGCTTATGTGAGCCCCGTGTTTTCTATAACACATTGTAAGCAGCTCAGAGTAGATACAAGATAGAAGAAAAACGTTTCTTTAACAAACGGGGACACTCTGCCACTCTGCGAAATGATCATTGAATTGAGGATGTGATTCCTTCACTCTCCTTTATTTCCCATAAACTATACATATTTCTTTTTTAAAGGACAAAGGAAGAAGGAGATTCCACGATGGCATCGATTTGGGGGGACCTCGATCGAGTGTCTTAAGACTTGAAACTCAAAGACCTGGCACTGATTTTCACTTGCCTGGCCGGACCCCGGCCAAACCCTGGGTGGTGTGATCCAGGGTCATCTTTGAAACACCTAGGCTGTTCTGCATGCCGGCCGAGATTTCGTCACTTCCCATTTCTATGGCTTCCACTTAGTCGGGGTTGGGATCTGAATATGGCCACTTTTCAAGCAGGTTCTCAAGACAGCCTCATCTTCTGGAAACCAATGGTTTAAAAGCGACTGTTTGAGTTCATAGTATGTCCACCTAGTTCCTTACAGTTTCTTTTCTTTTCTTTTCTTTTCCTGTGGGCAGGAATTAATCAATTAGACGTTCTCAGTCTCCCTCTGCTTGCTTTTGCACAATACGGATTATAAACGCCTATGAGCGTCGGAGATGAAAAATGAGTGAACAGGGGAAAGAAACAACCACATGATAAGGAGGAACGTTCCCTTGCTTTAGAGATCTGTAAATTCGCATCTCTGTCAAGAAGAAAGAGCGTGGAGAAGTTTAAGAACATCGGTAACCATTTACGAGGAAAGTACGCAAGGTTTCATTCCCCATTAAGGCTAACTGATGTTACCGTTCTAACATGCCGCATCCGGTATTAGCGCATTTTCTTCTTCATTAAGAAATCTGGTGTGATTCGCGGCACCATTGAGGACAGTAACTGCTTGCACTTGGTCGCCCCAAAGAAACAAGCAGGGTGTGGATCCGAGAAATTGTCCTGTCGGCCAGCAACGGCCAGGACGTCCCCACTGCCATGTATCTGGGTGTGTGGAGATGACGGCTTCTCATCAAGACTCCTGTTCTACAGCTCTGCTCCTGGACGGAAATGAGAGTTTCTCAGGGGACAGAAATCGCTCATCACAGAGTTAAACTCTGCGTGTTTCTTCCTTCTGCCACCGATTGCCGCAAACTTACCGGCTTAATCAACGACATGTTTATTGTCTCCCTAGAGGTCAAGATTCTGAGACTGACCTCGCTGGACCCACGTCCAGGGGTCAACATTCCCGTGGGAGGCACCCAGGGGGAACGTTCTCCGTGGCCGCTCACGGCTTGCAGAGGCCACGTTCCTCCCCGGCTCACGGCCCGTGCTCCGTGTTCGTGGCCAGCAACAGCGGGCTCCCTGCACGCCACACCGAATCCCTCTCTCACCTCCCTCCCCCACTCCCGAGGACCCCAATGACTCTCGAGCGAGCGCACCTAGACAATCCAGCACCATCTTTCCACCTTGAGACCATCGTCGCATTTGCAAAGTCTCTTTGCTCTTTACGGTAACACAGCTGTATGGTCCGGGAAGCAGGGTGTGGCCATCTTTGGCGTGGGTGACCGGAAAAACAACTTTCCCCTTAAAGAATGAAATAAGTTCGTGCACTGAAACTCACACCCACACATCCTAAGGGAATACAGCCGGTTTGCGACAATAGTAAACAGATTTGTTTACCCCGTATTATCTCGCCGATGCATTTTCACCCGACCGCCACCCTCCTAAATGAAACTCCCTAAATCCTAGAACTAGCCCGAAAAACTTGAGGTCCCCGCTCCCGTTGTTTTTTTCTTACTGGACTTCCCAGTTAAACGTGTTCAAGAACAAACTGCAGAAAATCATCGTCACTCTCGTTGCCGTGGCCATGAAAGAAAGTAGAGGAAACACAGCAGAACGAACAGGAAGCAGTTAAAACGTGCGTTCTTTGACATTCCGTGGGTCAAACCCTCGTTAGGCATTTCCCGGTAACTTTCCAGCCTTTGAGTCACTTCGCGCATGTCAACGCAATGTCGTGTGTGTGCGTGTGTGCATGTGTGTGTGCGTGTGTGTGTGTGTGATCAGAATTAGATCGCACGGTGTTTCAACTGTGTCCCCCCACTGGACCTTTTCTGGATTTCCCCCTCGTCACCTCAGAGGCGCGTCATGTTGGCCTGGCCGCAGCCCTCTGGGGCGCACCTGCAGAGATGGATACAGGAAGGAAAAACCTCCCCCCACCCCGCTTGACCTTGACCTCGTTTTCTGCATGTTCCGTTAGTTCCCTTGACACTCTCTCCTCATATCTTTCAAGTGCCTCGTCTGCATGACTTTTCAAAACTTGCTTGCATCATCTATGAAACGCAGGCACGCAAAGGAATTTTAAAACATTTCTCCAAGTTCAAACTTCGCCGTTTTGAATGGATTTGCATTACATTGCTTCAAGTGGAATTGATCTTTATAATATTGTCTTCCTATACCTGTGAGGGGGCTCTCCTTACTTACTCAGGCTTTTTTATTAAATCAGGTCTATTTCGTTTTATTTCCTCCCACCGAGCTGAGAAAGTCCATCGTTCCCCATTTAAGATCCAAAAACTGTATTTACTTTCTCTTTCTGTTTACAGCATTATGCAAACAAACAAAACAAAACAAAACAAAACAAACCTATTAACATTATGTTGTCCTAACCGGTTATGACTGAACGTAAAAACCATATTGATTTTTTAAGTCTTCCACAACAGTTAACAGTTTTGTTTGTTTGTTTGTTTTTAAAAGCGTTTACTATTTTCTCCCTGAGATTCATAATAAACTTACGACACGGGGTATCTTCATTTGGAGTCTTTGGGTCCCCTCTCAAACCTTCCTCTTCAGATATCAATTATTTTGCCTCCTCCTTTCAAATGTGTTCCATTATCTTTTCCTGAAAAATTATGCACAGAAATGGAGTACGAATGCCTGTCACATCCTTGATGAATGATACGGGAGACTGTGTGGTGTTTCGCCGTTAGCATGACAATATTTTGAAATAGCATCTTCTTTATCATGTTACGAAGGCACCTTCTCTGGATATTTTATTAAGAACCATTATCAGGCATGGATGCTGAATTTTATCGAATGCATTAAACTTATCTGTAAAGAAAACTGCTTAGCCTTTCAGCTGTATGCCAACAACACAGGTTATGCATTCGGACTGTGTAATGTTAATCTCCCTGGTGCTTCTGAAATAAACTCGATCGGGTGATGACATATTGTTCTTTCAGTGGCCTGAATTCTTTCTCTGTTCTTGGAAAATTGTAAATACACAGGCATCGTATGCTCCTCAACATTTAAAAGAAGCCGCTACATTTCATGGCGTATTCTTTGGAGACATTCTCAATGACTTTTGGACTCATCGGCCTAAGATTTTTACCTCTGCCTGAGTCAATTTTCATAACTTATGCTTTTGCAAAACTCATGCTTCAGCTCATCCTTATTTTTAAGTGTTATATAAATATACATCCATGTCATGCATGTTTCAAAGATATATAAATATCTGCCTTTGATAAATGTTTTAATTTCTCTATATTTGACCGTATAATTTTCTTTTGGATCTCTGCTAAGTTTTAAAAATGTCTTCCAGAGTTAGTTACATATCTGAGATTATCTTTAGTTGTTTGTTCCCTGGAAAATCCTATCTAGTCTGATTTTTATACCAATACATTTTCCGCTCCTCTGATACATTAACCTCCACTAGTATTTGTATGAATCCTTTTCCGTGTCGGGTCTGTCTTTACAGTTGCTCACGAATGCTACAGTGCCTGACTTCACTTATTTTTAGTAATCGACCCGTTAATGGCTGCTTTATTTCCCCCTGAGCACAGCACAGCCAGCATGCTTCCAGTTGAAAATAAACGCTTCACATTGTTGATTTTGGTGTTTTTTTTTTTTTTTGGATACACTGAAACAGCTTTAACATGCATCTTCTCTGCAGCCCCGCCCCCTCCGTACTCTGCAAACCCTCACAAACCCTCCCGCCCCACCAAGGACGCACACTTCAGTCCTGCTGAACAACACTGAGATTCGCCAGCCAGCGTGCAATCCACATCCTCCTCGCCCACCTGGGCTGACCTACCGCTTGACCTTCAAGCCCTGCGGCCTCCACACGAACCCCTCTATCGAGTTATGGGTGACTTTGACTCTTCAGAGGGACCACGAAACCTCTTCCCCGCCTTCCCTGGAAAGGACCCTGTAAACTGAGATGCGGGGCCATTTCCCATCACTGTTTGAATTCTCCAGAGCTAAGCCCTTCCCACTTCCTTCCACACCTCATCATCCCTGTCTTATTCCTCTGATTCTCTGTGTCTCTCTGTCTGTCTCTGTCTGTCTGTCTGTCTGTCTGTCTGTCTCTCTCTCTTCTCTCGTATTCCCTTCCTTTCCATGTCTTCCCCTTTTGGGGAAAATGCGGCCCCCATGCTCTGCAACCCCCAAACAGAAGGATCAAGACACAGCCCAACGCAGCTTTTAAAAAAACACATCCCCTGACCTCTGCTGCGGACTGGACGGCGAATGAGCAGCAGCCTCTAGCAAAGCCCACCGTGCAGGGGAACCACGGTGCCCAGCACCCCCGTAACCGTGAGCCTCGCCGCCCATCGCCTGGAGACCGCTGACGTCACAGGCGGGCGGCGCCGCAACGCTGTGACGTCATCGTGGGCTGGGCCGAGCTCCGCGGAGGAGGAGAGCGATGCCTTCAGGCTTGGCCTGCCGTTCATCCATCCTTCCTTTAAGCGTATTCCCTTCGTTTTGACCTAGCATTCCTCGTCTGCGCCAGGATCCCATGTGACCTTCACTCCACGCCTTAGGCTGTTCTCGTCTGTGACAATTTCTCAGACTTAACTTGTTTTTGATGACCTGGGCAATTTGGAGGGAGACTGGTCAGGTATTTTGAAAAACATCACTCACCTGGGATTTGTCTGATGACCTTCTCCCATTTAGACTGGGATCACCACTTTTGGGGAAAAAAACAGGTAAAGTACCACTCTCCTCATGTCCTAGGAAGGGGCCACCCTGTCTCAGAATTCTGCAATGTGATTTAGACATCTCGACAAGAAACACGCAGAGCCACATGTTCAATTCTAACTAAACGGGGGCAGAAATTGGTATCTCTTTAAATATTTCAGATAGATTTAATAATGGATTCAGGGTGGAGAAAATAAAATCCCACCCAGGATATGGGAGCGTATTTACCTAAATTGTGTATTTCGAAGAGGTTTGAGCTAAACATCACACATCAATTAACCCATTGCACTTAAGCATCTGAACAGCAAAAATAAGTTACTGTTGATTAACAGCAACAGCCCAGCACCATGTTTTAAAATGTAGATTTCACGCGCCCTCCCAATGCTGTGCGATATGTGAACACTGTTTCCACTTTTGTTCTTTAGTTGATTTTTTAACCAATCCAAGCTTGCCCATTTTTGCCCTCTCTGCCGAAAGGGACAGGTGGTGGTAAGATTTATAACCAATTCTGCAAACCTCACATCGAGGAGAGGGAACAGCGAGGAAACGTAAATGTTACGACAGGCTTCGCGGTCACACCTGTGCGTTCAGTTCCGTCCTAAAAGGTAACACTGAAACTCTGTTTCCTCATTCCGCAAATGAAGAGAGGCTTTATCTCTCTCAGCTGTGGAGGGATGAATCCATAATGGTTATGCAAGTACTTTGTAAACTGGAAAGTGCTTTACAGTTTGTAAGAGAGCGTTATTGCTTTTAAACCCAAACTAACAAGTTTATTAAGTCACGCGGAATGATTTAAAAATGCACTTTGTCTTGATACGGTTTCCAAAATTTCTAAGATTACCAAGACTTTTTAGTTCACGTTGCTAGACTATAATTAAAATTTGTATTTGAACATCCTAGGATCAATCTGAACTCTTTTTTTTTAAATTTTTTTTTGGGGGGGACATTGAATTTTGGTAAATATTAGATGCTCCTGCTACTATTTGGGAATTCACACTTAACTATGAATGTAAATTTAAGGTCATTTATTAAATGATGGCACATCTCACAGCGGCTGTATTTTGTAACCAGTGAGTGGAAATATCTATGTCAAAATCTGAGCACAGAGCATTAACTTAATTTTCGTGGTCTTCCTCCAAGGATAGAAACCCAAGAAAACCCCCTGTGGGGCGTCTGTAGGAAGCAAGAAGGAACATCTTCCTTAGCGGCGGAAGGCTGGGTGTTTCCCCACTGAGACTAGGAAAGAGAGCAAGGATGTGTGCTCACCCACGTCCACTCAGCATCTCAGTGGACATTCAAGCCAGGGCAGATAGGGGAGAAACGAAAGGGCATGTGGGTAGGGAAGGAGGAGGTGAAACGGTTGTTTACGTGCAGATGCCGTGAGGCTGTATGCGGAAACTTCCCGGGCTGTGAGACCCACAGGTGGTTTTTGGTCTGACGGACACACCGCTGTTTGTTAGCTCTGCTTGCTCTCTTGTCCACGCAAACTCGGGACAGAGTGTTTGTCCCATAGTTAATTCCTCTCCGCATGTCCTTCGGTCTGTTTTCTGACTCTTCGTCCTGTCGATGGCTCTCTGTACCTTCCTGTGCCTACAGCACGTAGCTCCAAGGTAGACTCATTCTGCCTCTGAATATCCAGTGAAGCTAATCCTGCCTCTTTACTCTGATAATCAGCTTTCGTGGTACTCAAAAGATCCTGTCAGCATTTAAGTTGAGATTGCCCTCAGTTTAGAAATTAATTGGGGGAGATTGACATTTTTACCATGCGAGTCTTCCTTGCCAAGGAAAAAAATAACACATTTTTCCACTTACTTAATGCTTATTTAATGTATGTCGATAATGTTTCCACCTTTTCTCTAAATAGATATTGTACATAGCTTAAGTTAATTTAGAGGTTCTTCATTATTTTTCTTATTTGGCGATGTGAGTTACCTTCCTGTTCCTCTCTTCTCTATGGTATTATTACTCACAAGGGAGAAATTATTGAATTTTTGCGTTAATCTCATAAATGATCATGCTACTTGAATGTCTTAATGAATTCATTTTTTTTTTTTGTCGGTAGAGTCTCTTAGCTTTGAGTTCTAAAAGTAACCCTTCTGAAAATAATCTCTACCTCCTTTTATATAACACGCGTATATTTTCTTCCTTTTTCCTACGTGTGGCTTTGGGAAGTCATTCTAGAACAAGAGCAAGCATGGAGATGCTGAGGCCTCGTGGAAGCAAATAAAGAAAATGAGGTCTCTCAAAGCCTCAAGACGGATAAGGCAGAGTGAGGGGAAACGGGTGATGGTCCAGAAGGAAACGCAGGAATGGGGGCTGGTCCTGTCTTGGGGCAGTGCCTGTATCAGTGATCGTCACCTTGATCGTGCGAGCGGTGATGCCTACCCAGCATCCACTGGGTAGCTCTTTCGAACGACGAAAACAGCTGCTTCTCATCCAACGTGCGATGTATTTGTTTGGATCACTATGTCCCCGTGGCTTTTCACGTCATGTACTGGTTCATAATCCATGACTATCATTAGTTACAGCGATGCTCAGACTGTCCCCAGCTGAGCCGGGGACCGCTTCTTGCCGTTAGCTTCCGTGTCTTGAGATGATCTCACCCTTCGTTCCCTTTTCTGGTATAAGACGTTCCTCACTCGTTTTGGACTTCTCCTGCCCCAGCTCTGGCCCTGCCGTTTTTGTAAGGGGCCCAGCTGTGCCTTTGTGAAGATGCACGGTACTTAGGAGCCAAGATTATTCCTGCTCCCAGGTCGTCTTCACGAGCGGAGCCAGGGAAGACTTGCCTACATTCGTATCCATATTTATTTCTTTATGTCTCGGACTGCATCAAACACCGTGGGTCAACACTGACACCTATAATTCTTTTTCCACGTGACAGTCTTCATGGTAGCTTTATCCTTACTCCTAACTCCCTTATCTGAGCAATAAAGGGTTTCCAGCTTTCTGCATATAAGTGCCAACATGTCCGGTCTCCCATGGCTGGTCTTGCTCCCTCTCCTCCCCCCCAGGCACGCCCTCCCCTCATTCGGACCTCAGCAGCCCACACCACGCAGCCTTCCAACGTGGTCACTCCTTCCACTCGCTCTGCCCTCCTGTCCTGCATCTCTGGGGCTCTCTGCCCACCCCGGTGTGGCCACTTGTCTTTCTCGGCCCCACCCTCTGCATTGGGGACCGGCCCGATCCATCAAGGACGGAGAATACGAATGCCAGGAATATCTCAACTCTCATCCAAGGCTGGCAGTAACTCAGAGCAAAATATTTAACTCAATTTTCCACAGCAAAGCACCATCATGCACTGCGTTCGGTAACATAATCCCGGCTGATGAAGCCAGCCCCCAAATGCATAATGGCTCAACATCGCAGAAGCCTTTCTCAGATCATATCCAAACCAGCTAATGTGGACTAACAAATGGTTCTCCTGTAAAAAGTGACTCAGACACCACTTCCTGTCCGCCTGTTCTTGGCATAGCTCCCCCTTGGCCACGGCCCCTGGTGAGAAAGGAAAGATGCGTTCTCTACACCTGCGCGCCTTTGCCTTGACTGTGCTCAGTACATCAGTCATGTTGATGCTATTTTGCGTCTAAGGTGACTGTCATGCCTTTGGTGAATTTCTTTCCCTTTTCCCTTCTCGCCAGCATCTTCCTGGCATCAAGATGCTCGATGAACTTTCTTGCCCGTGCTATGAGCTGGAGAAGTTTCTCAGCTTTTTTTTTTTTTTTTTGAGTTTCCTTCTCTATACCAAAGCTCATCATATATATTTTTCTTCAAAATCCAGGTTCCGTGTGCAATCAGCAGTCACGCCTCGTTGTGATTGGCTCTCTGGAAGTTTTTTCATGCAGACAGAGATGACTTTCCCCTCTAGTTTTCATTATTTCCCTTATTTATGGTGGATTTTAAGAAAGGACGAGATAGTACACATGTCTTCTCTCAACCGTCTTCAGCCAGAAACTTCAATAAATGCTGTTGACAAAAAAATATATAAGCAAATTTGTTTTGCATAAACCCCAGGGCTCATTAAAAATAGTAAGATCAGCAGGTGCGTTCTTGGCATAAGCCACATTTCTGGTAGCGTATACCCACTTGCGTATCGGAAAGGGTCTTAGGATCGCGTGATAAGAAAGATAACTCATCTGGACCTTGTCTATTTCCTTGCAAATGCAGCTTCCAAAGAATGTGTTTTTGACACCACATCGTCTAGATAGTATCAAATGTGTCAACTTTAAAAGAAAGAAAAAAAAAAAAGGAAAACAGGAGTGTGACAGTACTCACCGAACACTCTAAAATATGCTTCGAGCTACACATATACCTCAGGCAAGGATTCAGCAGACATTGTCCCCAGACTTTGTTCTGACTCTTTCCGCGTATCTAGGTATAAACATGGTCCTTTCCTCCCGTTCAGGGGATTGTATCGAGCAGATCGATGTTGTCTTCAGAGCTTTCTACTTGTTCTAGATGAAACCTTTTGTAGGTTTTCGACTGAGCTCGAGACTCCACGATGGTCAGACGTTGCCTGTGAGAGGGTCTGACTCAAACGTCGAGATGCCGGGAGGAGGTCTGAGCGAGTCCTGAAGCCTTCCATGGAGGAGAAAGACGGACCTCACCCCTCAATGGTCAAGGGACAGCGCTTCTGGCCCGAGCGGTGGAGAGGGCTGGGGGTCACGTCCACAGTACAGGACACTCACGCTGGTGGCTTTTGTTCCCACTGCATGTGGCCCACGCCACTGCGGAATTTCTTTCCAGAAATTGCCGGTGGGCAGCAATTCAAGAAGAAATTACAGTGATAAGTTCACAACAATTGTTCTCCAGGTTTCCATTGGGTAATGGTAAACAGGGGTCTATAGTGTAATATTCACGGAAGGCTAAAAAAAAAAAAGCTTTTGCCATTGGTGACGTAATAGTCATTTTCTGGAAAGCGTCTAGTTTACCCCACGTAAGTTTTAGAATTTCATGGCACCGTTTCGGGGGGGAGGGTGTGTGTTGAAAACAATGAGGCCACCAATCCACGTCGGAGACCAAGGCTTCGGACGGGAAATTCCGTTCTCGTGACGAAGGAGGGGGCGTCCCGTGAGCCAAGCCTCTCGTGTGTGTGTGGAGCCTCAAGGCGGCCACTGCTGGCCTGAGACCAGCGGCAAGCCAGAGGCACGCGGGGCTGCCTGGGGCTGGCAGGGGAGGGAGCGCAGGTCTGAAAATGCAGCAAAGCACCCAGAGACTCGCAGCCGCCTGGGGTCGCACCGCGGGGCAGCTTGCCGCGTGCTGGGTGCCCGCATCTCCCATTCCATCTCTTTATTCTGCAGGTGGGGACAGTAACACCTGGGTGCCCAGGTGTTTGTGACGACCAGAAGGGGCAGCATCTGAAAAGCTTGCAACGGCTCGGGATGCACAGGCACCCCAGCCCGGCACCCCAAAACCTGGTGAAAAGCAGCGGACTGGGCTTCACACCTGTTCTTAGACGTCGCATCGCATAATTGGGTAATGTTAGTTATTCGGTTCTTTTATTGATCTATCTTTAAATCTGTGGACAACATATTTGTGACCTAAAGGCCTCTTTAACAAACTAAGAATGTCAGTCAAATTTATCTCAAAAGAGACGTCGTTGAAAACGGTCTGTTTCAGAGTCTTTTTTGTTTTGTGATACCATCTACATGATTTTCTGATTTCATGAGATTTCATGAGACATTAGTTTGTTTTTCTAAGTGAGTTTTGCTTCATCGGATGACACGTCTCTGATACATTTGAAAACAACGTGTCTAGGTCAAATAGACTTCGTATCACTTTGCAAGAGGAATTGGGGTATAAAATGAAGGGATGCTGTGCAAACCGCTGGCTTCCCCCCGTCTTCCTCGGCTCAGAGGCTCAGCTCTGAAATAACGCGTGGACGCGAGGGAAAGGCTGACTCGTCACTCACTGGTGACACTGCACGGAGACAATGCAGTGAGCACCCACTGCTGGGCGAGCCTTACTGCCCCCGCCCTCACCCAGCGCCCGATGCCCGGGGGAGCTGTGTGAGGCGAGCGTGAGAATCACAGACGCACCTGAGGGATGCCGGGCTGCAGCGGGAAGACGTGTGGTGGCAGGGGCAGCTGCGGGGGGGACACACAGGGTGTGCGGAAAGCGGACAGACGCTCAGGAAGCGGACACCATATTGCTGAACCGAGGGAGCAGGGACGAGACTCTGCCCTCTTATTTCCCCCCAGTCCATCACTTGTTATTGGCTTAAGCTATACATATTTATCCTCTCCTCATTCTGGAACTGGAGGTCCAAGATCAAGGTGTGCAAGGTTTGTGTGTGTGTTTTTGGGGTTTCGGTTTCTTTTTCGTGTGACATGTAACTGACATAGAACATTATATTCATCCCAGGGGTAAAACCTGCCGATTCCACATGGGTGTGTATTGCAAAATAGTCACAGTAAGTCCGGCTGACGTGTCAGCCACACGGTTACATGTTTTCTCTCTCGTGGTGAGACGTTGCCCTTTCTTCTCTCTCAGCGGCTTTCGAGGTGACCAACAGTATTGTGACCTCGAGTCGCCAGGGCACACGGTTCACTTTGTACCTGCGACAAGTTGACAGTGTCCGAAGTGTGAAGAGGGAGGGAAGAAAGGCCGCCAGCAGGTAAAGCCGCAGAGACTCGCCAGTGCCCGAGTCGACGGACGGCAAGGTCGGAGGATGACACAGGGATGGGCGGGAATCCCTCAGCGTTTTGCAGGGGCTGAAATCCGGCACCATTTTGGACGGATGCAGAAGAGCATCCTCCGTGAATGGATTGGAGCGATAAGGAGAGAAAGCCCTGGAAACTAGTGTTCCGAGGTATAACATAGGCAATTCTATTGCATTTATGGGGAAACAAACAAACAAACAGGCAACAAAGTAGTTAGCGAAGATCATGAGTAACGGGCAGAGGGAGCGAAACGTTTTCTGGAATTCTATATGGGATGCCAAGAGGAAGGTCTGCTCTGTGACCTAAAACAAGGAAGCAAAACTTGGGCAAATCAGCACAGTGATAGAGAAGAAAGCTTCAGTTGGTACACACAGATGCCAAGGAAAGGCATGCACACGTTTTAAATGGAAGACTGTGTTAAACGTCTTGAGGCTAGACGGGTCCTCCGGACGCTTACTTCACATTCCCAGTGATAGACGAGGCTTTGGGAAATAAATCACCGTGGAGGAGAGAAAAATACTGGGACAGCGTAGAAAAACATTGCACTAAGCTAAGAGAATAATTGAGGTTGGGGGCTAAGAGAGTTTCCCAAGAATTTCATGGAAAAAAGAATTATATAGATACTATATACATAATTATATATATATAATATATAAATATAAAACTATAATATAAATATAATATATTTATGTAAATATATTATTAAATATATATTATATATAATATATTATATAAATATATATTATATAAATATATATTATATATAAATATATTATATAAATATATTATGTATAAATATAAAAATATAAATATAAATATAAATATATTATATTTGCATTTGACCAGGAAAAAAGAACATAATTATATATATAATATATATAATATATATAATATAAAATATATATTATATATAATATATAACATATAAATATAAATATATAAATATAAATATATAAATATAATAAATAAATATATGTATATGTATATATACATACATACATATATATGTATGTATATGTATATGTATATATACATACATATATATGTGTGTACACACACACACACACACACACACACACACACATATGCATTTGACCAGGAAAAAGAACTGGCCTAAAAATGGAAGGAAAAAAAAAATAGATTATCCTCAGGGAATTTTCCACAACAAATGCTGTAAGATGATTTAAAATAATGCCGAGACTTTAAGGAAAATGCTTGCGGCTCTCGTCTGCAGACTCAGTGGAACTAAAACCAAGTCAGGAATACTGAAAAGGGGTCAATCATTTAAGTATCCACTGTCGGGAAATGTTTACATCAATTCAGTGGACTAGTGTCCAGCAGATGTGAAGGCCACCAAAAGCATATACAAATTGAGAGATATAGACTGTACTAAGTATTAAGAAATAAATTCGGTATAGGTAGAATCGCAATATATCAAAATGTACTTAAAAAAAAAAAAACAAAACAAACCTGTGGGATGAAATCTAAGCCCCGGTTCGTAGTGAGTCTCCTTTCGGGGACCAACGTATTCTCTAAACGTAAAGCCGCCCACGTTTCCGCGGCGGCATTTACCGCGGGGAAGGCAAGCGTGCGTTCGCGTCCGATCCTGCTCTGTGCCGTGTGCCGGCAGCGAGCACAGCGTCCGAGAGCCTTGCGAGTGCCGACCGTCTGCTCCCAAGGGGTTCGCGGACCTCAGGGTGTCGCCGGGCTCCGTCTGCAGACACTCGGGCCCCCTCCCGGGGCACGCCGCCGGTCCCTGCCCTTCTGTCTTCTGCCTGGCGCTCGCCTCCCCCGCCTCGGGCTCACGTCCCCCGCTGCGCCCCCGGAAGTCGGGGCTTCGTCCCTGCATCGTGCCGTGCCGTGCCTCCCGCGGGTCACCCATCTCCTGCCTCATGCTTGTTCCCAGACTCGGCGCTCGTGCGTTCCGAGCTCACGGTCTCGCTGTCCTCCGCAGGAGCGTTTCAGGGGCCGCGTCACGCCTCCTCCGTGCCGGGCACACTGGCGTGTCCTGGCTTTCTACCCGGCTTGGGGCGGGCGACCTCCACGTGTCCGATCAGCGTATTCGGGCATTGGAAGAGAGACAGTGCACGGCAACTCTCCAGGAGGAGCTGCAGACGGGCCCCGGGGCCCGGCGGGCCACGCGGTTGAAGACCAGCAGGATCCTCGTCCATGCCCAGCACTGAGCGTGCGTCACCCTGTCCTGTGTGAGGCGTTGCACGGTGGGCGAAAAGAGCTCATCCTTGCTTCAACTCACATCTCGTGTGTTCCCCGGCTGCTGCCCCTTGCCACACCCGGATGGTCAGGAAAAGCCTGTCTTCCCTAGGTTCATGCATTGCCGAAGAGCACTCTGATAATACTCTGTGTTGGGTCACGTTCCGTGCGCTCGTCAACACCTCGGCTTTCATGAGACCCTCCTCATTACATGCTTCGTCCTCTCTTTGTTTGGTAGAATGTGTATTATTATTAACCTCAGACAGAGCCATTCAGTTATTTTTTTTTTTTTAGGTAATTATCAGCAGGTTCGGGACAGGCATTCAGTGCATGTAAATATTCTCGCTGTGAACGTTCAGGGCACAAATAATAGAATACGTTGCAGCGTCAGGAACAAGATAAATGGGCATAGGGTTATTTGCACGGCGCATTGTCGCGTGCCTGGGACTCGCACCCAGGAGACGATGTGCACAGCAAATCTCTCCAGTGGCCGGGGCAGTACGAGGATGGTGGGAAACCCACAGCCTCTGCCCTCCGACCCCAGAGGCTCTGAGGTATGACCTGTGTCCGGCTCCCCCAGGTCCTGGTCTGTTGGCTTGCGTCCTGCACTTCCCCAGGTGCCTTCCTGCTCAGCGGTCACCTGCTTGACGCTCACGGGAATTTCACATCGAGGGGCCGCATCTCCACGTCACACCGGTCCCTAAACAGGATGGGGCTGTGCCTCGTCCGTGGTATGAGGCTCACGAGTGGCAGCGTGCGCCCGTTGAGGCTGTGCCTTGGGAATCCCCGCACGTCTGCGAGATCCTTCCGAAGAGTCCCTGGGCCAAAACCTTGTGATGACGATGATCCGACACCGTGGCCTCTTTCAGGTCCTTGTGAGTTTTGTGGGAACAGCGTGATGCCTGATATTATAATGGCTCGAACGCCGAAGGCAGTACGGAAACCTGACCGTCTTTTATCCACGTCACTAAGGCGATTGGTGTAGATTCAAAACAACGGGACCCTAATCGCTATTTAATATCATTATTGTCATTAAAAGTGTCATTGATATTAGCATGTCAAGGGCTTCGTGTATTACACAGACATTTGATACAGCCATCCCTAAAGGCTTGACTGGCTTGCGGGTTGTCATTTCCACCTTAGTAAAATGTTGATAAAGAGGGTGCACCCCAGAAATGTTCCTCGTGGTCCTCAGTCATTTTGATGAGATAAAGTGGTCCCCGGGCCCAACGTTTTGAGGACGGATGAGTCACCCCCTTCCTGCTCCGTAAGACCAGGATGAGAAAGGCTGAGCCGTGTCTTAAGAAGCCGATTTGTGTTGACCGGAGAAGCTACGGGTTGACCCTCTCACGACTTTGAGGAAACCTGTTCCTTGCATCGTTCCTCAGTCTCAGAGACACGAACGCCCGTGGCGGTCGTCCGGAAGAGTGACAGGGCTCTCGCCTGTGTCCTGGGAAAAGCCGGGGAGGAATGACCGTGGAGCGGCAGGGGGAAGCGCCCAGCGAGCTGAGCAGTGTGCACGCCCCGGGGGGCGACGGGCCGTGGCGTGAGTGTGGACATGCGTCTTTCTGCGCACTTCTTACTCACTCAGCCGGACCACGATGGGCACCGTGGGACCTCGCTCCACGTCACCAGCAGGTTCCTGGAGCTGCACAAAGGGGCGAACAGCAAAACCTATTCACCGCGCGGGCCGATGGCTATGCACCAGATTGGATGCCCTTCGGCGTCTCATGAGCGTCATGAGGACATGATGCTGAGCACGGGACCGGCAGGGTAGACCTGGCGAGTCACGTGACGACCCGGCTTCTGTGAATGTTAGAGAGAAGGGTTAATGCCACCTGCTCCTCCAGGCAGCGCCTCGCCCGGATGGGCCCCGCAGACGGGGACTTCTCTATGCACGGAAGTTTCCGGACAAGCGGCTGTGGGCGCCTTTTCCCTCGCACAGCCCCTTCTTCCACATTGGTGTGAGGGAATCACGGGGCGAGGGAGGGGTTCTTGAGCAGTGATGGAGTGGGTCCAGGGGCAGCCCGAGCCGCCGGACGAGGCCGACGTAGCACCTGGCGACCAGACTTTGCGCATCGAGGCTGTGAACGTCCCTGCGGGGCTGTCTGTCTGGTCTTCCTACCTTTTCAAGGACGAGAAAGCGGGTACTTGCGCAGCTGGCCCCTGTCTCCCACACGTAGATAGTTGTGTGTTCATATTTATTTGGGGTCTTTTTTTTTTTTTTCTCCCAGCTTGGGTTTGTTAGCAGAATTTAGCTTTGAAAGGACACTTTGCCTCATTGGTAAAACCTGTATTTTCCTAGTGCTAGTTAACAAAAGCAGAATCGAATATTGCTATATGTACTTCAAATGGTAAAAACCTGCCTCAACGTCCATGGTTTTCAACTATGTCCAGAGAATCTCCCCTCAAATAGTCCATGTCCCATCTGAGTGCCGAGAGCCAGGGTTTTCGGTGTCCCATGGAAAGTAAGCACGTGGAATGAATACTGATGGCCCCGTGACCGAACTGTCATAATCCACGTGTGTGTGACTGAGTCAAACATAGCTGTTCAAGCAACATGAACATTAACTATGGATGAACTATGAAGCGTACGTCTGAATTAAAAAAACAGAACCCTTTAAATGATTTACGTTGTACGTTTTTATCTAAGCACAAAAAGATTGGATCCGAATTTTCTTCGCTTTGCTCTCTGCCGTTTGAGGCTACGCTACCCCCTTGGACCTTTTTGTCTTTCTATTATTTATCGAGAGAAACAGCAAAGATAACGTGTGGATGACGTTGAAGGATTTTCCCTGTTTTACAAAATTTGGAGTGAGAACGTCGAAAGTCGAGTTGTAAGGGAGGCAGGTGAGCGGGTGCTGAGTTGTTTTGTTTTGTTTTGTTTTTTAATTTTTCGGAGGATCTGTAGGGAGACGCAGAATGCCCGTACACACGTCCGGGAAAGGGAGGGCCTCCGTGCTCCAACACCGTGAGGATTTTCTTAATTCCGGGGTACACTCCTCGGACCACAGAGACCAGAGAGCTGAGGGGGCAGGACAGAGCATGCTCTGCTGCCTCTAGCCGAGGTGATGACGGAACCTGTTTTACACCAAACGGGAGAAGGAATGGGAAAGGTATGGGATCCTCGTCCCCAATCCACGTGGCCCCCGGGGACAGTGCTTCTCTGAGCAAAGCCGTCAGGTGTGCAGGAACTCGGCCTCAAGGCAGGAAATCTGGTGGCCTGGAAAACGTAAGATGTACAACGTACCTTCCCAGTCTCGAGATGTAGAGAGAAAAACATCACTGAAAAGTCTATGGGACAAGAGCAGACCCATTTGCTCAAAGGGAAGGGCTTCCTTTCCCTGAGGGGTCTGAAGATGCTAGGGCTGCAGGGAGGCAAGGGATTCTCGGAACTTCTATTAAAAAGCCAGGGATTGAATCACTTCATGGGAATACGGTAAAGGAGGCGGAGCTCAGATTGATCTTACTTTAAACGAAAGACAATTCAGGGATGAAATGTGTGTCCAAGCCCAATCGAGTTCCCTAATGTGACCACTGTTAGGAAAACAAGACTTCCCTGATCCTCCTCAGATTCCAAAGAGGAGCTTTTTATTACTTGATAATACTTCACGCTGGCAAAGTAAAAAGGAAGCAACGGTTCTTCTGACAAAGGATTAAAGACGGCTCAGATCACCTCGGTCTCCCACGAAGAAAATAAATAGGAACCGGGGGAAGACAGAGGAAAAGGCTGCTGTTTTTAATAATGCATCCCAGTGCGTAGTTTACACTCTTCCACGGGATTTTTTTTTCTTTTTTTTTTGGAAAGTATGACATCATAAAATGGACTCTCTTGAAATCCCAAGAATGTTCCGGAAGACGAGTAGCATACACACAATGGGAATGGGCTTTTAACGAACGTAGGCAGACATGGCTTTGTCACACAGCACGTTCCGGAAAATTCTAACACAGCATTTGACTGCGAGACAGGGAAATATAACGCCCTCCAGGCGAACAAGAGCACTTTCGCTTCAGAAAAGAAAACAAAACACAATAAGGAACAGGAAAATATTCCTTTCCGGTGACATTGTCTACGACTCCCGTCCAGCATTTTATTCTTGTTCCTTTTATTTTTTCTTTTTTAACTCTTTCGACTATAACCTTAAACTCCAGGCAGCTGGAGACTCACTGTTTTCATCCTCGCCGAATGATTTTCACAGTTATCTTTAACCTCATTAACTTTCTGAAATGTGTATTTCGAATTATAGCGTCAGCCACGTTCATAGCTCAAGTTTCTAGCTTTTGAGAAGTAAAAGGGCCAAATCAGTGAGACATTCAAAGACCCACCTTAGCATGACCGTACAAAGACTACGAGTCAGTCAGAAAGAGACGTGGACTGCCAGAATTGGGCCATTTAGTAGAAGTTTGTGATTGTTTGTGATTCCCAATCGTCTGATGACCCAGGAAAATACGTGCATGGCGATGTTTCCATATTATGAATATAGAAATAAAGCTGCTACGCGGCATGTCTCTATGATATATGTGTACATAGAAAAGTCATACACAAACACACACATGCAGAGACACATCTGTGCATCTGGACATAATGCCACGGACGTATTTTAACAACCGTTTTCAGAGTAAACAGCAGAGCACGTGTGTTCTGCTCGGCAGCCTCGGCGAGGGCTGCGTCTTTTCACACGTGAGTGAGAATCTGCAGGTCGGGCCACGCGGCCCACATTCTCCCCCCTCGATGATGCCCGAATCCAGCTCTACGCTCCGGGCGTGTGACCTCCTGGGCCCCGGGAACCGAGAGCGTGCGGTCTGCCCTCACACGGTTGAGCGGGCCTCGGCTGGGCCACAAAGTCCACGGAAGGTGAAGGCACGGATGGCGGGTCCCGCGGCGGGAGTCGCCGTAGGTACCGCGAGGAGAGGGAGTGAAGTAAGTGTGCGGAACCCAGACGGGCGTCCGGCGGACGTGAGGCACCAGCGACAGAGACCAGTGGGGTGCAGGCCGGCCGACGCTCTGAGCTGACGTGTGCGATGGGCGCCATGTCCTGCTCGGGTCTACAGCGATGAGCCATCGGTCTGACCCCTCTAAGTCCCTGCGAAGGTCACTGGACCCCAGAACGACTCCCAAAACCTCCGTTTTTTTTAATGGGATATAAACCGTGATCTGGGAAAAATGGAAGCGTCCTCGCCATGCAGCCACTGGTCGGAAGACGCAGAAAGGACTCGGAGATCGCAGGGCCCGGGGAGGAAAGAACCGAGAGACAGGAAGCGAACGACAGGGGAGTGTCGGGAGGAAGCGTCTCCGCCACCCCGGGGCTCGGCGACGTGGGCCGAGGCCAGTGGCAGGACAGCCCCCCCGCGCCCGGCGTCCGGGCCGTGAAGGGCGGGCGCGAGCGGCCAGGGCAGCAGGGCCTGGGAGATCAGCGGCGTCGTTCGGGGCGATTTCTAGATACTCTTTCCTCCCCCCAAATAAACGACGTCCTGAAGACAGCGGCGGGTCCGACGGCGGGACACGTGTGTGCGTGTGCGTGACGGGCTGTCGCGTCGGCGCCCACCCCCGGCGACCGCGTGCACGAGGGCCGTGCGCAGGGTCCTGCGGGGACGGCCCGGGTCACGCCTGGGCAGGACTCCGCCCGCCCGCCTCGCGCTGGGCCCCCCTCCGTTCCCGCCGCCTTCCACGTCTCCTGCCCTTTTGTCTGTGGCAGAGAACCCTCCATTCTCCTGGGGAGCGAAAGCACAACATGTTCCACGTTGTCCTTTGGGCCTCCTGAGATGTTTACGGCTCAACGTGCTCCCAGACCCCCGACCCTCCTGACAGTGCAAGGGATCTGCTCACTGCCTCCGACACCCCGGTACCGTGAGCCGATGATTTTCCCGTCGGGCTTCTTCACCCCACTGATACACGGCACCGGGGAGCGTGGTCCGACGATGGCGCCAGCTCTGACACGAAGACGACCGGGGCACGGACTAGCGAGGCGCTCGGCAGACGTGGGCACAGAGGCGGGGACCCCCGCGGGCTTCTACCTGTGGCTTCGCCAGCGCCTCCCGCTGCCGTCCCCGACCAAAGTCCCCCCTGCGACGTACACACGTTGGAATCTATCGGAAGGGAGATTTGCGGTTTCACGGTGCTACTACAAACCCGTGGGCACCCTCCTTTCGTTAAGAGGGAAAGAAAGGGGAACGCTTTTCAAAACCAAGGGAACAACGGTGAGGGGGACGCAGCTGGTCATCTTGACTGTCGAGCAGTCTAGCAATTCCCACGTTCTGGATTTAATACCAGTGGGTGTCAAACGACCCTTGAAGGATGTTGGCCCATTCAGAGTTCAATCCCTTGACATGGGATTTTCCTGCAGCAACGTGTCCTGTTCTCTGAGCCCAACCTGGCCAGTGCCATCCCACAAAACCATGAAGTCACGCCCTCTCTCTCTCTCTCTCTCTCTCTCTCTCTCTCTCTCTCTCCCTCTCCCTCTCTCCCTCTCCCTCTCTCTCTCTCTCTCTCTCTCTCTCTCTCTCTCTCTCTCTCTCTCTCTCTCTCTCTCTCCTCTCTCTCTCTCTCTCTCTCTCTGTCCCTCACCTCTCTCCCTCTCCTTTTCTCCCTCCTTCCCTCCTTCCCTCCCTCCCTCCCTCCACATCTCCCTCTCTCCCTTCACTTACTTGGAGAACCCGGGCTGCAGAAATGCAGTAGAAACATTTACATCTCACGGTGGGAGCACAAGATGGTGAGATGCTCGTCTGACAGCGTAACCCACGGCTTCAATCTCCCTAAAATGGCACGCGAGGCCATTGCTCGTGTCGGGGCCATTTCGATGACCTTCCTCTGCGCTGTGACTGTCTCCCTGTGGTCAGCTGTAAGAGCGAGCGTCTCACGCTGGCTCAGTGCTCCACGATGGGAGCGGGAACTCACCCCACTTGGTGAGGGGCCTCGTGCAAAATACACTGCTATCTCTCCTGCTGTCGGTCAAATTGTGTTCCCCCCCCAAAAAAAAATATCTACGTTGAGGTCCTCACACCTAGGACCCCAGAGTGAGGCCTTTTCTGACGATGGAGCCGTCAGGTGAGGATGCGTGTGGCGTCCTCATCCAAAGGAGTGATCGGGACCCAGGGACTCACGCAGGAGGAGAATGCTGTGGGAAGGGACCGGAGAGCAGGGGGGTGACCACCCACACACCCTGGGGAGACCCCCGCCCTGCCCCGCCCTCTCACTGCCCCGGAGGACCACGCCTGCCGGCAGCTTCGCGTCAGACGGCCGGCCTCCGGCTCGGTGACCCACGCCTTGCAGCCCGCGGGCTGCGGCACTTCTTGGGGCAGCCCCGGCAAACTCAGAACGCGAAGAAGACCAAGCTTGCGACCGATGGCGGACCGGGCGTGGGCTACTGGATTCAAAGTACACCATCGGCCGCAAACAGCCAGGACCGAACAGTGAGCTGGAGGAGAACAGAGGCATGCACGAGCTCCTCCGCTCCGTACGTGCAAAACCGTCTTCCTCCTCTGTTATGGCAAGAAATGCGCAGTGAACCACTGATGGGGACCTGCAGTTTAAACCTTCAAACGGACGGCGCGCTGTTAGGTCGATCGCGCACAGTAAGGCTTCTGATGGTGACCGTGGGACTTGAGCGGCGCCTGGAGACAGGAATCTGACCAAGACGACCCCTCAAACTGCTCGTGGCCTTCGATCCGGCTTCTCGTCCCCCTCCACGATGGTTCCCTGAGAAACACACTCCACCGAGCAAGAGAACTATGTGTACGTGGGGGACGGTGCCGAATTGCTCTGCAATAGGTCAGGAGAACTGAAACGGCCATTGATAAAAGCTGGGCAAGTGATAGTGATGGCGAGGTGGAATATTAGGCAGCCATGAAAAATATAGCATCAGTGTGTGTGTGTGTGTGTGTGTGTGTGTGTGTGTGTGTGCACGCATGGACCTGTGTGTCCTCCTGCTCTAACCTAGACTATTCCAGAAGGTGCAGGAGAAATTTGTAACACCCTCTGGAGGACAGCAGCTCTGGACCCGCTCGGTGAGCATGACTGACCCTGGGTGGCACGCCTGTATGCTGTCTCGGCCTTCTGATTTTTTTCCCCGCGTGCTCTGACTTCCAGTTAGAATCACCCACTGAGTCGTCTTGAATGCCTTTCTTTCCATTCACACAATGCTAGGCTGGGCTCTTCTGTGTTTTAATTAAAAAAAAAAAAAGTCAGGGACCTTCCACGAACAGTGAGCGCTCTACGGAGGAGGCTCGGGACCACGCAGTCTGCAGGTGGGCGCTGCTCGCTCCCGTCCGTGCCCGGACGCACTGCGAATGGACGTGCTGCTGTCCACGCAGCTCGCCGCGGGGTACGGATTCACACCGACCTGACTTCTGGACAACGAACATGTCCGGCGTTCCGGGAAGGGACGAGATGTCTTTAAAACAGCTGCTTCTTGACATGCTGCCGCACAGCTTCCGTGTTCCACAGAAGAAACGTACCTTTGGGGGCCGGGTTGAACATCCGCCCGGGTTCCAGAATGGCTGACGTCGTTCCTGGGCCCGTCTCGAAGTCTCTGTTTTGTGCTTGAAAAGGAAGAAGGCATCATTAATAATCATAAGAACAGGGGGCCGCCAACCTGGCATTTCACAGCCCCGGAGGCCACACCCCGAGTTCTCACGCAGATCCGCGGCCTGAAAACCCCGCCAGGAAGGATGACGCACTTACAACAGCCTCAGGAGCCCACGGCTTTGGGTGCCGCTGCAGCCGCCGGCTGTCATCGGTGAGAGCACATCTCAGGAAGGTTCCGGAAAGCGAGCACTTGACATTTCGTTAATTGCGCGACATTAAAAAGTGAACAGCCCGGGAAGTGCGTGCGGTGATGATGAGCACACTGTGTGTGTGTGTGTGTGTGTGTGTGTGTGGTGTGTGCGCGTGCGTGCGGGTAACAACGAGGCAGAAATGGGAACTCGATACCGTCGGGATTCGGAGCACGCTCGCTCTCCGATCAGCCGGACGCCGGCTCGTTTGTGAGTGTACAAAAAACCAGTTTCTTGGGTGGCTTTGGCTTTCACCAAAACCGGACCCTAAGAATGCCTGAAGCGGAAGTTTGCCAGCGTAAGCAGTGCTTTTTGGATCTTCTTTGGGACAAAAGAAGAATAATAAGAGAGGTCAGTCAGATGCCATGAATATCACTATTTTAGGGGGAAAAAAAAATAGTCTGAGCTGTAGGATGAAGCGATGACTCGGAGCTAAAGAGAAAATGGGAGCCCCAGACAACATAATTTCTATTTTTTCCTTTTCTTTCTTTTTCTCAAGTTCATGCCGAAGCTGTCCCACATACATCTATCTAGGTCAAAAACTAAAATCTGCTCCTCTGTGATAGCAGCACTGGCTTAACCTGAATAACACATTTTTAACAAGAACAAAATACCGATGCCCAGGTCCAATCCTGCAAGTCGCAGCTCAGCCGGTGAGAGGTGGGGTCGGAAACAACCCCCTCCCTGACTCTGCTGACAGCCGAGGGGCAGCGAGCCTCAGGGGCCGAACTCGCTCATTCGCGGGTCCTCGTGGTAAGGGAGCTCTGTGACCCCCGAGTCCGTAACGATGACGGTCTGGGCTGGGATGCTGAACACTTTGGGGCCCACCGCTGATGCATGAGGAAAGACAGGTGGCCTCATACGTCTGCAGGGCTGGTGCCATTGGGTGGAATGCTCAGGAGAGAGATGGAGATTTTTGTAAAATCGGCGTTCGACGGACGTGTTCATTTTAGCTGCGTAAGTGACCAACCTGGAATGTGAAATCGTCCACGGGAATGTATAAATGTCATGGAAAACATTTCCAACGATATTCGCTCCGTCAGACAACTGAGCACTAATTTGAAAAGAATAATCACATTGGCAGAACTTCATCTGTCAGAGGAGCTAAGTGATTTACATCGAGTATTTCCTTCCGTCTTTCTAACAAAGTTTGTAGCAAATCTTTACAACACACATAGGGTGACATGATTCTTCCTTTATGTGATGGAAGGATTAGTTACACTTTGGTATGTGAGTAAGACAATGTGTGCAATTTATTATGTTAAAATTACTAGCCGCTATCATTGACCTGTGAGGTTGCAATGTACTGGAAAAATAAATCAGTTGAAATACAAAATGTGAACTTTTGGCTAAAATATATATATTATAATAATTATTTATAATAATGTAATATATAATAATAATATGTTATAATATTATATATTTATATAATATATTATATATATTATATACATATTATATATAATATAATATATATTATAATATATAATATTAACATACATCATATATATATAATAGAAACATATATCAATATATTAATATTAATACATTACATATCAATTATATTAATTACATTAAATATTAATATACTAACTATATTAATATATTAATTTTATTATCGTTAATTATATTGATATATTAATATATAATATATAATATATAATATATAATATATAATATATAATATATAAATATAAATATACTATATATATATAATATATAGAATGTATATTATATATAAATATATATTAATATATAAGATATATTATATATATTATATATAATATATAATATGTAATATATATATATATAATATGTAATATATAATGTATAATATTATATACATATATATATATTATTTTAGGTTCCTTCAACAGCATTGCTTCCCTCCACAAATAAACCCAGCAAGGGAATATAGATAGGTAGGGAAGAAACCCTTCTATCACAGTGCCATGCAGCAGGAATATAAGGCTAGCCATTTGTAGAACTGGAACGTTTCTGGAAGTTTCTTTATGATAAGTAAAGCTAGGAGGTAAAATCCATGTTAGTAATAGATCTATGAAATCTCCATATCGTCATCCCAACGTGCAACCAGTCGTGATCAGTGTAAAAACATGAATCACATGGCGTGTATGCTGTTCTGGGGTCACTCTAATTGGAATCCGATATGTTTCCCAGTTTGATCACAGCCCAGGTGAGACTGGCCACACGTCCTCTGCTCAGGCCCCCGTGTGGCTAGTCACTGTCACACGGTCTCACAAAGGTCTTAATCATGGTTCTTTTTCCCTCCAGCCAATAACCTATAACTACACCACAGACATCTAATACTGTGGGAGGGAAGAGGTGGATGGGGCCGTAAACGGTGTCTCGTCCAAAGATGCCGTCTGACCGCTGATGTGCCCAGGGCTCGGCGTGTTTAAGTGGCTTGTCCGGTCACAAAGTCGATGGGAAAACTAGGGTTAGAATTCAGTTCTCAGAGCAGGTTGGGACTGTTCTACTCGTGTGTGTGTGTGTGTGTGTGTGTGTGTGTGTGTGTGTGTGTGCGTGTGCGTGTGCGCTTTAATTGAACTCCCTTGCATTTCCCCCTTACTCCTAGTGCCCTAGGATGACACCATCCTTTGGGACTATCATTCAAGCTGTCTGTGGTGGCTGGTCATCCCGTGGTCCCCTGAGCATTCCTGCCCTATCAAAACCACTCCCTTTCCATGGGGCAGGGCTGGGATTGACTTCCGTCCACAACGTGGTCATGGGAAGCACTTTCTCAGCTGTGATTAACGTCCCCAATTAGTTGATTCTGAGTTTGTCAAAAGGGAGATTATCCCGGGTGGGCCTGATCTAGTCCAACAAAGGGCCTTGATGTGGGTCTGATGACTGAAGCGTTCATGTAGGGGAAGAGCTGTGGGTGGCCTCCAGGGACTGTGACAGCCTCCAGGACCTGGGGCGAGACTCTAGACAACGGGTAGCAAACACGTGGGCTCTCCAGTCCCGTAGCTGCAAGGCAGTGACTTCTGCCCAGGACTCCAGCGAGTTTGGAAGTTGGGTGTTTCGCATCTGAACCTTCCGGCGAGAGCGCACAGCCTTCTGAGATCCCAAGCGAGCACCGGCTCAGCCACCTAGACCCCTCAGGCACGGAGCCTACGAGTCACATGTGTTGATTTAAGTCTCTGTGATGGAGGTGGCTTTCTGAAAAACAACGGAAAATGAATATAATATAGTTACATTTTCAAATGGATATGGATAGCGGATCCCTTTTTATGACTGGCGTCATTTATTCATTTTTTATGGACTTTCTCTAAAGCAAAGTGTTTGCAGAGAGTGGATCAATCTGAGATAATGAGTGAAAATTAGGAGTTACTTTTTATGCATAGTACATTGGTTTTTATAGGTCACTTGTCTTGTTTAAACCATTCGGGTAAGTGATCTTAGGGAACGTTGAGCTTTCTCGTTACGAAATCAACCTACTTGGATGGCACTAAGAAATTGTTATAAAATTTTAAAAACGCGAATCATATTTATGAGGCCTACCTGGGAGATGCTGTGGGTTCACCTGCAGACCACCATGATAAAGATGTTAAGAATATCACAATAAAGCGAGAAACATGAATTTTTTTTGGTTTCCCAATGCATGTAAAAGTTATGTTTACACTATACTGTCGTCTGTTAACTGTGCAATAATTATGTCTTTAAAAAAAAAAGAAAACAATGTACCTACCTTAATTAAAATATCCATTATTGCTAAAAATACTAACCACCACCTGAGACTTCAGAATGCCATCATCTTTTTGCTGATGGAGATTCTTTAATTTGTAAAAAAAAAATGCATCATCTGTGAAACACAAAAGAGCAACGTCTGAGAAAAGGAGGTATTCCTGTCCGATGCAGATCAGAAGATTTTCTAAAAACGGTGTTGAGACTTCTGTAACTGGAGGAGGCATATTCTAGACTTTGGTCAGGGGCTGTCGGTCGAATACCTACAAGCCTACGATGACCCAGGGTCTCAACGCCAGGGTCTCACGCTTCTGCTTACGTGTCTGGGTGACATCTGAATAGCGTCTCCATGAGGGGGACCTGTGTTGGTTTGCGCAAAGGCCACCACTCGTTTATGAAAAGCCTTTGGCATGGTAATAAAGAGAGAGAGGAAAAATCAATGCGTTCACTTCAAAAATCAATAGATTGCTGAGGTGTGGGGGTGAGTGTAGAAAGCACATAATTACAGAGATATTGGGAGGGGACAGACCTAATATTTAAACCTGTCACACAAGCAAGGGGTTGGTGTGGGGTGGGACAGGTGCTTTGACAGCCTGGCTTCTGCAGGCAGGTCTCCCTATCTGTTAAATATCCTCGCAGGCGCTCGTTTTCTAAGCGTTCTGAAACCTCGGTGCTTTGTCTCGATGGTGAATGGCCCCTATTTACCCCAACACACAGGTGAGCAAAATATCTGACAGGGATGCATAGCCCGTGGTGGATTCAGAGCCAACATCTCCACTGTCTGTCTCACGGACATTACGATGGAATCGTACGTGGACCCATGAACTATTTCCACGTAACCCAGTATCCCCACACACAGAGCTTAACGCACGTAGTCACGTAAGCCCTTTCTTGTCTCACAGTTTCTGTGGCTCAGAGACCTGCGTGGGGTGCACAGAGGCTGAAGACGCTGGCCAGCTGTGACCTCATCTGGATATTCGAAAGGAGAAGAGCCGGCCCCCCAATGCATTCCGGTTGCCAGCAGAGTTACGTTCCTCGTGAACCCCAGCCATGTCTGGCTGTCAGGGCAAGGGCCACTCCTATGTCCTCAAGGCCACCCTCGGCCGCTCGCCAGGTGAGCCTTCCAACATGGCTACCTGCCTGTTGAGCAAGACAACGTCCTAAGAGGGTCTTCCAGCTAGATGGAATTGTAGGTCGGATAAATAAACACCAAAGTGACATCCTACAATCCTGGACATACCCAACAAGATGGCAGATGAGAAGACAGGGCCACCTTGAAATCTGTCCAACACAGGTGGATCTCAAGTGGACTTCTCCAATATGGCTGCTCGCTTCCCTGACGCACAGACAGAACCTTTCTCTCGGGAAGGTCTCTGTCCAGCTGCAAGATTCACTCAGACCCACCCACGGTAACCTAACTTTAAAGCAACTCAAACTCGATGAACATGGAGCCAATAATTACATCTGCCCTCTCCCTTAAATGTTTCCGTAGTTTCTGTCCGGACACAAGTCTGTGTCTCACCGACTCTCCAGGGGAGGGCATTCAACAACGATGTTCATGCCAAGAAATGGGGGACCGCTGAGGTCACCTCAGAAATACATTGTCCATCGCTGTATAATTAAACCATTTGTGTACAAATTCAAGAATATACAATTCCGCCCACAGCCATTGATGATGCGACAGACAGTTCATAAAATAAATAGTTTCTCAGGCAAAATGACTTCCATGGTGTTTTACTCAAAAAGTCCTTATAAAGACCCTGTGAAAGGACATAATAAACCCAAGATGTTCTAGGAATTAGTGTGCAAGAGAAGTAAAGCCTCTCTCTCAGTCATTTTTGGTAAATTTGGAAATATGTACTGATTGCAAACATAACCTTAATGCAGTATTAACAATTTAGATTACAAAGTAAAGGAAGTGAAGTAACCGGGAAGAGAAATGGTAAACTAATAACGGATGAGGGACGGGGCAGGTATTTGACCAGTTCGAATGCGTCACCACGATTGTCTTGCGCAGGTAGGGGATTCGTAGTGAACTGGATATGCAAATATTTAAAACAGCAAGTGAGGGAAAATGAGAAAACTGAGCTAGAGATGAATGAACTCTCCAGACGTTAGGAAAGAGAGAGAAATAAAAGAAGCCTGATTTGAAAAAAACAAAAACATTAAGAGATGGAAAAACACTCAACACCATGTGAAATCTGTCCAGTGACAGACAGCAGGAATCACCAGAGACGTAACAGGCTACGCTGCCCTATTGACAGGCAGAGACTCTCAGTCCGCATGCACACTCCGGAGACTCCATGGCGTAGCTCTGAAATAGTTACTGACCCCCCCCCCCCTGCAGCCACACGCTGAAAAGGGTTTGGAAACTATACAAGCGCATGATCCGGAAAATGAAGCCGCCGTATCACCGAACGGAAGGCACCAGCAGGCACCATGGGTTTGGGGCATGACGCCATCAATCGGAAGAGCATCCAACTAAAAACTCCACGGTCGTCTCCAGCTGCAATTTCAGGGCTAACGACTGTTGACCCCAAGAAAGAAGAGCCCGAGCAAGAAGGCTTCCTGGTGGGCAACTGGGCTCAACGTGGAAGAAGAAACACAGAGCCTAGCAGCCAGTTCTTACGGGGGCCTCTCACGCACGCCCGCCGCGAACCCGCTGCCCGGCCCGTGGTCCCGCGCTCTGAGCCAGCCCTGCGAAAGGACTTCTTGCACCTGCATGTCAGCAACGGGACTAAGACTCGCCCTGCCCCGCCAGAGCTATGCAGCTCCGTCCCCGTCAGCATCTTCGCCGATGGAGCGGAGTGGTTCCGTTCTGACGAGTCAGGACAGCGCCCTTTGGGCCAATCAAATCGCGAGGGTTTGAAGGCCTCCTTTGCTCGGGGATGAGGATGAAGGAATCAGGGACCAGGGACGGGGACTCTATCTACATACACCAGCTCCCGCAAAGCCCGAAGACTGTGTGTTTCTCCGACTGACGCTGACGTGCCTAGGAAGTCTTGGCAGAGCAGGGCAGGGCAGGGCAGAGCTGTGTAGGGAGGCAGGGGCCACACACCGAAGCCACAACACAGTGAAGCTGTTTGCACCAAATGGTCTCCTTCTCCCCCACCCCCGATCATTTCGGGGGTTCCTGTTGGCGGACTTGGTGCCCAGGACCCTTGGTTGAGAAAAGAGTCTTGACCAAAGCTTCCAAGGACAGAATTCCCCAAAGCTATTGTGAAAACACGTCTCTGCGGTAAGATTTCAGTGAACCTCTGTCAACGATGCCAAACGTAAAGACAAATAAAAATACAAGGACGAAGCCGGGTCTGTGCTAATGAACGGGCGTGATCGAATGGATGTCTCCTAAAAAGACAGTGAATTACGTCGAACAAAGAACTACGCCTGCATTATTTAGATGATCTGAATTATCTACACAGTTTTCCCTCTGCCGAGAAGGCCATCTCAAAAAACGGTGTTCAAAGCATCAAGATCATCAAGATTTTGTCCACTGTCCATTGTGCAATGAATTATATTAACCAGCAGCAGTAAGAAAGTATAAAAATATACATGTACACACACACACACATAGATATGGAATCTAAATATGATTGTACAACGGCTACATAGTCAAACTGCAGCATGGATCAGACGGAAGACGGAAATGAGAAAGAAATGAACGATTATTGGAATGCATAGGAGAACGTCTTCATGTCCTTGGGTTAGGGAACGTTGCAGGTCACAGCTAGTCACCCGAGAAGTGCTTCTGTCTCCGGCGTGCTGTTGTGCGCTAAAGGCGACTTTACCTGCAGCCTCGGGAGAAGTGTCTGCCCCTCCCGCAACGACCCAGAGTTCCTCGAATTAGGGGCCCTGCAGCAATCACAGCAGGAGATGGTCAGAGGTAACCTGTTCGCACCCATCTGTAGGTCAGGGCAAACTTCTATTGAGGAAACACTGGTTCTTTCTCGTCGTCCTGCGATCGCCCTTTGAAGCCCCCAAGGCACCTGTCTCATCCCGAGCGCAGGGTGTCTCGTGTCTGACCCCTCCTGCGGGGGGGGGGTCTCTGCGTCACGTGGCGGGCTTCCCAGATGTACGTACGTGTTAAGTTTGCTTACCCTTCCTTCCTCATCTGTCTCACGTCTATGTGATGATTGGAGCAGCTGAGAACGTTTGAGGGGGTCGAGGCAAGTTGCCTCCCCTGACCCCTCACGGGTCAAACCTTCTGGCATGCTTTGACATCCACTCCTTCCTCAGGCTCATCATAAGCTCATCCCTCCTATGACTGTTGACACAGGCCCTCAAGTTATTCGAACCGTTTCGTAAATTGTGCTTTTCCCCAGGGGAGAGCCCAGGGCGAGGAACATGACTTTCTCTCCTAGGGCAGCATGGCACAGTCAGCCTCTTGGCTGGTTCCTGGGCCCTGACCCCGGGGGTCCCATGGGAATGAGGCTGCACACCGGCTCCTCCGTGAGTCGTTAATCCATTTTCTTCCACAACAGCAGGGAGCTGCCTCTTCGTGGGGGGTTCTACCACGCTCACATAGCGAACCCTCCGTTTCGACGCGAACATGAGTCTTAGAAACATCTCGAGCACCGTTCGAACATCGCCTCGCAGCAGGCAGAAACCCTATGGCACTGCCAACATGTTGATTTGCCATTTCTCTAAAGCACCCAAACCGAAGCCGAGGTTTAAAAAATAATATATATCACGCAGAAAAGGTAAAAATAGGGTGAGATCGCGAATGACATTTTTTTTATATCGATGTCGGAATTTCACGATTCCAACGTGACAATGGGTTTCGTTAGCAGAGCGGATCCCATTAAATGTCCAGGAGGGGAAAAAAAAATGATGTTCATCAAAAAGAGAAAAAAAAAAACACTATGGTTATTGAAGTCAGTAGAAACATAAAACGTTACACAGAGGTATGGTAGAAGTGTCCTTTTTTTTAAAAAGCACACCTCGAATGATTTCATAAGTAAACACGGAAATGTCTGACTTGACTTTCTTTAACATGGGAGTTACAGTTGACCTCTTGGAAGAATTCTTTAAAACTTGAAAATATAAAATGAGGACCACCGTTCCTGGGCCATTGCAATTCTGGGTGAAATGCCACAAGGAGAGAGGCAAAAAAAAAAAAAAAATTAAAAAAAAATAATAATACTGTTGCTGCACATTCTTTGATGCTACAACTTTGTATAACAACGTAATAATCACATTAAAATCATCACCTTCCCGCATAACCTAGTCCTGTAATAAAAGGAACTGTGGAAATTCAATTAGCTGCAGAAAAGTATTAACCGGAGCACATTTGATTTTAAGTGCGAGGCAATTAGAGAGAAAACAGCATTCGTTTCATTATTTTCTCTGAAATAAGATTATCTCCAGAATCCACTTCGCACTTTCCAAAAACATGATTATTTTCCTCTCTCCTTCCTGTAGCCGAATCTATATTTGGAGAGGGATTCGGGTGGAGCCGTGCCCCATAGGCAACAGCTGAGCGAAGAGAACAATTATTAAAGTTAATAATTAGAAAGATGGTGGGTGATAACCGTACCCAGGCGTTTTCCTCTCTGTACCCACAGGGTGCAACCCGAGTGCCAGCCGTGAGGGGTCACGTGACTCCTCCTGCCTTCCGAGGTCCCTTCGTGACGGGTGCCTAGGAAAGGATCAAGGACCCACCCCACGTTCTGCTTTGGTGGCCCGTGAGCGAGCCCAGGAATCCGGGCGACCTGTAGGCTCTGGTCAGTCAGTGTCTGGGGCTGGGGGGGCCCTCACGTGGGTTCATACCTGACCGCAGGTGGCGTGCTGCCTGTCGGGTCTGCTCTGCCAACGGCCGCCCCAGTGGCTTCACCTCCCCAAGGACGGCGTGGACGAGGGATCACGGAGGGCATGGCGGCAGCACTCCTTTTAAAATAAATAGCGGAATGTCTCATCTTAACGATCCTTGGTTGCCCCCTGGGGACATGGCGTCTTTCCTGCTGACCTTGTGGGGGCAGGAAGGGGAAGATGGCGAATCCTCCTTGTACCCTTCCTGGTTCTTCTGGTCAGACTAATGGTAAAATTAACAGGCAGATTAACAGGAGAAAACGAGCAAAGGCAGTATGTGCGTACAGTCCGGGTCCCATTAGCATAGGAAGCCGTGGACGGATCGGTCGATGAGGCGATGACATCTGATGAGTTCAGGGTGGCGGGGAGCGGTGGTGGCTTGGGACTCAAAGGGGAGGAAAGACATTCCCATGGAGACGGAGGAGCAGATCTTTGGTCCACGAATGTTTGCTGGGTCACCTTTAACAAGGGGGCACAGAGAGGACTTGGGGCAGGCTGACCTTCCCTGTCCCCCGTCTCTCTGACACACTAGTCCTTATCAAACTGTACTGGCCTGGATGACAGCACTTTCACAGAACAGTTCCTCCGCGAAGCGCTTTGAGGCAGTTCGGTGGAAGGTCAATGGTTTTGCCTGTGTTTTTTTTGTGTGTGTGTCTTAAAAATAACGGGCTTAAAATCATCCATGTCCCCAAAGGCAGGTCGGAGTTGGCATGGCACGCTGTGTCGTCCTTCACGATGAGCCGCCGAGACGCCCCCTTCCTTCTAGCCCGGGGAGGGGGACGCTCTCTACCCCGCGAGCCGTCACCGCACTCCCCACGCCCTCCCCACCCACGGGAGGCGCGACTGGGCGTCTACCTGCTCCTCCTTGCCAGCTGGCGTCCTTGCTCAGCGGGACAACGGGGCACAGTGTTCTGCAGGTGCAGCCGTAAGCGGCTCAGCCCGGCAGGAAGCTAACCGGTGACGTCACCCCGCCGTGACTAAGATATCGGCAGGAACCAGCGGCACGTGGGCGGTGGCTAAGCGTCCCCGGGGGGGACACAGCGCCTCCCACGTGGGTCACCGTCTCCTTTCCTCGCTGCACGCACATGAACCCGGCACACGACAGCCCCGCGGCGTGTCCGAGTGGAGCACCCCGAGACGCCGGCCCTGGAACTCGGTGGCATGCTCGGACCGGGCGTCGGACAGCGCAGAATCCGCAGCGATGCGGCCGAGTCCGTCTGGCCCTGGTGTCCAGTGTCCCCGCCCCTGCAGGTCCGGCCCCCGCTGACCCATTCCCGTGCCGAAGACGCATTTCAAGGACGTTTCCCGAAGCCGGGATTGAGCAGACGGTGTCCACGAAGGCACCGACGGTGGCGATTTTGGGCTTTGCGGGCCGGACGGTCCGCGTGGCAGATTCTGCTGTCCTCATGTCCGGAAGCACAGCGAGCTGGTATTGTAACGGACGCCGAAAAATTCATGACAGCGAGAGGGTGTGTGGCGTGAAGCCTGGCGGGTGGGGAGGTCCCCCGGTGACGACAGAATCAGGAAATCTGATGACAAGAAACACCAACCGACGTGAAATGGCAAGAGAGCAGAAATCCCCCTCTCGCCCAGTTGTGTGCGTTTTCCAGCCGGAAACAGACAGGACAGGCTGTTCCCTACACATCCAGACCCCCTCGAGGAGCGTGCACCTGGCGGGGGTTCGTTCTTTGCGCCTCCGATGAGCAAACGGATTCCTTGCACACACAGCCACGGCCCCGCCCAGGAGAGGAATTTCACGCTGCTTTTCACAAAACGTGGTAAACAGATCTGGTGGCATTTGAGCTGCGTTCCGCCTTCCTGGGCTTGCCCCCGGGGAAGATCGATGCTCCGGTGCTCCGGTCACGGCTAAGTCTTCGATGCAAGGGTTGGCATCCATGCTCCGAGCAGCACGTGCAGGAAACACCCTCAGAACGCTCCCCGGCCCGCTCCGTCCTTGACCTCCAAAGCCCTTGCCACCTGCAGGCGGTCTGCATGCCGTTCTGGCCGGACAGTCGACGTCAACCTGGACGAGGGCCAATCTCTCTTTGCGTGATTTCGGATTACAGTTATCTTCACAGCGTAACATTTTTTTTGGGTGGTGGTGATTGTTGTTGTCCTTTTCCATTCTGGGTGAAAGAAAAAAAAAAATTCCAATCCCACAGCTGACGATCCGCGACCGAAGGACCAGTGTCACTGTGGGGGAGGGCTTTTTTTTTTTTTTTTAATTCTAGTCTTTACATATATATATATATATATATTTTTTTTTTTTTTTTTAAAGACGGAAACAGCAGGAGAAGATGCAGAAATCCTGGTTGGGGTAGCCCATCACGTCGAAGAGGAGCGAAGCATTTCGAAAGGGAATTCTTCCCGTGCTTTTTTGGATTTTAGTTTCCGGAGGAGAAGCTGTGATGTGCTGTCTTTACTCTTTCTACAGTCTCGAGAGCAAAACTTTTGCTCAACGACGCTAGTGACTTTAAAACTTTTTTTTTTTAATCCTTCAACCGGGTGGAAGCTTGGCCTCGCGCGCAGAGCACATCGACCCTGACTTAATGGGCAGACGAAATTGGTAGTTCAATGTCAAGGTCTAGCAAAACAAACCGAGTGCTTTTTCCATTCGGAGGACTGCAGGCCTGTCGGGAAAGCCGATCCACTTCAAACACCACGACGGCTTCGTTCCAACTCCGTGGTCCCCCTGACGTACCCAGACACAGAATCAACCGTCTTGGGTCTCGGGTTTCCTCAGCACCTTTCGTGGCGAGATGTCTTTTGTCGGAATCTGTTTGGAGATGAACCCTGGGATCTTTCAACTCATGGCCGAGGAAGAACACTCGTGAGTGTGAGCTGGGAAGACAAGAGGTTGTCTGTCCTTTTCTAAACGAGAAAACGCCCAAGGGAAGACGCTCTCCCAGGTGTTTTATCTGGAGCCATATCTTTATGGATCTTCACAGAAAAAGAAAGTCTCTCACAAATTCGAACGGCCATGCGGCTGACCCAGCCAGATCCGCAAACGGTGAAAGGCAGCTCAGGGCCTGGCGGCTTCTCAGGTTGCACACACCGTTTCTGTCGCCTGATTTCTCTCCGTGGGTCGGGGTATTTGCCTCGCCTTAAACGCAGGCAGTCTGCAGACAGGCTCAGGGCACAGACGGCCCGGTCCACACAGACGTTCACGACCAAAGCCGTTTGGGGACAGGCAGCTGTGAACAGCTGAAAGCCCCCCGCATCCGTGCAGAGGCAGTGCTCCAACGGGGGGTCCGTGACAAACACGATCCCACACAAAGGGAGACGATTTTACTCCTTTTACGACCACCGTAAGCAGCGCCTGGCTTCCAGTTGCTCGCCGGCCTCACCGTGGGTAGGGGAAGCCATCCACATAGGCTGTGACCGATTCCGCGGGTGGAGAAGGCCACGCCCTCAGAATCACCGACTCCCCCAAACACATCCGTCGCGTGTTAGCTACTTACACCCGGGACAAGCAAGCGGCCACCCGCAACTCCGCGACTTGATCCCAATCCAGACAGAACTCACCGGGATCCCACAGTGTGCTGGATCATTGAGCAGGTTCTTATTTTTGACGCAGAGCATCTGAACTCCCCGATTTCCGTCCCCCGGAAATGGTTCTCCACGCCCACTGAGTCACAGGTAGATGAGCCCGTAACACGTGCTCCATTAAAACCGGCAGAAGGGTCTGGAGAGATAGATAGATTCCTGCTTGGAAAACCAAGGGCTGAGCACGGCTTTTTTTTTTTTTTTTTTTTAAGTGTAGCCTCGTTCTCATAACTGTTTTTAACCATCAAACTGGACCGCGGACGCTTTCGGCTGCCACTCTGCACCAGTGAACACGAACGACCTTGTGGGCAGAAAGCTTTTCAATCTGCATAAGGGCCAGAGCCGTGGCCCCCGAGAGCTTCCTGCGTTTTTAACCTCCCCTCGTAAGTGAAAGTGAGAACTCACATTTCGCACATGCCGTTGGTCATGTTCGCAAATTGTGTCCTGCCTGTATTTTTCCCCTCATACAATAAAAGATTCACCCGTCGCAAAGGCTGAAATTCAATCACGGTGTTACTTTTACCGAAATATCTACATCAATAAGAGAAAGCGGGGCGTATGCAAAGAATGAAATCGTATAGAAGGTTTGACTAATAGCCACTGAAAGTGTGTGTCGCCCTTATTTATCCCTTGAAAGTGTGACGGAGATGCTTAAATTCCTCTCTGGCAACAAGACAAACCTCTATAATCGCACAGACACAAAAAGGGGGGGGAGTTGAATTTCAACTCCTTTAATTATAGTTTCAAATGCCACTGGCTTATGATGAACAAACACAAGTTTGCCAACCCTCGATTCAAACGGACAGATGGAGAATATTCTCTTGATGACTCCGGCTGACTCAGAAGATATACAATAATTGTGGCTGATTCATCCCAAGTAGGGGAGAGACAGGTCAATGTTCTCTGAATGCGGGGATGCCTAAACCTTGGCGAGCTTTGGACGCCAAGAAAAAGTGCCACATGCATTTTGGTCATTGTTCATTTTGTTGAAAAGGGCTGCTAAAACCTTCAAATAGTATCAGAGAGAAGAACACCTAAAATCTGTAAAGTAGAGGCCGGTATCGTGTAATACGTTTAAGTATCAATGCAACCAACTTTCGTACCTGGCCCCTAAACCTAGTCATAAAAATCCCATACCTCAGTTTCCTTTTGCCTCTCCTACCCTCACCCCCACCCCCAAATCAGGAGAACTGGGCCCCATCTCCTTTGGAGAAGGAGGGGTCTCAGGAGAGGAGAGTAACCAATCACCTGTTGCATTATATCCAAATTTGCATTTTTATTTACATCTAAATTTGCATTTAGATATGGCGGGTTTGGGGCTGTCTCATTTCGAAGACTTATGAAGAGTTATGAACCTCTCAAATATGCGCCCTTGGTTAGCAGAAAGGATGCTCATTTCAAAAGGTTCTGGACACATACTGAACGGTCACAGGCGCCAGATGAAAAGGATTTACGTCAGCCGAGTCACAGTCACTTGGATATTTCATACAGAATAATTATAAAGGCGGAGCAAAGCCAGTTTGTGACAGCCCTGAAAACTCAGAGAAACTCAGGAACAGAGAAGTTAAACTCCGTCAACAAACAGGCAAACGGGTGCAGAAGCCACTTCTTATTTGAGAGGGACATGTCAAAAGCCCCCCAGAGACAGCACCAAACCCACCCAGAGATACTGTTTTTTTCCTATACATACAGCGCTCTGATAAAGTTTAGTTTATAAATTAGGCCCAGTAAGAGACGGACAACAATAACCAATAATAAAAGCGAACAATTATAACACACTCTCTCTCTCTCTTTCTCTCTCGTTCAATATTTTTCAGTGTGCATCATGCTTTGCATGTATTCTCCCGACGACATAAATACACATTTCTTGCACTAATTGAAGTGTCCCACACGACCCTGAGCCCGTCCACATGAATTCATTCTCACTGAGTCCCTCTGGTCAGTGGTGATGGATGCTCTTTGAAGAAATAATAATAATATTTTATAATTCGTCCCTTCACTCATAGATTCGATGACTTGTATCAGTATTTATCAATTTATGGTTCTTTATGTCCCACCCCCAGGGAGACAAGAAATCAAATCTTTCTCTAATTTTCCTTCATCATGTTATTTATATACCACACACATAGTCATGCTCTACGTAAATGCTGTGTGTCTATATATACACAGACGCACATTTCTTTATACGTAGAAAGGGCAGGGCTTTTTTTACCCCTTACGGACCAGTTTTTACCCCCTCAAAGAGGCATCGCCCCTCTCGGGAAGGCAAGTGCGTAGCATAACATGGCTACTTCCCTGAGCCGTGTCCCGCTGCTTGGTAGTTAAGCCTTATGGCATGAAATTCCTCTTCAGTATTTCCCTGCTGTATTTTGATGTCTCTGTTTCTGTGTGCGCCAAAGAATCCTTTGATGTCTGGCTCCGCTTTTCCAGCTACTGTGGTCTTGTGATTCATAAGAAACGCGTATGTAAATTTCAGCCACGCTTCCTGGCTCGCGGCTCCCAAGACTCCTGCAACGTCCACGATGCTCCTGGTCTCGCGAAACCCCCATAAATACCAAAGAGGACCCTGGCGAACCAGAACGCTTCCACGTGTCACCGGGCCGAGCCTCGACGCCCACGAGGACAGATGCCCCTTTGCTCCACACCTCGCCCCGAGGATCTCTTCACCAGGCTGGTGGTTTATACCCCTTTGCGGATGTAGTGAGTACACTAGTTTCCTGCGTTCTGTGAGCCACTCTTCTTCGAAGTAGGCGGCCGGAGGAGGGGGTCATGGGAGCCTCGGAGACACCCAGATGCTTCGAAACGCAGGTGGCAATCTGGGCTTACCGCTGGACGCGGAAGGCCGTCGTGGGGGAATGAGCGCTCAAGTTGCAAAACCGGGTGCTGCCTGCAAGGAGGTGCTGTCCGCATTGAGTGGAATTGTAGGACACGCAGCTGATCTCTCAGGATGGCTCGGTGCTATGAGGAGGAAACCCTTACACTGGAATGGGTGGCAAATCAGTGCTACGTGGATCCAAAAGATGCGTCACATGGTCTCCCAGCCTCTACGTGACAGAGACGTTAAAGATTGTTCCACTTGTCGAACATATTCAGAAAGATGACGTAGGTAGGAAAGAAACACTCTCCCAGTCTTTGACAAGCTTTCTCTCCAATTCCAGAGTCGATTTCCACGAGCACCCTTTCGGAGTTGCTAGCTCGCTGTTTTAGGGCCGGGCGATGCTGGCGAGACTTTTCAAGACAGAAGATGCTTCTCAAAGACTCCAAGCACGGAGCCATATCACTCTGCTTTTGGGTGCGTAGAACTGGATAACGATCTTGTAAGAAACTATCACACACACACACACACACACACACACACACACACACACACGCACGCACACCCCCTCTCTGGGCCAGGAGGAGTGAGTGGATTAACTGCTCTCACATGGTCAAGGTCCTTTGCCAGCAGAGGAGATGATGAGCTGGGGAATTCTTTTCCGAATGCAGATTCGGGGGCGGTGCACGGTGATCTGAAGGAATCGGAAGTCCTCTGGGATGGGATCCTCTACTCCCAAGACTCCCACAGCCTGCTCGGTGCTCGGCTGACAGGACAGAGGGCGGATGGGCTCATCACTTAGTCATGTGATAACTGAAAACAAAACAAAACAAAACAAAACAAACCCTCGAGGGGGTCGTTTAGGGCCGAACAGTTCTCAGCCAGGCTGCGGGAGGTCCGTTTCTCCTGGTGCAGAAATCGGGGACTTGGGCGTCACATTCGTTCATCTGTTCACTATGCAATTGCAGACATGACTTCCGAGGACCGTTCTTTCAGAATGGGGCTCTCTGTGCCAGGAAAGCATTACCGTATGGTTACCATGCCAGGCCCCCCCTAGCAGAGACGATACCCACGCACGGCAAACCCGTTGGCATTCATAGCTGTCTTCCTCTTGCTCTAAGACACGCAAAGCCTTATTGGCCAGACTTTATTTGCAAAGCACCATGTCCCTCTCTCCTCAACGAATGACAGCAAAAAAACCTTGAAATGATTATTTGAGGATAGATCTTCCAAAAGGAACCTTGAGTGCACAGGATAACCGGAGGCACGATCCTACTCATACTGTGTCGGCCCTGATTTTTCTCAACTAAAATCGTTACCCATGTCAGAGTCAGCAAAGATGCTCACGTCCCTGCTCAGATAGGTCCCACGGCTCATTGCCACGTCTCCACCAGCATCAACCTACAGCGCCCTGAGCTCACTTCCCATTTTGTTCTCCTTCTCTCTATTCCTTTCTAAATACAGAGCATCCAAAATAGAAAGAACGAGAGTAGGAACCGAGGAAGTGTACTTATATACTTAATATATACTCTATATTATAAACAATGCAAAATATAACTACTATGTAAATACGTAAGTGAATTTTTATATATGCCCACACGTATACATTTTATGTAGTATCTAACTCCCAGGAACTGGGAGAGCAGAAGTTTTACGCATATTTTTTTTCCCCTAATTTTGAAGTTTGGTATGTGTTGTTATTCGTCAAAGGGACACAGACATGGTGACAGAGCCTCCTGGAGTCTTGGGCTGGAAAAGGAGGAAAGTAAGTGGTTGTGAAGTGTCACTTAAACATGGATTCTAACTATTTGGGGGCCACTTATTTGGAATTCAATATCCTCGGTTTTCACACAAAAGCAGTTGTTAATGGGTTTCTCGTCCCCAAATGCATGTAGTGAAATTCGAGAGCTTCGATACTCTTTAAAAACCAGGGCCATTTAAAAGTCATTTCGGCGCTTCGTGCCCAGGGATGAAATCATACACAGGGAGAGAATTTAAAATAATCAGATGAAAAGTCAGTACCGAGCGTATCTCTGTATAGTGTGTGCGAGTTACATAATTAACGGTGTTTTATGGGCTTAAAATAACAGAGTCAAAAGGACAGAACGCTTATGAGACGTGAGGAGTCTCGCCCACAAGGATTTCATAATTCTCATTTCTCAGGTGGGAACATTTAATTAAGGGAACGTACCACCGTCTCATTAGAAAATGCAAACTTTGAAGTATTTCCTTAAAGCTTTATTCATCTTACAGAATCTTTACCCACAAAACCGATGGGGCTAGATAAGACCAACTGCCTGTGTGCATTCCAACTAAATTTCTATAGCTACACTAACATGTTAATAAAAGCTATTTATATTAAGCTAGTATGAGTTTAAGTGATTGACATTCATTTGGAATTCACGATGATTCATCTTCCACTGGTGTGAAGTTTACTTTTTCCCATTGAAAGGATGAGTTTTATTTAGCGATTGTAGCGTCTACAATAAGACAGAGTGGGATTTGCTAAGCCTTAAGAGAGAAAATATGTTTAAGGCCTCTAGCAGATTTCTGCGAATCTATGCTGTTAATTGTCTTATACGATAATCTAGTCATTAAATCCAGTTTGGGAATGCTACTACTTAAATATTTTGTAATAAATTGAGTATGTTAAATGTCCTAGTTACATATATTAGTTAAATATTAGTTACGTGCAATATTATTATGTCTGTCTGAGGGGTGCCTGTCTGTCTACTCTATTATCTATCTATCTATCTATCTATCTATCTATCATCTATCATCTATCTATTTATCTCCATCATCTATCTATAATTTAAAGGGTATTTCTTATTCTTGTCTTTCTAACATGTATTAAAATTCATGAACTCATCTCATATACTTGTGACCACCCCAAGCATTTACCATCAAAATGTAGCAGAGATTTTTCGAGGAATGTGTCTACAATGGTAAATGAAAACAAAATGTAAATAATATAATAATAATAATAATAATAATAATAATAATAACAATAATAATAATAATAATAAAAACCCAGACACATGGACAGCAGTTCTGAGAAGAAAAAGCATTGATTAAAAATATTTCAGAATTCGCTCCTTGGGGGTGTGTCTGTTTAGCCACCCTCCGTATTTTAAAGCGTTCTTGGAATAAGCCGCAGTTCCCAGGGTCACGTTTGGGACGTGGATGAATGAAAACAGGGATGATCAGACTTCTGGAGAACAGCAAGCCCGGCTCAGCCACCTCCGAATGTGTCCACTGCCCTCCCTCCCGTCTGCAGGCACGGTGTGCATGTCCTCATCAGGACACGCGTGACTCGACCACGTCCGGCCCAGCGCTGTCCAGCCTCCGTCAGTCCCACAGTGTGGCTGCTCTGCCAGCCTCTGTCGCCCTTAAAACCTCTGTCAACCGCGCACACCGCTGACTGCTGCCCACGCCTTTGGGGGCTGAAAGCCCGACCTTGACTTCCACCCCAGTCAACGCTGGTCGCCCCCAAAGACCTGCCCCTCCTTGTAAGCGAACACTGTCCCTGTTGGGACCAAAATATGAAGGATGATATATACTCGGAGTTTGCTCTCCGATCGATCGATCCCATTCTACGCTTCCTACCGAGGTCGAAGGTCGTTCTCCTAAAGGCCCCAGGACCGGGGCCGATTTCGTCTTACGATCCGTCGGCATCTCGAGCTCCCGAGCCCATTCATCGTCCCAGGCACACTCCGTTGGGTCAGCACGCCTCTCGGCCTCCCCGTCTGGCCCCACGGAGGCCAGCTTCTAGCTCCTTCCGGTTTCGTGTGCCAACCCATCTGTGACCAACGCCTCGCATTTCCGCTCTCGTGATGACTCACTCGCTGCCCGTGTCTTCGCGCTCATTTTCAGCGCTACCAGCTCATTTCACGAACGCTGCGGAAGCTCACCCCCTGTGCTCTCCTGTCCCGGAATGTCCCTGCTTCCCAGCCGCCCTTCGAAAATGCTTCAGAGTCAGGGCACAGACACGTCATCTGTGCCTCCCTCCAGCCCCGATTTCCATGAACGCATGCTCACGACCCTCCGGAATCTGGTCTGACGGAAGTCCGCTTTCCTATTCTCCCCCTAAATGCTGCGAACTTTGCATTGCTCTGCTCAGGGTGGAAGTGAAGGACTTCCTACCAAAACCTCACTTGGCGAGGTGGCCCTACAGGGACAGCTTCCTAGAAGGAAGTCAAGAGCTGCTGGATCTGAATTCTGGCGTTGCGTTCCCAAGCGTGGATGGTTCAACAAGCTAACGGGCTGGTTCTTGGATACGTGGATCGTCGTAACCTCTGCCCACTCCGAGTGCACTTCACTCACCCGTGCTCCCCCATTCCCCATAAAAGCTCTGTGCGTGTGTGAAGGATTTTCCCTCATCCTGCAGGAAGTGTGCCCACATCCCATATGCTTCTAAGATGGCACACGCCACATATTACCTTGGATGTTAGTACCCGAAGAACCCGATGAAGTACCTTATTAGACGTGAAGCGCCTGGCACAGTATCCTTATTAGATCTCCGGCGGCGTGTGGTAATTAAGAAAACCCTCCTATCCTCTTGCCTACGGTCTCTTCCTTTTCGTCTGTGGCCAGCTCGCCCAGAACCCCCTGCATTGCAGATGGCCACGTGCGGGCGGCAGCCGCCATGGCTTTGCCCTGGCAGTTCCCATGACTCCCTCCGCTCAGCCTCTGCCCGCGAGCACTGCCTCCTTCCCGTCCCGTCTCCGAAGGCCCCTCCTCGACCAGAGCCCTGTGAATCCCTGCACCGTAGCATTTCTTCACTTCGCCTCAGAATCACAGTGTCTTCTCATTACGACCCATCAGCTCACGCATCCGTTAGGCTTCTTGCTCCTGCAAAAGGGAACGGAGGTGTCTCCTTTGTAAATACGTTTTTCCGTGCTTGGGAGTATGCCTACGTGCAAACTCCACGTGGCGAATTTAGAAATCAATCAATCGATTGATGCATTATGGCGAAGCCAATGCTTTTCTGGCTTGCTAAAATTGTGTGTGTCCGAGTAGAGCTGCTTCTAAACTCTACCTGGGGAAATACGTGTGTCTATCTCTATCCCTATGATTTTGTATCGACATCAGTGTATTGTACTGATTTGTGGGAGAAGAAACAGCTCTTATCAATAATATGGGTTACGGAATGTTAAATATCCAATAAAAGAAAATATATTAAGTGAAATATATTTTTACATGAATAAATATTTCTTCTATTACTGATATATATTTTTGAGTTTGCATACATGTTTTTGTCGAAGTGTGTTTATACATCTTATCTCATTTAATCATCCCCAGAAACCCACCTGAGACTGTTATATTCTCGTCACTGTTGAACATCTCTATTCCCTACAACTCACAGAAGGTAACAGACTTTCCAACACGTCCAAAGTGGCAGGGGGAGATGCTTGGTAGGAAACTAGGTCTGTGACTCAGTATCCCTCACCTTCCCCCATATTGGGCTGTGCCCCAAGATTTCCTCTCTTCACGCTTGTGAGAAATCCCTAACGATGCTGTCACACCAAATCGTGGCAGGTTGGCGCCTACATCTCCTTCCTAAATACACAAGCCATTGTCAGGACGTCCTGTGGGTGGGGGACCCGAGTCTTTTCCTTCTGTCAATCAATTCATAGGCGTGTGAAATCACTTTAAGAAAAGCCAACGTTAACTTAGAGCTTCTTGCCTGATGAGTCCGTGTATTAATTATTCACTCAGCTCCTACCACAAGGATCTTTTGAGGTGATGACTTTTATGCGTTCTCTCTTCCAGGTGCAGAAATGGAGAGGAAGCATTTGAGCACACACCTAAGGTCAAATGCAGCTCGGATCCAAGCAAGCCAGTTTTACAGCCGGCGCTCACATCGCCAACACGCTATACCGCATGCCCGATTTACCAACCACAGGCTTCAGGCATTGCCCATTTAAGCCGAGTCTCTCTAATCCCGTGCCAAACAGCAGGTCACAGAACCGAACTTGGTGTTGGCTGAGGAAGAGCAACTTCTGCACCCCCAAAGCCGAAAAGGATATTTAAAGAGACCTGGCCGGTCCCAAGGGAATCGCCAATATTTCATTGATCACAGCCTTGCTGTGTAAGAAGAGAAACCATCGAAATGCACCAAACCATCCCTTGGCCAGGAGAGGTTCTTGTCCTTTAAAGATGTTTAGACTAATTATGCTCCTCCCTACCCCACCCCCAAATAGATATCCTTGCTTCCGGCTGTAAAAGCCACAATCACACGCAGGAAGACGGACACCTGTGTCCGCCTGACCACCGGGAAGGGCCTGCCAGGGAGCTCGCTCTCAAAGAGTTAAAGGCCTCCGCACGGCCTGCAGCGAGCCTGGCTGCTGTTGGAGGGGCTTTGCGGAGCGCGCAGACATCCGGGCGCCAGCTTCCCCGTGCGCCTCCGAGGGCGCGACGCCGCTCACCTGCTGCACCCCCCCGGGGCCCCCGGGCATCTCTGGGGTCCGGCCGGGCTGCCCTGGGATTAGCTGGCTGCTCTCCGCAGCCGCCGGTGGCGGTGACTGTGGGCTCCCCGGCGACCGCCGGCATCCATTGGCTGCGGGCTCCGTGAATCCCGCTCGGTCTGGTCCAATCGCAGAGGGGCAGCAGGCAGAGCCCCGGACCGCGGCTGCCGCCAGCCGCGACTCGCAGAGCCGGCTGCGCCGGAGCCCAGCCCTGCCGCGTTCAGACCGCGCTCTGCGCCCCTCCTGCCCCCGCCGCGCGGCTGCCCCGCGCCCGGACCCCGAGCCCCTGCCGCGCGCGAGCGGCGCGCCCCGCGGCTCGCCGGGGCCCACGCTGCCCGGGACCGCGCGCCTCTCGCCGGGGGTCGGAGAAAAAGCCCCCAGATCGCACCCCGGTCCCCCAGGAAAACCTGGATGCGTAAAAGGGACACTCGGAGCCCCCCCGCCGCCGCTGCCTGGCGCAGGTAGGTGCCGTTTCAACGCGTGTCCCTGGGGGGGGGTTATTTATTTGTGTGTGTGTGTGTGTGTGTGTGTGTGTGTGTGTGTTTGCTTGTTTGTTTTAAGCCTTGGCAACATTCGGGCTGGTCCGCGCTGCCCGGCCGCGGGGGGGATGAGCCTCGCCTGCAAACCTGGGCGCTTTGACTTCGTCGGGTATTTTTTTTTTTTTTAAACATGTTTTATTCGGAAAATGTGGACAGCACTTTCGGCCATCTGTCGCCCCATTTCTGAGGTGTGGGTGGGAACGCGGAGCTACGTAGATGGACGGCGTGGCTTGTGCAAGCCTCATGCACAGCTCCACACGAACGTTTGCCTTTTTTTTTTTTCCTTTTTCTTTTGCATTAAAAAAAAAAAATCGAGAGCCGCGTGGTGTGGGGAGCATTTCGCTGCCATCGGCTCTTTGAACGGCTTGGGGGCCGTGGGTGATGTTTGCTGAGTGTAGCCCTGTCTTACATACAAATAAACAGAAGAGTGTGGCGGGCAGAAGAAGGGGGAAAAATGCATCTGCAGTAGAGAGACGGAGCGAAGCGCCAGCTCTCTGCACACCGGGGCTGGGGACGGATGGGCCGTGCGGGAGGACTTCTGCGAACTGGGAGCCGCCAGGGGCTTCCCCGGGTCCCGCTGGAACGGGACTGCCAGCTCTCGCTTTCCCGGGGTGCGTTTCTTCCCCCCCCCCCTCATAGGGTTAACCAGAGAGAGGAAAAAGGGAACCGGGCTTCGCCGGGGCGGCACGAGGCGACCCCCACCCCTCCTTCCCCAGTCGGCCTGGGATAACGTGACGCCTTGTGCGAGGCACGAATGAGCGCACGTGATTGATGAGGGCCCGGCGGGCTTGCTGGGGAGGGCCCGGGCGCGCCGGAGACCCCGGGCGCGGGCGAGATGATGGTGGCTCGGCGCCGATCCTGCGAAGATGCGGAGCCAGCCACCTGCTCCCCTCCCCCGCTCCCCGTGCGTGGGGATTAGGGGGGAGGCGGGCGGGAAGCAGGGGTCGCTGGTGCTTTCCCTTCTTCTTCGGATGCCTTTGGGTCCGGCCTGGCCCTTTCGGAGGGGCGCGCGGCACGGGCCCCGAGCTGCCCGCTTCGCCGGAGGGGCACAAAAGTTGAGAGGTGCAGGGACAGGCGCCCCGGCCCAGGTCTCGGGGGATGCGGGTCCCCGCCGGCGGCCACAGAGAGCGCCGGTCCCCGGGCAGAGCGCGCGAGGCGCCCGGCCGGCCACCCCTCGCCGGCGGTGGGGCTGCGGGTGCGGAGTCGGTTTCAGCGAGCGGACCCCCGCCCCCCATGTCCCCGGGCGGCGTAACGGAGAACCCGGGGCACAGAGCTCCGCGCTGTCCCGCGCCTCCGCCTCCCCGCCCCCCGCCCCGCCGCCCGAGACGCTTCCGCGGGCGGGAGTCATGCCGACCCCCCGAGCGCGCGCGGCTCGGCCTGGCCCCCTCCCCTCCGGAGGGCAGGACTGCGGGCGAAGGTCCGCCACAGCCGCGCCCTGCGGGGGGGGGCGCGGGGGGCGGGCGGGGGGCTGCGAGACGCGGCCCCGAGCGAGTGAACTTGCGTCCCGCCCCCTCCCCAAGGCCGCGGCGGCGGCGGCGCCCCCGGCCTGCGCCCTCGCTCGCGCGGCCTGACCTGCGCGGCCGCAGAGGATGCGGGGGTCGGGGGCTGGCGAGGGGAGGAGGGCCGCGGTGCCCGCCTGCGCCCCCCCCGCGCTGCGCCCTCCCCCTCCCGCGCCCCAGGACGCCCGCCGCCCCCCCACGGCGCGCTCGCCTCCGCGTCGCCCGGACGCGCGGTCCCCTGCGCCCCCGCCCGCCCGCCCGCCTGGCCCCCCTCGGACGAGCGGTAAGCGCCCTGTCCCCCGCGGGGTCTCGGGCAGAGCCGGCGGGCCGTCCCCAGCGGGCCCCGCGGCGCGCGCCCCTGGGCCCGCGAGCCCCATCCCGCCGCCCGCGCGCGGCCAGACGCAGCGCCCTTGCGGCCCGGGGCGGCGGGGGCGGCCGCCGGGATCCCGCAGCCCCGCGTCGGCGACCACCCCGGGAACGGCCGCGCCGCGCGGAGGGCCAGGGGCCGGGAGGGCGTCCTTGCGTCTCTCCTGTCGCTTTCCGGTGGCTTTTTTTTGGGGGGGGGGATGCGGGTACCCTTTTTCCAGACTCCTTCCTCCCGGCGGCCGGCAGGTGTGGGTCTCTCTTTATTTTGGGAGTCTCCGGGCTGCTTTTTCGGGGCTGGCGGGGGATGGGGAGGGGCCGGAGGCGGCGTGGGGGGCTCGGGAGGCGGTGGCGGGGGGGCGGCCCCCGCCGTGCGCCGGGGTGCAGCTGGCCCCCCGCGCCGGGTGCGCGCGCAGTGGCCGAAACCCCAGTGCGTGGGCGGCTGTGGCCTGGGCGGGGACGGCCGAGCCCAACCTGTCATTTGGAGCCAACTTAAATTGGGGGTGAGCGTTGGTGGTTGGGGGGCGGTTATCCAACTAACGAGCGGGTGCTGCTCTTACGAGCAGTAGCCACGAGGTGGTGGTGTGGACGCTCCTTTTGATTCGATTTGAGGTTTTTTTTTTTTTTTTCTATTTGGTCATGGGGCGCGTGCGGGCGAGGGGCGACATTCTTCTGGGGTGCTGCACGGTGCTTTTGAGAGGGGACGCAGCCCTGGCGGGGTGCCAGCATGTACCTGCTTCCTAACGCGGCGCGGCGCGGGCCCACTCCCTTCCCACACGCGGCACTCAGCCATGATTTGAGGGGGCGCAGAGAAAAGGAAAAAAAAAAACAATAAAAAGAGAGAGAAAAGAAGAAAGTTTGGGGAGCCCTCGTTCTCCTGCCGGAACCGAGTCCCCGGTCTGGGCAGGCGACCCGCAGGCGACCCGCGCGGCGCGTGCTGACGATCCTGACCCGAGGCGCAGGGACCAGCTCTCCAGCCCCCGGTTGGGGTCGGAACAAAGCCACGTCAGGGGCTGGGTGAGAGCCGCCTGCGCCCAGAGGAGGTGCCCCGCGTGGTCCCCCAGGACCGCGGAGCCTACACCAAGCTTCAGATCATTCTCGGTGGGGAGGAGGGAAGGGGCCTGGCTTGGTTGTTGGGGGCGGGATGCAGAAGTACTTCTCGCCTGTCCTTGCCTGAAGGGGTTAACAGCAACCCGAGATTTTCAGGACGCGTTTTCCCGTTTGGATGAGCAGAAGGGGGGGGCGGGGTGGGCTAGCGGCACATGGTCGCTTCCAATCCCCTAACTGCAGGGGAAAAAAAAATTTGAATTTTAAGAATGTATTCCCCAATTAAGAACATGAGAATTTCACCGAGGCCTCTGCCAAGATACATGTATTTATTTCAGGTGACAAGTCCAGTATTCTATGACCCCACGGTGTGTCTAGTTGAATATACATAAATAAGCAGTTTCAAAGAGTGAGAAAATAATCAGGGCCAGTTGGAGCAAATGGAGAATCACTTCGCCACTTTTAAAGCACTGCATTTGAATGAGATTTAATTTTGAGGGTTTTTTTTTTTTTTTTAATCAGAGTGATTTTGAGCAGGGGTTTCATGATTACTGGGTTTTCATAGTGATGACTCTGCTTTGATGCCCCGCTCACACTTTTAAGGCTTTTTTGACATTTTTGCTTGTTGATCTCCTTGGTATTTTTTTCTAAGTAAAATCATGGTGAAGGTACATTGGGCCCTCGAGCCAGCTGTCGGCTAATCTTTATCCAAATCTAAGAATAGAAAAGATACTTGATAATTGAGCAATTGCTTTGTAAGGTGGATGAACGCAAGTATACGATGTTATTAAATTTAACTACTAAGTGAATAGATTTGAGCATCATCAAAAGAAAGAGTTTTTTTTTTTTTGTTTGTTTTTTTTTTTTTAGCCAGGAATGTAGAGTGATGCTAAATAACTATGTTCTGTGCGTTTTTTTTTTTTTAAATTTCCGAACTTGGCCTTTTATTTTTTTCCCCTGTGTACTAATGTGTGAAACTTCTGGTCTCCACACTAGAACACAGCACAAACCCCGGGGTGAGGACAGCGGGCCCCATTCTGTCCTTGGGGGACCCCCAGAAGTGCACATTCAAGGGGGGAGGGTAGCTGGCCTTGCTTTCACGTGCTTCCATTTTAACAGGTACTCCGTATTTCAGACCTTTATTACGGGTTGCGTATTGTCAAAAATGCAACTTGTTGATGCAGTTTATTGTCTTCACACAGAGCCGTGATGCAAAGGTATTTGAAGGCCTGTCATACCCTCCCTCTGAGGACAGGCGTCTCTGCTTAAAATATATCTAAGTTCCAAACTCAGAGAGCTGATTTAGCTACGTGAAAGTCAAGGCTCAGGAACAGATTTGAGGACGGAGAGCAGACTGTAGTCCTTGTGGATACTGTTTTCTGCCTGTAACAGTGTACGCTCCATTCCGAAATGAGAAACGATGTTCAGGGTTGAGTTTACATCACTTAACCACACCACTCCCCCTTCATTTTTTTTTTTTCGTCTTCTTTCTGGAGACTGTATCTTTTCTGGCCTGAGACTTCATCTTCTACTTAATTGCGTTAAAGAATTATCGGACAGAGTGTGCCTTTCTGTGTAGCAGAAACCAGTGTCTCAACCTCATCGGCCACGTGGGCACAGGCAGTGAGCTCATCTGTCATGTACGGTGCCCATCTATGGCCCGTTCAGCCCCTGAATATTTTTCAGTTGTGTCATTTTCCTCCAAACAACCTTCTCTGGGCCTTTCAAAGCCTCCACTGTTCTTTGCCGGGTGAATGGCAGGGTGGGAAGCCCTGGCTTCATTTTTGTTAGGTTGGGAGCAGAGAAGCCCACGTGAGCAGGGCGGCAGGGGTGGGGGAGGGAGGATGGGGAGGGGGGAAGTGGTACCACCCAGGAGTTGGCCGTGTATGGCCTTTGAATATATGAGAAGCATTTCCCTCTGGGGGGTTATACTACGTGGAAAGTAAATAAAAGGCTTGTGAAGATCAGCATGCGGATGGAAGGTTGGCGGTGGAGAGAGGCCAGCCCGGTGAGCGCTCTGAGGCCACGCTTCAGACACTTGGTCTGGACTTCACCTGTCCCAGGTGTGTGTGTGTGTGGAACACCTGAGTGGCACCCGCCTGTGCAAGTTTGCCCACGTAGGTTTCCAGAATGACCCTTTCGTGTGGCCCGCCCCACCCTCCTCCTTCGTCCCAGAATCGGGCCCTGTATGAACAGACCGGAGTCCAGCGAAACACCAGACAGCGCGATGAGGTCGCGATGCGCTGACCGCAGTGGGCGTTTAGGAAGGAGACGAGGAAGGATGCGCGCGGGACCAGCCTCGGTTTCCGCGCGGTGCTCACGACATCGCCCGTGCGCCACGGCTCTGAGGAGCACCGGGAAGATCCGCGGGACTTTTTTGGGGGGTGCTTTGATTTAACATGGATGCTACACAAACACGGATCTGCCAGCGGCCGCGGAGGGCCATTTTGCGTGGCAAGTGGGCCTTCTGGGACCGGGTGTTGACCGGGGTGGTCACGTGTTTTCCGGAGGCTGCTCCGCTGCGGCTTGTCATCATCCCAGGTGCGTGCTTCTGTTTTATTTCACCGCGGTGAGAACTCGGAACAGGACATCTGCCCTCTGAGCACATTTTTAAGTGTCCGGGGGGCAGAGTCGTTGGATGCCAGGTGCGATGTTGGAAGGAGATGCTACCCTTACTCATTATCAGGCTTAAGGGAAACTTTGTAGCCTCGGCTTCCTAGCTCCAGCTCCACCCCCCACTCTGTTGTTCTGTGAACTTAGCTATGGAGGAATCTCTGCAGGCATTAACCCTGCAGCCAGGCCCATTGTCCACTTTTATTTTTGTTTGGTTGGGTTTTTTTTTAAAATTTTTTTTCTTTTTCTTGGGGTAAAGGCTGAGAACACATATTTTGCAAAGTATACTTTGGGGGAGCCTGGACTTTCACTGCAGGGTGTCTGCATTAGAAAGAAAAAGAGACTTGTGCAAAGTTGCATGCCTCGGGAAGTGTGAGGTTTTGGATCTTTTGGAAAAGAAGCAAGATGAATGTACTGGGGCTAGCGTGGGTGGGAAGCGTCCTGGGGTCGTGGGGCCATGGGGCCTCAGTGGGGGGGGGGGCTCGGTGTTCCGCATCTGCATTCCGCTCTGCCCTGGGAGCTGGGGCGGGTGTGCGGGCCGGGTCATGTTCCCCGTCTGGCATTTCAACACCACCAATATTTGCTTCAGGGCTGTGGCGGGCACTCGGGTTACCTTACCTTGATGGCCAGCCAGCTTTGGGGCTGCGGGGCCTGCAGCCTCCTTCTCTGCAAAACAAAGCTGGTGGGGGTGGGGGAGGGTGGAAGCCACTGAGGCTGAGTGCTTTTCTTGTTTTCTGAATCTTCCTACTGAAAATAAGTATCACTCTGTGAATGGGCTAGGTGGGAACACATCAAAATGTAAATGTGGTTTTTTTTTTGTTTCCAAATGAAATACACCATTGTGATCTGCTTTTGTAAGTCACTCAGATAGGCCCTCTCCCCTGTATGGCCTGAAGCCACATGGTCAGAATCTAAACGTGTCCTGGTCTGTGTGTATACATAGCTGACATTTGAAAATTCACAGCCTAAGCTACCTGTGACGGAGCTGTGAGCCGTCCTCACCACAAGGCACAGCCATTCACTTGACCTCTAAATGCGCGGGGGAGTGTGTGCTAGGGGCCAAGCAGCCTGCCGTTCCCTCCTAAGTTTCCTTGAAGCTGTCTCTTCCGCCTTGAGTGATAGTTTGTAACGAGCCGTTGCCACCCCCGTTTGTGGGGAAGTAATCCACAGGCTAACTGTAACAAAATAAGGCCGTTTCTTGTGTCGCTGGGATCACGCCATGTTGCTCCCCAGCACAGAACAGCCGGCGAGCCTCACCTCACAGGACAGACGCGAGCTCTTGGGAAAGGCCACAGCTCGCAAGCCTTTTGATCTGCCTCGTGGGAGATGCCCGCCCATCTCGCTCCCGGTGGCGGAGGGGCCTGCTGCGGAACTGTCTGGCGCGGTCGCCAGCAGCATTGTGTCGGCGCCGTGGACAAACCCCGCATTCACTGTCAGTAAACACCGGGATGCTTGAAGTCACAAAAGATGCGGAGCTCATAATAGTGTCTTTATGGCCTCGGTCCCTGTCGTCCTGCAGAGAGCCTTTGCGTTGGGGCCGAACCCGGGCTGGCATCAGGGGGGCCCCACAGGGGCCCCTGCTGGGACACACGGAGGCACCCGTGCTCACAGGCAGAGCAGAGGGACGGTCCTGGGACGGGGTCTGCCCCCTCGCCACTGGGGGGGGGGCGGGGTCTGCGCATGCCCAAGGACGCATTCCAAGTCAGCTACGGACTGGGACTGGGGTGTGTGACACGGCACCATCCTGGCTCGGAGGCACCAGGGGCCTCAGGGCGGGCCCAGCCACAGCTCCCACAGAGCTGTTTCTTGCATAAAATAGTTTTCTGGGCATGTTAACCCTAGAAAACCTTCATTGTGTAAACTAGCTGAATTTCACTTATATAGATATGTATATAATTATTGCTGTGCTCCAGTGTTATATATTTATATGCTATAGATTTCTACAATTGCATTTGTATCCACCTGAAATAATTGAGGAAGAAAGACTGCATTATCTAAGTTGCTATATTTCAAAATTTATTGGAAAGCCTATATGTGTGTGTGTGTGTGTGTATATAAATAATGAGAATTCATTTAGCTATGTAACATGAATAGTTATATATTATGCATCATTGTATATACACATATATAATAGATTAACACATAAAAGTAAAGACATACTACATATAGCTATAGATGATAGATATATAGACAGTTGATAGATGATGGGTGATTGATGGATGAAGAAATGGTAGATAGATGATAAATAATAGAGATGATAGAGAGATGATACATAGGCAGTGGATAGATGATGGGTGATTGATGGGTGAATAGAAGAACGTGTGGATAGGTGGTACATGGTGGATAGGTAGATCGATAATGAGTAGATGGGTACATAATACACAGATGATTGACAGGTGGATAGACAGACAGACAGACTGGCAGGCGGCCTGATGTCTTTTCCCAGGGGCCCCGTGTCGTGCGGGAAATGGCCTCCCAGGCCGCCCGACCCCATGAGCGGCTGATGCCGCACAAAAACGACTCTGTCCCCTGACGTGTGACCGCTCTTCCCCGCGGACAAGCTCACACATCCCGAGGACCCCCGGGCGCCCCGTTAAAGGCCACGGCGCGCGCCCGCGCAGCGGTCCGGGAGTCGCGCGTGTCCGTGGACGTGGGCGCGTGGGCCTTTCCTGCGGGGCGCACAGGCCTCGCCCGCCGCAGGAATCCAGGCACAGGACGCCCGCCCCGCGAGGCCGTGGGGTGGGGTGGCCCGCGCCTGAGCGTCCGTGTGCCGCCCGCAGGTGGCTTCCGCTGCCCCATCACCTGCGCGGCCGTGCGCACGGTGAACGCGGCAGGTGCGGGATCGGGTGGGGGGGTCCTTCGCCTGGGCAGGTGGGAAGCCGGCGAGTCACTCACGCCCCGTTCGCTGGAAACGCGCTTCTCCCTGCGGCAGCGGGGGGCTCCTCCCGGCCCACCTCCCCTTCATCACCTTTACTGGGCATGTACCGTGTGGCTGGTCACAGGCCTGCAGGTGGCTTAGTGCCGGCAAAGTCCAGATGAATTAGGCATAGGTCCGCTCGGAGAAACCCCGCCCGTGTGTGAAGGTCGACCACGAGGTTGTTGGTGTGTGAAGGTCCTGCATGCTCCGGCCCTGCCCGTTTTCCGGGATGGGTTATGGGTTCTCACCTTGTGTTCATCTCCTGCCTCCCTCCCTTGCCTTCATTTATTCATTTATCCATCCTTCCCTCGTCCTTCCTCCCTCTCTCCCCACCTTCCTCCTCCCCTGGCTTCTTGTTGCCCTTTCTTTCTCCCCCGCTTTCTTAAATCTGGGGGAATGACGCGGCTCAGAGTCCCTCAGTGACCAGGTAGATGGAAGGATGAGACAGTCCGGAGAGGATTGTTTACACAAAGAGATTTGCCGGGGGACAGAGAAGCATCTCCATGGCAATCCAGCAGACTTCTTCACACGCGATGTTTCTCTAAGTGACTATGTTTTGCGAAGCGGTCAAGCCCAGTAGTTGGTAAACATTGATTTTCATTTTAGGAAGTCATGTGTGTAAATGCACATCTAAAACAGATTACCTTGGATCAACAAAGAATTGAGAGCCCGTAGTTTTAACATAAGGTAGGGAAGGTGACCCCAGTAATGCGTGGCGAATTCCTATGGTCTTTATAAAATCACTCGGCAACATGTAGTTATCTCAGTATTTTGAAGGCATGAACAACACCTCGAATGCCTTTGAGTCTCAAAGGTCGTAAAATCACAGGTGGTTGTGTGAACCCCACCGTGTTCACACATAATCCATTTTTCAGCCATATATGGTCTTTTTAGCATCATGAAATGACCTCGGTAAGTGACAGTGTAGCTTATACGGGGAGCCAGGATTGCTTAAAGAGCAAGTATAGGTTGCATTGTCTCAGGGAAAACAAATTCTAAAAATTTAAGTTAAAAAAATTTAAAAATATACAACATGATAACAATTGATGGAAGACCTCCCAAATCGGGGATTCTGTCTTAAAGAAGCTCCCAGATTACACAATTTTGGAGACTCTCCCGTGTCATAGGCCTCTCTTCAGTCGTACAGACACATTTCAGACACATTTGGACATGAGAAGCCTCACACTAATGGATTCAGGAGACATCACAGAAGTTAGAGATTCTCTGGAAGGAGCGTGACCCAAATTACATAACTAATAATCAGAGAATTGCGTGGAGGGCACTTGTATTATATTTTATTGACACGGAGCAGACCGAAGAGCTTAGGGGAGCTACGTGGTGCGACTCTATAAATTGCCCAGGTAATCGGGAGAAGTGAACTCGTTGGGTTTCTCCTTTTTTCTTCATTTCCTTCATTTATTCGACATTTGTGGAAGGCCGGGGAGGGAGCATATGGCGAAAACTCAGTCGTTTCTTTTCCACGTGTTATTCATATCACGGTGACATTTTGTACTGTAGTGGCCATAAAAATTAAGTGGGGGCTATTGGATGGACACATATTGGATGGACACAGTGGAGTCTAAGGGAGCCTCTTGAAATTAAGAACAAAGTTTTATACGAGAATCTCCCTACCTCCCTTCTGGGTGTGTGTGTGCGTGTGTGTGTGTGTGTGTGTGTGTGTGTGTGTGTAAAATCTCTTTATGTCCTATGTCCAATATTAAGGGAAAACAGCTTCATCCCGTGTTCACAAGTCTTTTAAAAATAGTTAAAAGCAAAACTCATCAGGGCCCTATAGCCCCAATACGAGGAGTTAGGTTCGTTTTGTAGCTTTCCGAGGGAGACCGTATCCTGTTCAGCGTTAGCTGACTAGAACAGGCTGCTGTGGTTGGTGAGCAAAGAGGTAAGACATTTGATGAGGGAGCCTTGGGGACCAGACAGCTGCCTGTCCTAGAAGCGGCACCACGGTCCCTGTGTGCCGGCCTTAAGCCAGGGGGCCGGTCTGTGCACTGCAGAAGGCATGAGGGTGTGCACGAGCCGTGGAGGTCCCCACACGCCGAGCTCACCAGAGGAGAGCTCCGACCACAGCACGGAGAAGGATTTGGAACTGACATCGGAATTAGAGAACCCGAATCATTGCAGTGTGGACCAGACAGTTTGAAAATCAAAAAAAGCAAGTACAAAGAGAAACAAAGAAAGAAACAAACAAACAAGGCAAAGCCCTGACTTTGGGATGTATCTTTGCCCAGGAGCCCACAGAGCTCAGCGTTCGCAGCCGAAATACATCAGCCAGTCAGGGAGGCGGGAGGAAGCCAGTCCTTCCTGCTGAGGACGACGGGGAGGAAGAAAAGGTGACAGTCACAGGGACGTTAATTAGAGCAGGAAAGGACGTCAAAGGCAGAGAGGCGAACGTGGCAGATCTTGGAGCAGGGGAGGAATGTGGGTTTGCGGTGCCGTAAAACGGATGGACCTCAGCGAAGGCGTGATAGGGGGTGCCCTGTACACTCCGCCGTGTATCACAGGAAGCCTGTAATAAAGCACAGAGATGGAAGGGACCGTCATCTGTCCCTGGGAGAGGCCGTCTCAGCAAAAATCTGCCTCGTGCGTCCGTCCAGAGCAGACACCCAGGTAGGTAGCACGTTTCGACGCTCGCTAGGGATCCAGACATCGGGTCACTTGACATTTGCGCAGGGGGTGTTGCGATGACGGTTCAGTCTGCCGTGACGATTTCAAGATGAAGTCATGCCCGTGAATTTACGTGATAATTATATCCATCGAAAAGCCGCCTTCCGATGAATCACAGGAATCGGAGACGAAGATTTATCAAAATTACATGATGAGAATGACATACTTAAGCATGGATATTAATTTCACGAGTGGTTGGGGACTTAATCCGGTCACAGCCAAGTTAACCAGAAAAAGGTTTAGTTCTATAAATGTGTATCAAGTCTATATTGTTTTAGATATAACCATATGTAAACTGTTGGTCACGCCTTAGAAATGCTGAGGTAGCTACTAGCTGCCTCGCTTACTTATGTCCAGTGTTCGTAGAACTAAACAATCTTTTGTTAATTTGACTGTGACCAGATTAAGTATATACATAATTCATGTGGGTTTCTAGAATTCGCATCATTAATTCATAATAATAAATTAATTTCATAATAAATTATATATAGAATTATATAAAAGTAATTATATGTATACTTATATAATTATACGTATGTAGTTCTATATAAAATAATTGTAGGAAATATGTTATCCATAGGCACATATATAATTATGCACAAAATAATTAAAACAAACTAATTTGCATATGTAAATTATACAAGCACATGCATGTACATTTACATATGCGCCGTTTCCTTTTGACCGCGATCACTTTGCGGGGTTTCCAGGGTCAGCTTTTCCTCATTTTGGAGCAGCACACACGTTCTCATTTTGAAAACCCACTTTCCATTCCTGCGGGGCGGAGCTCATCGGTCGGGGCGAAGTGGGGGAGGGAGGCAGCGGGGACGTCACCTGCAGAAGGGGACGCACACCTTCGCCCTGCGGAACAACCACTCCGGTGTTTCTCGCACTGGGAACGCAAACCCAGCTGCTGCTGAGCCGTTACCTGCAGGCGAGGACCCGGCACCCTCCGGTTCCTGAAACGTGCGTGAGTCCCATTCACGGGGTGCCCTGACCCTCGTTGCAGGGGTGCCCCCTTCCCTGGGGCGCTTCCTCCTGTCTCCCCGCCCTGCGTTCTGAGATCGGGCATCTCATTTCTCATCTCTGCCAGCACAAGCGGGTTCTCCTGCTCTGTCCACCTCTTTCTAGTCCTGGGAGAGAAAATGAACAGGGCAGAAGGAACTTTTACCGTCACCGGAACGTGGAGACAAGCAGGGGGTCCTGGAGGCGGACACCCCGGAACCCCTTTTTCTGGTGAACATTCATAGGGGCTGGTCTGTGACTGTCCTGACACATTGCGGGCTTTGCAGGGCACCTGTCTGTCCATCCTCCGGTAGAGATGCCATTCACTGAAATGGGTATTTTTAACGATGACGCGTCTTCAGGAGACACTGGTCCCCGGGCCAGGGGACGTGGGGATGATGAACGGCCGCCTTCCTGTGAGCGAATCTACGTCCTGCCTCGACAAGGCTCCCTCTTGACCTCCGGGTTCGGGTAGCGGTCTGCTGGAATTGGGGGCCTGAGCATCCCCGGGGTGCGGGAGTGCCACGGGGTCTTGTCGGGGTGCCGCCCGAGTGCCGGGGATTGCTGGTGGCCGCGCAGAGCGCCCTGCCACGTTGTGAGAGGCTGTCTGTCTCTCACTCCTCCGAGGCGAGCGCCGAGCTGTGTGCACAGCTCTCTTCGCTGTCTGGGACTCGCTATTTTTCCACGATGTTTGCAAGTAAATGCACTTGACATAACCCCATCCCTCCTGCTCCCTTTTTTTTTTTTAATTCTCACCAGATGCATTTAAACTTTTACTTTGTTGCTTTTCTGTGTGTGTGTGTGGGGGGGTTGATTCTGCAGGTGGGCAGCCAGCAGACCCTGCCTCCCTGGGGGTCATCCTAGGACTGATTCTTACGCATACACCATGAATTTTACAAAACACACACCTTTTTTTTTTTCCGCCCTTTAGGACATTGCTGCAATGTTCTTTTTAATTTTTTTTTACCTGGAACATAGTTCTCGATTGATAAAAAGAAATGGTAAAGATAACATAGAGAATTGCTGTCTCCTCCCTGACCATTTAGCAGTGTGGTTCGAGGGGACACCTGTCCCAACTAAGGCCCCGACTCAAGCACACGGCTGTGGCCTAACGCCCCGCGTTATTTGCTAGCTCACCACTTTTTTAACCTAATGCCCCGTTCCTTATCCAGGCTCCCGCCGGGATGTCCCATGGCACGTCATCGTCACGCTTCCCAGGTCTCCTCTCGGCTGTGACGCTGTTATGACCTCGTTTTGCATGAGCTTAGTAGCTTGGAGGTGGTAGGTAGGCTGTGCCCCAGTTGGGGATGGTCTCGTCTGACACTGTAGACCGAGGCTCTGGGGAGGGAACACAGAGAGGCACGTTGCCCTTCACGTCATCAAACCGAGGGCGCTTGCCGTCTGCATGATGTGGCTGGGGACACCCCTTCCCCACCCGGCTGAGGTGGTGGTGCCAGGTTTGTGCGGTGAAGTCACACACCCCGTCAGCTTCCACGGTCTGCGCCCTGGGGACAGGCCACGAGAGTCCACTCAGGGTGGGAAGGGAGAATTCAGCTCCGCGTCCGAGGTGGCCAGGGATTGACCTCCATTAGCGAGCGTTCCTCGGAAGGGGGTTTGTGCCTTCTGTATGCATTCCTTTAGTTATCCCGTCGTTCGCTTAGACCCGCACGAACTCATGGCTATTTCAGGGGCACCCCCGCCCCTCACCCCCGTCCCTGTATGGTCACGTGACCCAGCACCACACTGCTGTGGCTGCTTTGGGTACGTATTGTCCTCTGCCACCATGCTTGGATGCGAGTAGGTCTTCGTTTCGGAAGCTGGCGAGTGAGAGGGCTCTGAGGGCCAACGTCCCGTCCGTCCAGGGCTGGGATGTGGGCGAAGGATTCTATTCCGAGAAGGTGGAGACCCCTCCGCTTCCAGCTCTGGTGTTTCGCTCAGTGTCGCTCGGTTTGCTCAGCTCCTCTCCCCGTCCTGGGCCAGGCGGGGTCCAGATTTCAGAACTGCGTGTTTCCGCCAGGAGCCCTCTGTGGACCAGCCACATTCACGTGTCTTTGACAGGTGACACCTCACTCATGTCTGACCTTCCCTCGCGGAAAGCAAAGACACCCACTCGCCACAGCTTGGGAATGCCCTGGGCTCGGTCCTTCCTACCACGTGGCCTTCCCATCAATAGGCGTAAGGACGAGGGAGCACGTGACAGCTGAGATGTCACTCCCGGCCCGTTATGAGCATCCTTGTAGGAAGCTGTCGTGCATGGCCTCGGGCATGTTTTCACTGTGATCGATGCTTTCAAAAGTGATCTCATTCTCTACACGTTGCCACTTGCAACAGCTGTGGATAGACCTAGAGGATATTCTGTTAAGGGAAAAAAGTCAGACGAAATACTGTACGATTTGACTTATATATGGAATCTTAAAAAAAAAAAAACCAAAAAAAAAACAACAAAAAAACACAACAGGAATAAACAAAACAGAAACACCCTGATAGATAAGAGAATAACTTGATGTTTGCCCAAAGGGAGGGCGAATGGGGGAATGGTTAAAAAAAAAAGTGTCTCGTTTTCTTAACCTCATGATGTGGGTTTTCATATAGAATTTTAATATGCACATGGTGGTCATCGCTTGAGTCTCTCTTAACAAGCATTCTTTTCTTGAATTCTGGTCACTGGGTTCATTGGATGAATAAGTCATTTAAGCACACTGTGGCTTTTTTCAAGGGGCTTTTAAAAGACGGCGTGTTTTTCCTCGCAGGAGAAGAAATGAGTATTATACGACATACAGAAATTTTGGGGGGGAAAAAAAAAAAAAAGCAAAAACTCAGTATCGTTTCCTAAGCCAGGGGTAAAAACCAAACAATTCGTAGAGCTCTGGCAGCAATTTCCTGAATATTTTAAACGCAGATGATAGGTATGGACCTGTATCTACGTTTTATCTGTACGTCACGTGTAGAATGTAGGTATATCTGCACATCTCTGTCTACGCCGATATCATTATCAACAGAGTCTGTAACTAGTAATATCACAACTCAGCGTTACGACTGTGTTGATGATACCCTGCACTTTTCCACATGCAGAATTAGATCCACGTTCGTGGTCAGGCATCCGCACCTTTGCATTCTGTCCCTATGTCTGTACCTGTGTGGAGCTATAGATACCATTTGGGAGTTTGCATTTCACACAGTGTTATAGCAGAAGGCTTCGGCTTCCTGCACACCTTCATCAGCATGATTTTCCGTGATTGAGTCTCTCAGAAGGTCCTGACTTATTCATCGTTCTCTTTTTTTTTTTTTTGAAGGGTATTTCACACGTTCGATCCTGTGACGTAGGTCCAAACCCTTCCGGGTGCATCCGACATTCTTCATCGTGAGGACGTCCTTTATTTTGCTTTGATTTGTCAGCTTTTTGGTGTGTCCTTAAAAAAAAAAAACCCACACAAACGTGTGCATGTATTTGAAATCGTATAGCATATTTTGGTATTGAACATTTCAAGTACGTGCAAAAAAAAAAAAGGAAAAATAAGGTGTAACAGAAAGCAGTTACACTCATTTCATTGATCTGAAACATGATGACCGATTTTTTTTTTTTTTTTTTGCATAGCCGTCCTATCTTCCCCACACCTCAAACTGTCAGCACCTCATCTCATCGGCTTCCAAGCCGTATTTTTGGTTTGTTTCCACGCACATTCTTGTTGAAGACACTGCCGTTTTCTTTTCCTCTCCTGTGAAAGTAGGTCGTAGAATTAGCCCATGGAGCCCTTGCGCTGTTTTGAAGGAAACGGGAGGGGTTTCCATGATCCTCAGGCTGAGGGTACAGACTCCCGAGGGAGCAGGGCTTGGGGACTTGAGCCCCAGAAGGGAACGGGGTGCTCTCGGGGCTCACTGGACCTCATGTCATCTGGTCCCCATTACACACATAGTACGGATGGGAGGCAGGCAGAAAGAGGGCTGAGTTCCATCATTACACACTCTCTCTCTCTCTCTCTCTCTCACACACACACACACACACACACACACACACACTCTGCCCCTTTGCCAACTCGCCGTGAACCAAATGATGGCGGCGTGGTCGAAGTCCATGCTGTGTAGTGTGTTTAGAAAGAGAAAAGCTGAAGGCTAGTCACCTAATATAGACAATTACAGTTGGACGTCATTCTTACCCTAAAGTAGTTATGACCCGAATGAAGACACTTTGGGGACAGATGGCTCACCAGGATGTTTTGTCGTCGGTCGTGCTTTATTTCGTCCTCCCCACGCCAGCTTTACTGAGATAGATTGACCTGTAGACGGCGAGTTTAAGGCGAGTTTAAGGGGTGAACGTGCTGATTGGATACACTTATATATTGCAAAATGATTTCAGCTAAGACCTCCATCAGGTCACATAATTACCATTTTTTTGTGTGTGTGTATGTGTGGTGAGAACATTTAAGACCTACTCTCTTCGAAACTTTCAGGTATGTGGGACAATATTGTTAATTCTTCTCACCATGCTGTACGTAGCATCCCTGAACTTACTCGTCTTAAAACTGGAACTTTGTGCCCTTTGACCAGTATCTCCCCGTCCCCCCTCCCCGACCCCACAAAACAGGGACCCTTTGGTTAAAGGGCTGCAAATGTGAGAAAAAGGGATACACATTAGACATTTAATTTAAAGAACCAAGTAAAGGAATACATTATCAACCTCTCAAAAGGAGGATATTGCAAGAAATCTTGCAAGGCATGCCTCGCACGTTTCTATGTGTGTATACATGTGTGTGCTTGATGAATCCAAGCTCCTGTGACGTCAATTAGGAAATGTTAAACTATAATTAGAAGAAGATCATGGGAACCTATAACAAGAGGATGTATTACAGAACTTTGCAAACTACTTAGTGCTGTGTAACATTGCAAGTAGGATTCGATTTACTCAGGTGTTGTGCGGGAATACAGCTTCCTTACGAAACAAGGTCTTCTGATCCAGGCACTATTGGTGTTGGGTTAGGTGATCCTTTTTCCGTTGGCGATGGTCCTGTGTGTTGGCAGGTGCTTAGCGGTACCCTCGGCCAGAAGCCTGTAGACGCTGAGAGCATGTCTGTCCCCTGCTGTTGGGATGTCCAAAGATGTCTTCAGACATTGCCAGATGCCCTTTGGGGGCAAACTCTGCCCCAGGGAAGAACCTCTGTTATAAAGTGAAGTAGACTCACGCCAGGTTCTGACCAGGGAATTTCGTTGTCTTTGGGATTTTTATGGGTGCGGGGGGGGGCACGGCCGGGAAATTAGGCCGACTTCGCTGTGAGAGAGAGCAACCGAATTATCCCGGAAGCTCTCCCTCGTCACGAGAACGGACTGCGTGAATCGCATCGTTCGTAATGAGGATTCCGTGGGTGTGCGGGGATTGTCATTATCAGACGCTTTATCCAAAAGGAAGATGAAATTGATTTATGTGAGTGAGCGAGGGCTCCAGAGGAAAGAGAGAGAGAGAGAGAGTGTGCGAGAGAGAAGGGCAAGAGACAATCCTTGATAAATATCTTTGGGAACCAAGTGTGCAACGAAATGCAGATAGCTTATCTAAAATTGGGCCAAATCAAGGAAAAGGCAGGAGATGGGAAGAGAGCCCCGAGACGTTTGATGCGCAGAACGTGATTTACGCGTCTGCAGACGCGCGCAAATTGCTGAGTGGTGTCAGTTATTGGGAAGTTATTAACATTGGCGGAGGCTTTGGAAGGGAGCCACACAGCAAATGAAATTTCAGACCCGTCGAAAATGGTGTTCTATTGTCTGCTCTGTTACATTGATGGATGACCATTAGATTCTTCAACACCAGGAGAAGTTTTCATATTCCGGAGTGAGCCACAAGATGGATTTCTCCGGGAAGGTGTGTGTGGGGGAGAGAGGCGTCACTAACCGCAGACGCTGGGAAGGCATGGACGTTACCCCCCCAGAATGCCGCTTCAAGTTGGCCGTAAATGACTTCCTCATCGCTTGTTTGGTGTTGCCGTTTTTAATTTCTGTGACACATGGGCATCTTTTACCTTTTTGATGACGTACGGATGATGCAAAAGCAGTTATTTTTACTCCGACGGTGATAAAGCAGTAACACAGTGCCATGCTTCCTGTAAAGTGCCGACGTGAACTGCACAGTGGTGGCTAAAAGTCGGCGTGATGCACGGCAGCTAACTGCCAGGACGTGGACCCTGTGGGGCGGGACTGCGAAGTCGTGCCCCCGGACCTTTTTCTGTGCGTGGTTCCTCGTGATTTGCGTGTGCCAGCAGTGAACACGATGGCACCGGCTTTATGTCGTAGTTCGTGGATGTCAATGGTTTACCGTTCCTCCTCGTCTCCATTTTTGAACACGCGGGTTATGTTATTGACACGGCGTTTTGGGCCGGGGCGAAAGGCTTCGAATGGATTCATGGAACGGACTCGGAGAGAGACGTGTTTCTTGGCAGGAAAACGGATGCACCAGCCAGGCTCCGGCCAGAACGGAAGAGAAAAGGAGAAAGCACTTTACGATGCAGCGAGCCCGGACGGCGCCTGACACATCGTGGGCACGTGGCTGCCACGTCGCCGCCCTGTTGCCGGCGGGAGCGTTTGTGCGGGTGACGGACGCGGAGAGCCAGCCGATCCGGCCGCACCCGTCCATCACCGTGGTGCCCGCGTGCAGACGCGTGTGCAGCTCCTGGTGGTCCGATGACGGCGTGCGTGCTTGCTGGAAAGGGAGCACCCCCGGCCGGCCAGGCGTCCGTCCGAAGCTTGCCTTTCCAGAATCCCAAATTGCAAACTGTGGATGCGTGTGCGTGCGTGTGTGCGTGTGTGCGTGCACGCTTGACTGAGAGAGAAGGAGAGCGAGCGAGCGAGGGGTGTAGTGCAAATGCCTCCTTCTCTTGCTCTCCAGGTTTAGCACCAGAAACGAAAGCAAAGCCAGCATCTCATTGGACAGATGAGCCAAGCGCCGTGGCTTTGTGGGGACGCAGGGTCTTTGCGGACGTGGTTACGGGAGGCTCGGTCTGTGTCCTGGCGAGGGGCAGGCGGCAGGTGAAGACGCACGGGCAGCGAGGCCGGAGGTGGAGAATGTGGCAGCCACGAGCCAGGGCACCCCGAGCGTGGCCGCCGGCCCCCCCGGACCTGGAGCGGGCGGGAAGGACCCTGCCCCGGAGCCTTCAGCCGGAGCGCAGCCCCGACTGACGCCGTGTGCCGGGCAGAACCGTGGGGGACTGAATGCCTGCTGTGCGTGGGCGTGTGGTCCCTTGTCACGGCTGCCTTGCCGAGCGCATACACCAAGGTGCACCCCGCTCGCTCTCTCTCTCTCTCTCTCTCTCTCTCTCTCTCTCTCTCTGTCTCTCTCTCTCTCTCTCTCTCTGTCTCTCTCTCGGACTTGCCCAAAGCAAAGCAGCCACTCCTGGGCGGAGCTGGGGTGAAGGGCAGATGCCCACCCCCTCCCCACCCCGCTGACGCCTGCTGCCCAGACTGGCTCGGGTTTCACCATGCGTCCCAGCCTCGGGGGACACTAGGCCTCCGGGATCAGCTTTGTTGCTTCAGGACTTCTCACGGCCTCCACACTTTCTGGAGGGGGGGGTTGGGGGGCCCCTTTTTAGTCGCCGTCCTTCGATGGGAACTGGTGGGCTTCACGTCCCTCCACTGCCCCTCAAACGAGTGGGTGGACGCTTGTCGTCCGCTGGTCACGGGCACGGGCCGTCGGCGTGCGGCGCCTCACGGCTCCCTTCCCCTCCCCGAGGAGCTGCTCCTTGGCCTTTCCGAAGCGGCCGCCTGGGATCTTTGTACATCTCCCCATCGGTGTCACCGCCAGGACCTGTGGAAACGCAGCCACGTGTCCGTGCGTCGAGCAGGGAGTGGGTGTCGCGTGGCGGCCGCCGGACTCCCTGGGGGTCTCGTCCTCAGAGGAGGACGTGGTCCACTGGCAGGGGGAGTCACTTCTCCCACGACGATGAAAATTCCGGGCACACGGCGCGCAGCTGGAGCCGAACACCCCGCGGGGCGGGAGTCCCTGAGGATGCGGGGCCTCCGGTCGCCTGTTTTGCCTGGTCGCGGTCTCCGCACATCTCCGTCTGCGTTACAGGGGTCGATTCTCGTCCATTGCCCGTCTGATCGCTCCAGAACAAAGGGAAGGGTTTTGCCGGAAGCAGGTCCTACACCCTGAAGTCCTGGCGGCTCGGGGAGCAGAATTGCCAGGGCAGCGTTTCGCAGAGCTGAGACCCAGAATGCTCTGGGGTGGTGGGGCGGGGGCGGGGAGCTTGGGCATCACGGGGTGCCGGGCCCCCTGCTTTACAGCGTTTCCGAGTCAGAGATTCAAGCGAGTTCCCACGTGAAGTGGCTGCTGCTGGCCTCAGGGCCCCCCAGAACCCCTGCTTTTGAGTCGGGTTGTATTTATTTCCACAGTCGGCCTGCTTACTCCTCGACTCCACGTCCTGCTTGGAGGAAGGTGGCCCTGAGGCCCCTGGGCCTCGGCGTCTGGCGCTCGGCCTCACTCTCCTGAGGCGCACTGTTTTGTTTTTTATGCTTGCCCATCCCGGTGTCCCCGAGCTCGTGCCCACCGGGCGGGCGAAGGCCTCGTGGAGAAGGAGGCGGAGGCCCTGCCCAGCCGCGCCCTGCGCACCGCCTCGCCCTGCTCCGCGGCCTGGGGAGACGGCAGCTTGCTTCCCGCGTCAGGGCTGCGAGGGCGCGTTCCCCCTCAAAGGAGTGTCCTGGTGATTGCGGTCTGCAGAGCCATTCTGCGTTCCCAGACTGAGACGCCACGGCCGGACCCTCGTGCGACCTTCCACCCATCCGCCCGTCCGCCCATCCGCCACACACCCACCCGCCGCCCAGCCCCCATCCTCCTTCCCAGCCTGCCACAGCTCCCTCTGTCCCTCCATCTGCTAGCCCTTCACGCTTCCGTCCAGCCGTCTGTCCCTCCGACCATCCTTCCTTCCTTCCTTCCTTCTCTCTTCTTCCTTCCTTCCTTCCTTCCTTCCTTCCTTCCTTCTCTCTCCTTCCTTCCTTCCTTCCTTCCTTCCTTCCTTCTCCTTCTTCCTTACCTCTCCTTCCTTCCTTCCCTCCTTCCTTCCCTCCTTCCTTCCTTCCTTCCTTCCTTCCTTCCTTCCTTCCTTCTCTCTCCTTCCTTCCTTCCTTCTCTCTCCTTCCTTCCTTCCTTCCTTCCTTCCCTCCTTCCTTCCTTCCCTCCTTCCTTCCTTTTTCTCTCTCCTTCCTTCCTTCCTTCCTTCCTTCCTTCCTTCCTTCCTTCCTTCCTTCCCTCCTTCCTTCCTTCCTTCCTTCCTTCCTTCCTTCCTTCCTTCCTTCTTCCTTCTTCCTTCCTTCCTTCCTTCCTTCCTTCCTTCCTTCCTTCCTCCTCCCTCCCCCATCCCTCCCTCTCCTCCCTCCCTCTCCCTCCTTCCTTCCTTCCTTCCTTCCTTCCTTCCTTCCTTCCTTCCTTCCTTCCTTCCTTCCTTCCTTCCTTCCGTATTTCCGTCCCTTCATTCGTTCATTCAACAACGACATAGCCACATCTTATTTTGAGGAGGCCACCGTCTCCATGTTCGAAAAGGCAGGACGTAGGGACGGCGATAAGGTCCAGCCCCTCATCCGGGGGGATCAGGGTCCCCGCGGAGAGGACCCGTGACTAGAGAAAGTGGTCCAGGACTGTGCCCCTCGTGCGTCCCTCGCGGACGCCAGAAACACGGACCTCGGGGCCGTGGGGCCTCGGTTTCCGCTGCGCCGCTTGAAACAGCCCTTCCTCGGTCCCTGCGTCAAAACTACCCCCAAACCCAGCTCCACAGTGGAACTACGTGGCGTCTCGTGCATTTTCCTACGTCAGGAACACGAGAGCTGTGGCGCTCGGCGATCCTGGCTCAGGGAGCACGCGGTCCAGCCGTGCGGAAGGGCCGGCCTTTCCCGAAGGCATCCGAGCACGTCCCCTGTTGAGCCGTGAGCGGGGTCTTGAGTTCTCGGCCACCTGGGCCACTCCCAGGGCTGGTCAGTCACACGGCAGTGGCTGTTGGCTTTCCGTAGACCGACCGAGGAGAACCAGCCAGCAGAGAGGGATTCTAGGGTGAAAGCCATCGCCTTTTACACTGTGACCTTGCAGGTGAACCCACTTACTTCTGCGTGCTAGTCACAGTCCGAAACTGGCTTAATTTTGAAGGAACGGGCAGGAGGGTGTTCATGCCGATGCCAGGGGCCATTGGGTCCCCCCTTGCGGGTGACACTCTCTCGGAAGCTTTTCCAAGGGCGGTGACTCAGGACCCGTGTCTTACATTATGGAAAGGATTTTCTCGGAAGAGCAGAGGGCTGAGAATAAAATATGTAGGTGGAGCCAGCGGGGAGGGACACTTGATGGGTCAAGTGCTATTTCCACCGCCGGCTGAGTGTGGAGGACTCAGTCGAAATCAGGGCACTGCAGGTGCGGGAAGCCGCCGGGATCAGGAGATGTCGTTCTGTCAGCTGTGCAGCAGCCGTGGCTGGGGTTAGGCAGCGCCGAAGCATTGACGGATGTCAGTTTTACGCTGCTCGCTGAGGCCGGGACGCAGGTGGCGGACAGGTAGCTTGAAGGCCTGAGGCCAGCGCGGTGACTTGACCCTCCAGCGCTGGGTTTAACAGTCGGAAGGACCGAGGGAGTGGAGAAGACAGGAAGGTGCCCGGGAGCCCGGACAGGTGGCCCCGACCATGTGTTAGATCCAGAATGAGGCAGTTATGGGACCATCGGAGGTTGGGGTTACAGGCGACGTAATTTAACGAAGGCGAGAGAGAAGCCTCAGACGTTGGGTGGGCGGGCGGACATGGTCGCGTGCTTCAGGGACACGTGCGGGGCTGAGCTGGAGCGTGTTAGCGTGCGCTGGTTCCGAGGAACTGGATGGACTCTCCAAAGTCGGGGCTGTTCCAACCCCGCTTGTGCCCTTGCTTGGAGTGGTTTTTCCTTCGGAAACCGGTCGGACGTGTTTCTGCCCACGGCCTTCTCTCCCGTTCTAATCCGCGCTCCGCAAACCTGCCTGCGTCCTGACGCGCAGCACCGTGCGGGGAGGAGCGCTTAGCGAGGGTCGCTGCGTTCTTGACTCCCGTCTGTCCGGCTGTGATTTCCGACAGCGCGCCGGGACCCGTGGGTGGGGCAGCCGACCCCCGGAGGTGCCTGCCTGCTTCCCGCAGTGTCTCCCTGCCCGCCGCCCCGCCGTGTCTTTATTGCCCAACACGCACCTCTCCTGCCCCCCTGTGTGCCTCTCTGCACCTTCGAGGACGTGACCCGGCTCCGGTTGCCCGGCGTTCCGTTCGTGTTCTGTACATTTCTCTGCGAACGTCCCGTCTATGGCCTTCCTCTCCGCCCGTCGTTCTTCCGACGGTGCCTGCTCTATCTCGTAAGGAACGGGTCGCGGAAGATGACCGTCCATCCCAGCCACACGGCATCAGCAAGCGCCACGGCTTCCGTCCCCTGCTACACTCCCACCTTTGCACCGTCCTTCATCACCCCTGGTCTCTGGGGACGTCCTGTTCCGCCACACCGAGCGTCTCCGGGGCTGCCGGTCCTCGTTCTTGCTTTCTGTGTTCTCGGCGTCTCCTGCATCCCAGGAGGCTGTTCTCTCTGCGGCCCCGTGTTGCTTGGGAGAGACACGCACGTGCCTCTCCTTGGCGCACGCTCTCAGCCCTCCTTCCTGAGGCTGGGTGGGCGGCTTCTTTCCTTCCGCCCCACGATTCTCTGCATGTCCTTCAACTCAGTGCGCCTCTGACAGGAACCCGTGTCCGCACAGACCTCACGGGTAAGGTAGACCTCAGTGTCTATATATCCTTTCCTATTAACAGATACGCACAGCTCCTGCCTCACGTGCACACGCCCACTCCCTGCCTTCCCTACTCTGACTCAAGAAGTGTCCTACCTGTGTGAGCGTCGTAGCTGATTTGCTATGCTTCACTCTCCTCTTCTCTTAGAGGGTGACCGGAGAGAGGACCTACCTCTACGATGTTTTGCGAAATAAATGAGTTCCTGCACCTTGCAACGTGGTTGAGACTCCAGGCATTTTCGAAGCATCACGGGCAGCCTCTTGGTGTTCATTTTGACCGAAGAATGGTCTTCCTCCTCAGGCTAAATGTTTTATGAAGGGTGCTGCGTATTACACTCACGTAAACCCCAGATTCCTGTCATGGATCTGTTCAGTTTGATTCAATCAGCCCCTTCTCCTGCTTAGTTTGATTCAGCAAGCCCCTTCTCCTGTCCCCAGCTTCACAGTGCCCCCGTGATTACCGCGCTCCTGGTAAACCAGTTGTCATCCAGCCAAACCCCTGCAAATCAGGACATTTCTTTGCACGAGGCACTTCCCCTGGCCGCCTGCAACATACTGCCCTCCCCCAGCTCAAGTAGGACGTATTATCTGATTTTTTTTTCATATTTAGTTCACTGTTTCCTTCCTTCCAGGGCTTACCCAAACTTGGAAACATGGTTTATTTTTCATCTACGTGTGTGTGTGTGTGTGTGTGTGTGTGTGTGTGTGTGTGTGTAATGGTTTCCTGCCCTCCCTAAAAATGTGTCTCTCACGACTCTGGCATAGATGAGGTGCTCATTGGGTATTTTTTTTTTGAAAAAGTGATTAGTCGTAAGACAGTCTGTTGGTATTCGATGAAGGAGCGAGAAGATCAAACGTTGCGTGTTAAGGACACGTGTTCTCAGTCATGTAGCTCACCAGAGGGACGAGGGGCAGAGGCCACCTTTGAACGTTAAGCCAGTTTGTCGTGGGAGGGAGTTCATCTTTCACTGAAGGGGAGGTGTGTTTTCCTTGGTTGCTCAGTTTAGAGTTTATGACATAGAAGGATTTTCTGAAAACACCTGCATCATTCAATCTATTTACTTTATTTTGTTCCAAATGCTGACTTAGCCTTTAAAAGCTTCTTTGCCGGTATTGACCCTACAGTTGTTACAATTTTATTCTGTTTTTTGTTGTGGTGGTTGTTGTTTGTTTTTTGAAAGAGGGTATTGTGGAAAAGCTTTGTCAAATGCCTAGCAAATGGACAGGGATACATTTTGGGGAATGTTCAAGATTTTGGAGCTTGATCATTTAGTCTCACGTTAAAGCTGTACACGTGCTGTGTAGTATTCCATTTTCGAGCGTTTGCTGGATGGATGAATCTATGTACTTTTTAAATTTTTGTTGTAAAGGTTTGGGCCCAGATTAACTGTGACAAGAAATGAGTTTCTTAAGAGTTCATTAGAATCGTGGGATGATTTAAGAGGAGTAGATTTGTGTAAAATCGATGATATATATTTTAAGTTACTCCTAAATTCTAAATGGAAGATTTTCTGTGTTGTTTTCTTTCCTTGACTTGCATAATGCTAACAATTAAGCCATTTAAAGATTGCGTAAAAAAAATCGGGAGCAGATAAATCCTAGACAGAAAGAGATATTTTGTTCAATGTGCATCTTTTCAGAAACAGAGATAGTCTGGAAGATGGTTCTGTTTGAGACATGGGAGACAAAATGTGGATTAGATAACTCTGGGTGCAAAGTAAGGTGATTTATGTTAATTTGAACATTTATAGACCCATCTAAGAATATCCAGGATGACCCCCAGAGATAAGTTTTTTTTTCTCACCTGAGCCATTTTAGCTTCTCAAGAAAATGTGCCCACATTAAACCTTGTCCCTCCCATTTTTTTTTTTAGAAATTTAGCAGGTCACTGTGACTCCAAAGAAAACTCCATATATAAGGACTGCTCCTAGTTTTTCTTTGAACTTAAAAATACCTCCGCGTTATCTTTAGGTTGAAACCAAGTGTGTATTGTCCGGGTTCGGTGTAAGTCCTCATGCAGACTCTGGTTGTGCGTGATGTCAGCCGCCTTGGGGACCTGTAGCTGAAACCATGTCACAGACTTGCGGAGGCCCCCGGGGAGGCTGTCTCCCTTTCCGTGCCTTGCTTCCGGAGGCTGTCGTCTGAACACTGTGGCCCTTCCCTTCCCCTTCTTACCAGGGCGAGCCTCTTAGAGGCCGCCCGCTAAGACAGTCTCAGAGCTGTCCCCGCCCCGAGCAAGACACGCGATGCCTGGGCCGCTGACGGGGGAGCTCACGCGAGGATATCCACGTCCTCGCTTGGGCGACGGTCTCCGGCACGAGGCCAGCAGCCCCGCGAGGCTCCCGGCTCAGAATCCATCCTCGGAAAGCCTTTCCTGTCTGTTCCGTTCGAGGCCTTTGCTCAGCAAACACTCGTGGAGTGAAAGCGGGCAGGACTTCGAGGCCACGTGCGTGGGAGACCATGCGGGTACAAGGAAATCAAATCGTACCAGTGCCCTGTGGAAAAGTGACAGCTGCAGCAATTTGGACGTAGTCAGATCTTTGTGTCTTACGTTCTAGGGATCGTTTTGAGCTCCTGACCAGGACGCACTGGAATGGCGCTAAAGGCCTCGGTGAACCCCCGAATCCCAAGTGGTAAAGATGAAGCTATGTGGAGAGGCTTCCTTGCGACATCATCGTAGCGTGGAATACATCCATCTTAGCTGCCACGTCTGATCGTCCTCCGAAGGTATGCGTGCTTCGAGCAGCCTATTCTCTCTACGCTAGGGCTCCATTAACAAGAGACAATTTTTATGGTAACACTTGCCGATACATGGGTAATTCATCAATACCGGTTTGTCTTGACTAATATCAAATCGTCGTAGACGATATTTATTTTTAAAAGCAGCTTTTGTAAGCGAATCAGTAGCGAAAATATACCGTAGGTCTTTACAAATGATATTTATATGGCGGGGTATATAGTTTTATAGGAAAACAGATTACAGCATGTAATTTTGTATTCATTTCGAAAGGATGAGCTCTTTGTAGTGTTCTTTATCTGTCTCAGGGCCTTCTATCGCAGGCCAAATTTAGCGGGAAACTCGTGCAGTGTTTTAATCTAGAGAATTTATTCTTTCACCTTCAAAATATCTTATTAACCCCATGACCGTATCTTATAATTTAGCTTTAAATACCCGATGTGAGGCTTAGTACGCTGTGGACTGCAATGAATCATGTAACACAGAACGAATGAGACACACAAAGTAACAATTGGAGTGGAGGAGTGTTGATCCCAATTCTTTCTCGACACGGACCCAAATGGCGTGTAGCAGAGGGCCACGGCCTCCCCTGAGCCGTCAGTGGGGGGTGGGCGCGGGGAGAAGTCTGTTTCTCCTACAAAAAGCTGTCTCCAAGAGCTTCGTGGTGTGAGTTCACACACAAAGGGTTGCCGTCCAAGAAGAATAAAAAGTACGGAGCCCACGCTTGACCTTGCCTGACAGCAGAGATTGTGTGGTGTGTGCTGAGGACAGGGACCAGCCCCACTAAGGGACAATGTGGAGGTGGCAGGGGGGCCAGCAGGATGGATGGACACCCCCCGCCCTGTCGTAGAGAGCAGCAGTGTGGGGACGACTCACGCCAGGCGGAGCGGCTTTTCCGCGCGTTCAGGTCTGCGAGGCGTTTAAATTCCGACCTGTAATCGCGCGTAGACCCGGCCGCACCGATGAGCCGCTTCAAGAAAACCTTGATGCTGCTCAGACCACTGCGGGGGGACGAGTGCGTGCGGGTCCCCGCGAGGGGTCTCCTCTGGTCCCGGATTCTCACGTGGAGTGTGGACGGGGCGGTCCGGGAGGGAACCCACGTGGCCGCCCTCTCTCTTCCTCCGTTGCTTGAAGCGTTCAGCAACCAGCCGGTGCAGCATGACCCTCTGCCACCATCACCGACTGATAACTTGCACCTACCCAAAAGGACGCTCGCGAGGGGTGTAATTCAGACCGTGACGCGTCCGCCGTCTCTTTGACTGGGGGGAGCAACGTCTGTTTCTCTCGTCCTTCAACAGGGAGAAACGTGCTGAGATGGGAACGAAGCCCGGATTGCGTGTGGAGCCGCCCCTGAAGGCGTTTTCGTAGAAGGACGCTGTGATGGTAAGTGACAGGACCGGCCCCCGACCTCGGCGGCCGCCGCACGTGCAGCTCGATGTCCTCACGCGATGCTTTCCGGGTCGACGCCGGGTAAAAACAGGTTTCTCGTCACACAGCTGTTTGCGATGAACAAATACTTGGGGGCAGCGTGATTGCAGAGGTCTTTGGCGTGTACGTCAGGGCGGGCGTGGAAAACGCGGGCGCGAGCGGGGATGCGTGGCTCGTCGCACAGCCGCACGGCGGCGCGTGCCTCGTGAACCCTCGCTGTCCGACCCACCCGGGTCAGCGCCCCCGAAACTCAGCTGGGGACCCGTTGGTCATTGGCGGCCCCGTCTGCTTTAGAGTGAAAAGTCTTCGACTGGCCTCAGGAGGCCACCGTACCCTGTTTTTGCTGCCCCCACGGAGTAGAACCCACCTGTGAGGCGCGTGCGTCCAGTAGAGGCTGAGGGCCCACTGTGGCCACGGGATCGTCCTCTGCACGTGGGGACCAGAAAGAGAGTGTAGCCTACGGGGTGGGACGGGGTGGAAAGGGGACACTTGTATGCGTTACGGTCGTCAGCGATGTTATTGAAGCCGCGTCACGATCCCGCATCGGGGCCTCTCCACGGCACGTGTGAACGTCGGGAAGGGTGTGTCTTATGATGCTTCCGGCCGTTGTACGTGTCTCTTCCTGGCTCAGGTGTCACGTCAGGCTCCGCCGCGGCAGGATGTACGACGGTGTCGATGAAATACGGGTTGTTTACCGGTTTTTCTGACCGGGTTGAGGGTCGTGGCTGAGACCACAAACGGCTGTGAGCCTCTCTCTGCCACGGGCCACGTGCTGTCCACGCCTGTCCTCGGAAGCTTTTCCGAATCCTGTAAGGGCGACAAACTCGTGCCCTTTATTGGACGCTTATTTCCACCAGGTTTGCTTTCCAAACTCCTCTTTATACTTCCTGACACACACACACACACACACACACACACACACACAAATGCTAGTTTGTAAAACTTTATTTCGAAGATCCTTTGTAATGCATCAACAAAGACTCATTCGTTCCGCATTTCGGTCACTCACATGCAAATTCGGAAGCCGAGGATCCTGTCTGCTGTTTTTCTCCTACACGTAGATTTACCCATTTCTCACAGGCCTTCGGTGGGCGAACACGTGTCTCACCACACCTGCCGCCGAATGATCAGAGGCGACACCTTACCCACGTCCCTTTGTCTTAGGAATCGTGCGAGAGTTTCTTTCTGAAAATGTCTCTCTTCCTTTCCCCCCGGGGGAGAGCGTGTAACTGAGGCGTGATGTGGGAAGCTTGCGAATCTCTCCGCAGGCACGCAGCCTCGGGGACAGCGACCCGGTGCAGTCAGGCTGGCTCGAAGCCTTTCCGGGGGTGCAGAGCAAGGGGCACTCGGTTTAGCGTTGCCAGCCGGTCCTAGGTCTCAGGAAGTCGCCTTCGTGATCGGCCTGGCAGCGAGGCAGAACCGAGCGGCACTCACCGCTCACAGCACGACAGGTGCCGTCGAGAACCCAGCAATCCCCCACCTGGGCATGCACCTGAACAAACCCAAGACAGCGCACGGAAGGGACGTGTGCGTCCACCGTTCTACAGGGTTGATCACGATAGCCAGGGTAGGGAGGCCGCCTGGGTGTGCCCAGCAGGAGGTGGATGGATAAAGAAGGGGCCATGCGTACGTACAGCCGACTATGGCTCAGCCATCAAGAAGGATGGAATCTTGCCATCTGTCAAAACCCGAGTACGCCCGGAGGGTGTTATGCTAAGGAACGCAGGAGACAAGTCATGTATTTTTGCCTCCACGTGACACCCAGAGAGCGGGCCTCTGATGTTTTCAAGGGCACAGTGCCACGAATTCGTTTCCTTTCCACTGCAAAGAATCTATGATTGTAAGTAAAGAATAAGCAGCTGCGTAGCAAATACAAATAATTCATTCAGTCGATTTAATTCTTGAAACTTTCGGCTTATACCCTTGCAACCGAATTTCCTATGAAGGCTGAATGAACACTTTCTGGTTTTATACTACCTGTTAAAAGACATTTTTTTTTTAACAGTGGGATTTTTACAGTTGCCTGGGATGGTCCGGTAAACTCATGCTAGAAATTCCTTTGTTTTTTTCCCAAGGATGGCTTAATTCAGTTCACAACTGATGACCAAAAGAGGCTGTCCTCGTGACACTCCTGAAACCATAATTTTCACTTCTAAGCATGAACCAGAAATCAGGAGGTATCACATGGAACTGAATTAGTAGGGTGCTGACGATTCTGGTGACCGGAATCTTCCCAGGGGCTCATAACTGTGAACACTGAGATGTTTTGTTTACGGTCTACTTAGTTCCAAACACATTATCCAAATGAATCTTTGATTCACCATTTCGTGATTCAGAGTCGAAGTGTATTTACTGTGAGATACCCTTAAATATATAAACATAATAAAAATACATGTAATACAGATGTAGTAATAAAATATATAAATAATTTGTTTTTGAGCTTCCTTGATCCTTTTTTTTTTTTTAAAAGTAGTCCCCAAACCCATAATTGTTTACCATGTTACCAGTATTATACTGCCGTTTTTTTTTCCCCTAGTTTAATGCTTCTTTTCTGCCAAAACAAAATATTTCAGGGTAGAAAATAAAGATCAACCTGTCGAGTCTGAGGAGATAATCTTGTACTGTCGTAAGTTATGGGATGAGCTCATATTGGACGTAAAGAACGGTGAGTCGGTGACCATGCTCCGTGTCCTGGTGGAAGGTGAGGCAGCGCTGGGCTGCGGGCTGATCACCTCCGTTTCCCAGTGACGTTTTCTCGAGCCGGCCCCACGTGTGCAATGACATTTCTGCCTGTGGCAGCCTCACACGGCACTGAGCCGAACACCTGTGCCAGGCACCGGGCGGCCTGCAGAGCCCAAGATATTAATTTGCCTGTCGATGACAGATCTGGTGCGATGCGTTGCGGGGGCGGCGGGGCCGGTCACGGCACACGTCCGGGATCTGCACTTCGGAAGTGAAGATGCACCGGGAACAGAATTTGGCGGGTGATGGAGAGGTCTGCTTTCCCGCGAGGAGGGGTGTGAGGGCGGCCTTCACCAGCTCTCCAGCACGGCGCGGCGGGCGCGTGACCTGGGCTCTGCGGCGTGCGGGTGAACGGGGTCTTGGCGCGCTCTGCCGGGTCGCACGTGAGGCTGCCATGCTCCCCGGAGAGAGCCCATGGCCACCACTAGCCGAAAACACACGTGATTTAGCTGCCACACGCCGGTGGGCGTGTGACAGAGCACGGCGGTCTCTGCTCGTGACGGATAAGGCTGCTAATTAGGGAGTGGACCGCGGGGGACCGTCTTGACGACGGGGATTGTCCTGTGCCTCGTTTCTTCACCTAGACCCTCTCACCTAGAAGAACAGGACACTTGATTAAGGACGGTGCCTTGTCTGTCTTTCTGCTCATTTACTTTTCTAATGCAGTGCGTTTTTACAGGTACGAGTGGGGAGCTTCCCGATCTGTGTGTGTGTGTGTGTGTCTGTGTGTGTGTGTGTGTGTGTGTGTGTGTGAACTTAATAGCGAGGTCATTCTGACGCCGCGTGCCTCCTGGGCGTAGGTGATGAATACCCACAGGGCCGTGGAATTGTTCTCTCTCTCCCAGGGCATGGGATGTCAGCCCTGGCGAGGCTCGGTGGACCGACAGTACATAGTAGCAAAATATATTTCAGCTGTAGGTAATTAAGGACCTTCAGTCTGAAATTCCCCCTCGACTGTGCCCTGCCTGCTTCCTCTGCTTCCCACGGCGACCGCTGGGTGTGATCTGTTGTGTTCCCGAGTATACATTTCCTGAAGCGTGCCATGCGGTGATGGGGGCGTGTAACACGTCGGGCTGACCAAGGCGGCATGTCCCCTGACCTCTGTGAAAATCGTGGGCCAGCACAGCGGCCGCCACATCCTCACAGGACCTGTGGCAGTGCCATGCATGGTGAGCAGCTGGAAATGGACGTGGAGACGCGTCCGTCACTCTCACGGGATGGCGTGTTGCAGAGTCTCCGTAAACGTGCTGGGCCGAGGGCAGCCACGGGGCGTGACACAGGCACTTTCCGGAAGCCAGCCGTAGGCGGTCTCGTCCTGGCTTCGCTGCCCAAGTGGCCTGGTGACATTGGACTTGTCCCCTTACCTCCTCCTGTCCCTCGAGTGCTGGAGGCGGTGACCCTGGGTGGTGAGGGTTTGGTCCAGCTTTGCGAACTCACCGTCCCACACCTGAGGAGGCTCCCCTACGCATTGGCCAAGAGGTGACCGACCACCCTCCGAGTGGACACTCTTCTTCTTCCGTTGTGCAAAAAGCCCTGCTCTGACTCTTTAACATAAGATAGAGAAAAACAGGGGGTTCCGGCCCTTGTGAGTTATGTTCTCGTAAAGCACACTTATTCCTTTCCGTCAAGGATGGCACGTGTTATTTTTCTTCCTTGAATTTCGTGAACCTGGGTGCAGGAAGGAAAAAACACAGTGTCTTGTGCCATGTTTTTTTTTCCCTAGGGCACAGCAGCTCAGACGCAATGAAGTGTAGATTGGACAGATTCCCCTGAGTGTGTGTGCTGGTTGGTGTCAACACATGCACAGAAGAACGTGAATTCTTTAGCATCGACTTATCTGTCGTTAAGCCTTCTAGGTGGACTGCAGGTTTAGCTGCTGTATTTCCTTCCCCGTGATATAGAAAATGCAAGCCCTCCTCGGGGAAGGATTGGTCTTTCCCTTGTCCTTTTACTGGTAAATCGATGGGTTGGTTCAAATCGCTCCATTCTGGGAAGAAAGAACAGATCCAGGCAGGCCAGGTCATAAGCCAATGGGGTCAGAAGAAGAGCATTTTACATCCTCATTAATCTCTTACCTTTCAAAAGTCGCTGATTCGTAATGACGGTAAACTTTAAAATGGGAAATATGTCAGCTGCAGATTCGAAGGTTTGTAATGGATGTTTGTTTGGGTTTTTTTTTCCATTTTTTTAGAGTCTCATTGGATTTGCATTTAGCCTTCCATAACGATCAGTCAGTGAAAAACCTCAACTAATTTAATTCTTTTGATAAGGCATCATAAGTTGCATTTTTCAAATGGCTAAGCCACGTAGCTAATCAGACATCAATGCGCGAACGGGAACTGAGGCTGAAAGTCGAATAATTGCCGTCTATTATTTTGTGCTTAGAAATACAAGGAAACAGGAGGGTGTAGTGTAACCACTGAGCTACGTGCAGTCACGGTGCTAATCATGTTTTAGGCTCACGACTTGCTCAGGCATTTTTAAACCGCACTATTCTTGCGAGTACGTCCCAGAACAGGGGCCTGAAATAACGCGGGATCGAGCACCTGGACGCACTCTTCTTTTCAAGAAATAAAACAGCACCGAACGAGCTGGGTGGAGTTCAAGAACCTCTGGCCGGAATGGGCTCGATTTAAGGGTCAAGTCGGCTCCCTCCCGTAGCCTTTCGGGTGTAAAGATGGCAGCGGAAGTCACGTTCGACCGTGGTGCCGTCTTGCTGTCGAAGATCCCGTAGCTGACCTCACGTCTGCAGGAGAAATGGGAACGATGCCGTTTCGGGTTAAAATGGCGAAACGGCTGTGCGGGGGAATTTCACGGGGCGTTGACCCGTCAGGGCCGAGAAAGCAAACGCTCTCATCATAGACGTTTTGCCACCCGTGTTTTTTGCACACGGCACTTGTTGACACTCTCGCAAATCGGTTCTGTCTTAGGGCCCTGTGTCTGGAAACGCTTCTGTAGCATCCGAAAGGCACCTTCCTGCAATCCCCTCTTACGCTGGCTCGCTATCGTAGTGGTCATCTTTTTTTCCTTTTTCTTTCCTTGTAAATTATATTTGACATACAATGCTGATATTCATTTCCGGTATGCAATATAGCGATGAAACGTTTATATAGTTTATGAAGTGATCCCCCCAATTAGTCTAGTAGCCCTCCGATACCATATATAATTGTATATAATTGATACCATATATAATTGTATATAATTAATCCCGTTCGTCTCGTTCCCCAATGTATCGATTTCCTCTTCTGCGGTAGCAAATAGTGGCAAACTTGCTGCTTTGAACGACGCACGTTAATAAATGCAGCGGTAGGGGTCGGGTGTCTGGGGATGAGCAGAGTGTCCGCAGGGCTCTCCGGGGAGCCACTGCCCTGTATCCCCGGCTTCTGGAGGCTGCTAGCGTGCCTGGCCTCCGGGCGCCGCATCCCGTGACCATCTGCCTCTGCTGGTTTGTGTGTCTTCTGCGTCCTCCTCCGAGGACCTCGTAACTACGGTGGGTTCCCCCAGGGAGTCCCAGATCATCCCCCGTGTCCCCCACCCCACCCCGCCCCCGGTCAGGACCCTTCACTGAGTCACATCTTCCAAGTCCTGTGCCCTGGAGGGTTATATGTGCCCAGGGGACCTGGGGGTTCACAAGTGGATGGCTCTGGGGCCGGGTTCAGCCAGCTACGCCTGGCGTCCTATGACCTGGTGACCGTGAGAGTGTTTCGGCTGTCATCCTCAGTGACGCCTGTCACCTGCGTTCCCCCCCTTGGCACGGGCTCCTCTGTCGTTTGCTCCTCTCTGTACTCAGTGGCTGCTTCTCAGCCTCCTTCACAGAGTCTGCTTCCCTCTCTCTCTCTCTCTCTCTCTCTCTCTCTCCCCTTCGCCACACCCCTCCCTTCCTTTCCTTCTCCTTCCCTTGGGACCCTCGCCCTCCGTGCTTGCTGGAGGGCGTGTCTGCGAGCCCCTTGTGTGTGAACAGACACTGGGGTCCCTACGGTGGCCTTTCCTGGCTTGGCCCCCTCACGGCGGACACCCCTCCACGTACGCTCTGTCCCAGGCCCGCTGGACCGTTCAGAACCTTCCAGAACCAGGAGCGTCCAGTTCCACACCTCTGTGTCTCTTCTTGCAATGCTGCCCCTCAAGCGAACATCCTTCCTGGCGCGGAGTTCCAGAAAACACCCAGTTCTGTGTTACGACCCGACCTGCACCCGAATGCATCAGTCCTCAGGGCCCTGACCCCCCACTCCCCCGTCATTGGTTAGGACTGAAGAAAGCACGTCCATCGTAACGTTCCTCTGCCTCTTTTCCTACATGTCTGACTTCTCTCCCAGGCTCCAACAAACAAACAAACAAAGAAACAAAGAAACAAAAAACCGTCGCGTGCAGGAAATACCTTGTATTGCTGTAACCACCAGCCCGTGGCACACAACGCCCGGACCATCATGGGTTGAATCGATATCGCCCCGAAAGCGTAGTGAGTAAGACTGTGTTTAGAGAGCGTCTCACTCCTTCCTCGTCCCTCTCGTACATTCCCTGCGTTCCTCTCTCCCTCCGTGTGTCTGTGCTCAGGCACGTGATTATAGATTACCAAGGACGTCACCACCCTCGAGGGTGCTTGGCGCCATCGGCTCCAAGTGATGAAGTTCCGTCCTCAGCTCAGAGCGGGATCGTGGCCTCGCTCTGAGCAAGAGAAGCAAACAGATCGCTCCCTCGTCATGCATATTTCCTTCCCCCCGAACCCCCCGAGAGCGCTCCCCCTTCTCTTCATTTAAAGAAAAAATGTGGAAACAGCCTGATCACCTTGAGCTGCTGGAGATGAGTCTGCTCCAGGGGGAAGATGCTAAAAGTAATGCTTTCAAAGTAACATCAATAAATAAAAGTGAACATGGAAAAACACACACACACACACACACACACACACACACAACAAACAGAAGCTGTTGGCAGTGTAGACCTTCTGAAGGTCATGGGGCTTAACTGCAGTTTATGGTAACTCTGATCTCATTTTCTGTGTGTGTTTTGTTTTTTTTTTTTGAAGAATGGCATAGCCAACGGTATTTGTTTCTTTAACTGAGATCTGCCGTTCTCGTTTACGGTAACAGACGATACATGAGCATACTCAATGTTCGCTCTCTATAATAAGCAGGGATGTCTCACACGGCCCCTGAACACTTAAATCCTAGTTTGCTTTCCGGCGTGGTTTCACACGGGGCGGGTTAGTTTGCGGCTCCCTGTACGTGAGGAATGACCTGCCTGCTTCTGCATCTTCTCTTTGCACGGGTCTGGACCCGAACTTTGGGTGCTGTCCCTGTGGTTTGAAAGGGGGCAGTGGCACTTGCTGCCTCTAACTGATGGAGCTGGCAGCTCGGCCGGGGGTCCCTCCTGAGCACCCCGGGACAGCCCTGTGATACAGTTTGCGGTTTTCGGTTCTTAGCATAGATGAGCTCCCGTAGCTCAGCCTGAAACGCCGCTGGCTGTCATCGATGCCTCAGAATGACACTGATTTCTTCGAGTAATCTTTGTGTTTGTAATTCTGGTGGTGGTGGTGTGTTGTTGTTGCTGTTTTAATGAAGAGCAGTTTCAGGTTCATAGCCACACCCGACCACCTTGGTCACAACGGACGAGGCCATAGTTGATGTTGGGGTTCGCCCTCAGTGCGTTTGGGCAAATGGATGATGATGACGTGCAGCCAGCATTTTGGCGTCTCTGCCCTCCGTAACCATCTTCTGGGCGCCACCTTCTGGCTCCACCTTCTTGCCCCTCGCTCCATCCACCTCTGGTTAACCAAGGACCTTTTCGCCCTGTCTGTAGCTTGCCCCTTCCCAGAATGTCCTGGGGCGGGCTCGTTCAGCGGGCAGGCTTTGCAGACGGCTGCTCTCCCTGCCTCACAGTGCATTTGAGGTTCCTGTGTATGGCTCCGTGGCTTGGTGGCTCGTCCCCCGTCTGCGACACAGTGTATTTACTCACGCGGCTGCTGGGGATGTCTTGGTGGGCTCCATGTTTCAGCAATGACATTAAGCTGCTGTAAACATCCACGTGCAGGTTTCTGTGCGGGCATGAATTGTCAACTCCTTCGGCGAATGCCACAGACTGCAGCAGCTGGGACATACTTTATTGTCGTGTTTTGTAAAAGGGAAGAAGCCACGTCTGTTCTTATTCTCAAACAGCAGTGCACATCGGGGATGAGGAGGGGTAGCGAAATGATTCTTCCAAAGACAGTAGCGCCGTGTTTCCCAAGGAGGTTGATCAGACGTATTTTGGGGACAGCGTTTCTTGCGTGGAGAACAGCAAATAGGAGAATGGTGAGGAAGGGTGTCTTCTCAGCGGGCAGGTGACTGTCATCAGGTGGGGCTGGGGTGTCTACAAGTCGTGAGACATGCTGCCTGGGTGGCCAGTCACTACCTTCGGATGCTTTCAGAGTCAGACAAACGGATACGCCTTCAAAATTCCATGCGAATGTGTCTCGCATCTTTGTAACCTTCCCTGCCTACGCTTCTCTTCTGGGGGAAAATATATGGGATTTAATTTTCTGTATATCTGATCATAAAATTGGAACGCCTGTCTCCCACACTCCCGTTCAGAGGAGCTATTACGACTTTTCGGTGGCAAACTCCAGATATTGGAAAGGTCCCCTATCGCTCGTACGTTACGTATCAAACAGCAAAGAGCGTGAGGAACGTGTGATTCCGATGAGGATGCGTGGCGTGGGGCGGAAGGGCTCGAGTGCCTTTGTCGGCTTTGATGGGGCGTTAGATGCCGGCGACTCTGCTGTCCTGTTCAAGTCGCCTTTGTGTCTCCGCCCTGCGGTGATGAAGGGCAGAAACAGCATTAACTTGAGTTTCACCACCATCTCAACGAGGTAATTTCAGGTGGGACGTGGCACGGGCACTGGTAATTTCCTCTGTTTGCGCATTGCCTGTTGGGGGACAGCGCACTTCTGGGTCACCCTGCCAAGCACCACGAGCAGATGCGGCAGTCTCCTTCGCTGTTCTGTTCTCCAAAGGTGTAACCGAGATGCCTACTCGTCTTCGATTAGAGACTCCTGCACCCGAACCAGACTGTAGTGGCCATCGTGAGCCGGACGGGCGGGGCATCGCTTGCGGACTTGCTTTGCCTGGGTGACAAAGGGGACGGGAAGCGAGGGAGTTGATGGAGACGGGTGTGGAGCCGAGTGTGGGCAAACGCACGTTGACGTGGGTTCCACACACTCACCTCACTCCCGCTGCCACCGCCTTTTCCTGTGTCACTTTTGACTTTCAGCTCCATTTCTCCTCTCAAAATTGTTTTCCCCTCGCTGTGTGCGATGCATCTCTGCCAGATGAAAATGAGAAAAAGAAATAAATCGTTGGTGATCGGACGGGTGATAGGAAATGATGAAATGGTACGCGAAAGGAAAATGGATCATCCTATTTTTTTCTTTATATATATACATATATATATAAAATATTTATGTATATATTTATTCATTCATAATATATTTATATTTATTTATTTATTCATTCATTCATTCATCATTCATTTATTAGGTGAGGCAACCCTTAGTTGACCTCCCAGATTGCAAGGACCTTGTCAGTTTACAATCTCTAATTTTTATTTTTTTGTTTTTTACGTCTACAGCACCTGGGCTTCCTAGGTGGTCTCCCATCCAAGTACAACCAGGCCCGACCCTGCTTAGCTTCTGAGATCAGCCGAGATCGGGCTTGTTCAGGATCGGCCTGTCTATTAAATGACGTTGGGAAGCATTTAATCCGCTGTAATGAATTACATCTCATGAAGGGCGGTCTTCCTACTTCAAGGGCGTGTAATGCTACCTAATTTTCTGCGACCACTCATTTTCTCCTTGATAGCGTATTTTTTAAAGCCAGCCCCTAGGATTACATATGACACAGATTATCTCCTTGACGGCAGAGAATTCCGTGTTTCTCTTGATCCAGGTCAGACTGGATACGTATTATACATTTATGTTTTTTTTTATACCTCTTCCAAAACTTTGAAGCTCAGTGGGACTTCTGCTAGAACATGGGTTTGGATCTTCCGTGGCAAAGCACTGTCCTTTCTCGTACTCCACAGAAAATGAAAAGTTTATTCTTAACCCAGGAGACAGAGAGCCAGGGTCTGGAGGGGTGAGGACAGGGACTGAGTCCCCAGACTGAAAACTATGGAACTGGACACCTTTTGCATCATTACGGCGCGTTTCTCCTTTTCCCCTCCCCAGCATCTCCCTAAGCGGAATGCCACTGGCCTTGCACACACAGGTATCGGAGGGTCGCTTTTATGGGGAAACTGAAGTGGCAGTGGAAAGAAATCCAAAAACAGCATTTGAAGATCATTGGGTGGGTCCTTTGTTCACTGCGCACGTGTCCATGGGCCGAGGTCCCTGCCTCCCTGCACAGAAGTCATTCTCGAAGGAAAGACAGTAGTAGCCTTGCATCCTGCACTGTCCACGGTGGCCTCTAAGGCAGAGTCTTAAAAAAAAATGCCGGGAATAATCTATCTACAGGAAACGTACACAGCGCCAACTAGAAAACATGGGGAAAATTTCTAATCTATGACTTGTGGGAAATGGGCCAAAAATATTGATCTTTAAAAATATATATGTGTGTGTGTGTGTGTGTGTGTATATATACATACATACACACACACACACACATATGGGAATCCTTTGAAAGAAAGTAACATAACAGCCATGTTTAAAGAATTACATTGTAAAATGCATACGAGGGTATTTCCTACGGAGAAGCTTGATGAGAAAGAGGCAGGACCAAGTAGGAGCGAGAATGAAGCCTCAAGGTAGGCATCCATCACCTCAGCAGTGGTTACAGAGAAGGATGTCATGGAATAAAAGAGGCAGAAACGGCTTATCAATAATTCCCGTCAGCATGGAGAGGGCTGAGCTCCCGGGCTTAGGTGACCCAATCACGTCAATGAAATGAAACCGACTCCCAGCCCCACTGTTATGAAGTCTCAGAATTCCGGCTGCACCGAGAAGGTCCTGAGAACTTGCGGTCCTCGGAGTGGTTAGAGGGCAAGGAAAAAACACAAACAAGAACAAAAAAAGAAAATCCGTGAAGAATCAAGAGTGAGAATGGCAGAGGACCCTTCCACGTCTTCACCAAAGGTCAGAAAAACTCATCGTTGGGCAGCAAAGCGACCAGAGCCCCCCTCTATCCCGATCGGAGGTCAGCGTTAGGACGTTTTCCACTCACGCAGGGTCTCCGAAACGCGACTTTTCTCACGCTCTTCCTCAGAAAGCTGGGTCCTGACATGTCCAGTTCACGGAGGAAATCACGACTGGGAAGTCCTGGCTTGCGGGAAGTGTGGGTGCTACCGGGGGCTGGCCCGCTGGCTTCCCGTTGGGTTCCCCGTGAGGGTTGAGAGCAGGTTGGGACAGGGGAAACCAACCAACCAACCAACCAACCAAACAAACAACACGGAACGAGACATTTGACCCGTGGGAAAAGGGTAGCGGACATGGGCCTTTAGTTGTCTGGGAACTTTGTAGAAAAATCGAATAGTAGCTTCCCAGCGAGCATAGAAACGAAGGTCCCAGGCTGTTCTTCGGTCCACGGAAAACAGGTCACTCAAGAAAGGAGGCTTCCTTGGAGGGCGGCGCCTGGCTCAAGCGTGACCGTGAGTGACAATGGTTCCAGTCACGGGGCCCCGCAGAGTGACGTCCTCGGCGTGCGTGGGGACGGATGTGGGGTGCCGGGAGGAGATAGGCAGGCGGGATGGTGGTGGCTCACACGTCGTGAGGAGATAGTATCCAAAGAAGGTGTATCAAGACCAAGGAGCACAGGATTGTCGAGGGCTGTGACAGAGCCTCTTTCGAGAAGGGGACCTGAGAGGTCTGCGTGTGGCACCTCCGGGCACCGGCGGGGGCCCGGGGGATCACTTGGGGTACAGATTCGCTGTCACCTGTGACGGTGGCTATTCAGTAACACGCGTGGCTTGGCTTCGACGCGTCTGTTTTCCTCGAAACACAGTTTTTCCTCAAAGAGACCAACAGCGCCAGGGCCGCGTGGGACGAGGATGTGACCCATGTTGTCTTCCCCCCGAGTCGCCTGGAGACTTTTCGTCAACGCCCACACCTGTGCCCTGCTCCCCCAGAGGTTCTACCGCCTTGCTGGACGGTGAAGACGGGGAGGACGTGTCACTGTCCCCGAGGGTTCTCACACGCAGGCGTGTCTGTGAGCCAGGGACGCAGACTTAGCCCGGCTTATCGCTTTCATTGACAACCCCATCCGGTGCCCCGCCCCCCGGTGCCCCTCCTTCCGCCGGGATCCAGTGCTTTCTGCTAAAGAAATAAAAGTCAGGACGCAGACTGAGAAGGCCTCACCGGTCACCTCCTTGCCTCCTTTGTCATCTTGACGTGTTCTTTATAGAAAGGCCGCGATCGCTCAGAAATGACCTCATGCTTCCCCCAACGAGCTTTTCGTGTTCGCCTTGTTGTCCTTTCTTCTTCTTCTTCTTCTTCTTCCTTTTTTTTTTTTTTTAATCGGAAGTCACGGAATGTTCCTGCTCTGGAGTGTGGCAGGGAAGCCTAGTGTGCGCGCTCAATGGCCGCCTCCTGATTTAATTGTCCCATTCTCCTCTGTTCCTGGCACCGCAGGGCAGGTTGAATTAAATGTCATTTTCTCAGTGTGCGACTCCTGGGCAGGCCTCCCAAGTGGCTCCTTGGAGGGCTTCCTTGCCTTCTTCGATGGTTCGAACTCCATTAGGTCCTTTAACTGAAGGACCAGGGGCGTCGCCAGCCACTCCAAGGGTTCTTCGGTGGGCAAGGATGCTTGCATGGGAGCCAAGTTTTCTTTCATTAAAATCTGGCCTTTCCCAAGCCCCTGTGTTGACCGACAGCCCATTCTGACCAATAAGCCAAGCTGGTAGTCCGTGGAACGCTTCCTCTGTGCGTCCAGCATAGTCCACGTTTCTTCCGTGTCCCTGTCACCCGGTGAACGTCGCACAGGGCGTAGAGCTCAGTGTTTTTCGGTGAGAAGCGGGTGCCTTGATCTTTGAGGAGTCGTTTCTGTCCTGGACAAGCTAACAAGCGAACTCGTTAACATCCGCGCAGTACTGACATTTAGGGTTGGTTGGCTCTGCGTGACGTATTACCCTGGAGCCTGCTTTTCAAAGTGTTCGTGTTGCTAGAACTTACGAGACGCGTCAGTGCTGCCTCCCTGTGACCCCGGGAACGCCTCGTTTCCGGGAGACAGAGCAGCTGATGGTCAGCTGTGTGCCTGCATCCGGCCGCTTCAGACCGCCCTTTGCCTCTGATGAGTCTGGGCTTCCCAACTTTTCTTTTTTTTTCTTTTTTTTTTTTTTTTATATAATCTCCTTAGAACCGAAGAATTTTTGATGTTTTTTTAGTGCATCTCTACACGCTCTTAATTTGTGATGTAACATTAAATATTAAAACGGCCTTGTCACGATGGGGCTTGTAATTTTAGCACAGTTTGTGAAAACCTTGGGTAGGCATCAACACACACACAGAGGGGAAGAGGGAGGACAGGAGAGAGAGAGACAGACAGACAGACGACAGAGACAGACAGACAGAGACAGGATGAGAATGAACTAAAGTTCACCTGTTCGTGCACGTGGAAGCCAGCTATCTGGGCTGCCATAAATGCACCATGTTTTCGTAATGACCTAATTAATTCAAAGGACATACTCAGTTGAGGCAAATTGGTTTATATTTTTGTTTGAAAACCTCTTTGATGCAATCAGCCTATGGTGCGGCAATATTTCCAGTTGCATTAGGAACCAGGCCTCAGCACAGCTCCCAAACTGACAGTAGATGTCCACCGGGGAGACTGTGCCAGAGGATCGTTTATCGTCAAGAAGATATATTTCTACGTATCTCCTCCTGGAGGGACGGTGCGGGATGGCCCAGTTGAAAAGAACACGCAGTCCTGGGGCCTGGTGAACGGGTAATTAAACAGGGGAGCCGAAGAACCATCGTGGCCGAGGATTTAATTGGGTTTAATTGGTTTAGGAGCGATAGGGCAGTGTGGAAGAATAGCTCTTAACAGGAGGTCTGAAAATAGCCAAGGAAGGCGTTAATTGCAGAAAAATCCGTGAGGTCTGATTACTGTGCGGGGAAAAAACAACAACACACCCCCAAACGATCACCCTTTTTATATCGTTATCGGTCCAGAGCGAGGCGACGCGGAGAAAGACATCTCCCCGCAGATGTGCATTTCAGAAAAGCAAGAGGGAGTGTTGAGGTTCAGAAGGGACACGGTCCGGGGCACACGTCAGGGGTTGTTGAGGCCAGAAGTGCAGCGGACTCGTTCAGGATTTGGGGGTCTCGCCATTTGTCACGAGGTGCTCGGGAGCGGCTCCAGCATCCGGGCTGTTGCCGCGTTTTCTCTGAGAAACGGGGCCGGGGGAGCCCCGTGGGGGAGGGAGGGGGAGCCCCGTGCCACCGCACGCTCTGCTCACTTCCGGATACGTCTCGGTGGCCTTCACGAGTGCAGAGCCCGTCCGGCCCAGAGCGGGCAGGGCGGCGAGTTCGTTCCCTCCTCCGACCCGCTCCGGTTCCCGATTTGCGGGATTTCGCGTGCAACGTTGACGTTGGTTTTCTGTGCAGCTGTGCCCGGGGACACAGGTCCGTAACACACATGTCCTTCGTTTTCACGTTTTCCGTGGGACCGTGACAGTGGCCTGGGTGCGGGGAAGGAAGGGCCGTGAGGCCGCGGGGGTCTCTGCCGTGCTTGGGGGTGGTGTCTTCTCGGTGATGACGCCCCCCCGACTTGCAAGCACTGCGCGGAAGTGACCGGAAAGGTGCTCGATTTTCCTGCGTTAGGCTAACTCCAGTGGTCCCCTTTGTCACTTGTCACGGGCACGCCTCTGCGTCTCTCGGGAAGTCAAGCCGAGGGGGTCTCAGGTTCCACCCACGGTAAGGGGAGAGATGCCCAGGACGGCTCCAGCCCTGTGGCTAGGATGAGAACAAAGCCAGACCTCCATAGAGGCTGGCGTCCTCCCCTCTCGCGGGGGACTTATGCCGAGGGCACGTCTTCGGAAAGGAGAGAAGGGCAGGTGGAGCAGCCTTGTGCAGGGTCCTTGAGCGGGTGGCCTTCGTCAGCCAGCCACGTCCCTCTTATCCACCAACAGAAAGCTGTCCTGCATGCTTCGCTGGACCCAGCAAGTGTCCATCATGGCGAATGTGGGTGGCATCTGCTTTACGAAGTAGCCGAGGGCTTTTCTCCATGCGTGCCTGGCGGAGGGTCCCACACCTTTTGTCTGTTTGGTGAGAAACACACCCCCCCTCTCTAAAAATAGTACTCGAAGTTAAAGAATAAGATAAACGAAAAAGGTTTTTTGAAATCGTTATCAACCTGTTTCTCAAATGTGGCCACTAATATATACATGCTTTTTTGTTGTGTGTTAAATCACCGGATTTGGTTCAGAGGCTGTCAATGGTCACAGTATCGAAATAGTGATGAGGATACACGGTCTTTTTAGATATCTACGGGGGCATTCCTTTGCTCTGACAACACATGCCGTCTCTCTTGGGGCCCAAGTTGCAGGGATTTTTAACATGATCGAGCGTGTTAGGCATGTTTGCCTGTGTGTGTGCGCGTTACGCCTGCATGCGTAATTGAAGTACACACGAAACGTCCGCCCACCGTGCGCGAACACGGAAGGTGATCTCTTTCGTCTGTTCTAGTGTATAGAACGCGCGGTGTCTTTCCGAAAGACGCCCGAGTGGGGAAGGGGACAGTCCCAGGCTCTGGGCGGAGAAAACCTCTCAGTTTGGAACTGGGCGCAGCAACGTGTTGTAGAATTGACTCGACGCGGACTTGCCGTTTGCAAAGCTGCCTTTGCTTGTAGGCGTTTTGCCGGAAGCGGGGGATGTGAGAGCGTCATCGCATTGCCCGTGGGAGCCTTCTTCTTGGGTCAAGAAAGAAGGGACGTCGGAGTTCAGTTGAGTAGAATCGTATCACTTTTGTGAAAACAAAAAGGAACTTGAGGGTCTCAAGAGTCCGTGTATGGCCTTCACTGGCAACGCACATTTCGGTTTAATGAATTTTCGTTGGTCTGCGTTGGTGCGAGTTTGCAGGAGGGTTTAGGGGAAGGTGCCTTGGAGCCGTGCCGTGGAGTCGGGGCTTCGCCCTGATTCTGTCCCTTGACTTTGAACTTCCTATTCCTGTTGGCTGCCTCAGCCTTCTGCACCCTGTTTCTGCTCCCTTTCCCCGCGGGCGTGAGACACCCAGGGTCACAAGGAAGCCTCCCGCCTCTATGCCCAGGCGCTTGCCAGACATGGAAGGTCTCGCTTCAGTTACGTTCGGACGCCAAGACAGGAGACCTCGGGAATGTCTCAGTGTTGGGAGGAGGGTCTCTCGTGTCCTTTGTGCATATCCCTGTGTGAGGAATGCAGAGAAGGGGACCTTTGGGGAACAGGTGGAGGGAGTGTGTCACCCAGCCTGGCTGGGGACCTTACCCAGACTCACGCCGAGGAAGTCAAAGGTCTGGGAAGAAGGATTTTTTTGCTGAATCCCGTGGAGCCCTACAGCGGATAAGCACGTCACCTTGTCACTTCAAGGGACTGCACAGCGTCAGCCGCACGCGAACCGAGTGCCACCTGTTCACAGTGACATCGTCGTCCCGTGCGGAAGGGAGCAACCTTTCTTTCCCATCAGTCAAAGCAGCACGTAGGGAAATGGGACACAGGCGTCAGGTGAAAAGCCAGGCAGCCCAGCTGGGGACCGAGCTGGCCCTGAGGCCATGGCCGGGGTCCCAGGAACCCCTGTGGCGTGTCTGCCGTGCGGACCTTGCCGAGTGCCTCATGAGCGAGGCTGTGAAGAGCTGGCTCAAAGCCATGTACTAAAGACCCGCAGAGACGCACTTACTCCCGGCCAAGGCGGTTCTTCTGTCCTCCCCATGGTGAGCTCGGTGTGGCCGGCCGCCCATCCTCGGCCCCGGGGCGAGGACCCACCCACCGCCCCGCAGGTGCCAACGCCAGGTCAGACCGTGCTGTCTGGATGGCCTGGAGGGTGATTTTTTTTCTCTCTTTTCACGCAAAGCGGTGGTGTGCCTTTGAGCAGGCGATCCCACGTAACTCCCTCTCCGTCGTAAAAATATTTCCTGAAAAATATTTCTGACCGCCTACCGCGGCGGAGAGGAGGCGCCGTTCATAGACGGCGGTGTTCGCCGGGCCCGGCACCGGGGCAGAGATGTGCTCAGCGCGCGCGGGGCCTGCGCCTCCTTGGAAAACCAGGCTCCGTGGAAGGTGAGGGAGACTGGTCAAGGACGTGCCAATGACAGTCACGCGTTCCCACTCCGTGTCCGAGAGCGGGCCCAGGACTCTCTCTGCTCACGACGCAATGAATTCCTCCAGCAATGACCACGGGGACGGGGCAGCAGCGTGCCCGGGAGGTGGGCACTGGGCACGAGACGGAGGAGCCGGTGCGGGGCGTGGGGTGACCTCGGTCGACCCGCCGCCGCGGCCGGCGAACGAGAATGTCGGCACAGCCTTTTGTTCTTTCCTGTTTTTGTTTTTGTTTTTTTGCCTTCCACGCTCCGGGTCCTTCTGCCCGCCCGCCCCGTCTGTCTCTGGATTTTAACGTAGCACCTTGTGCGGAGAACCTTCCCTTTCCCCAGTGTGCGTGGTCGTCCTCTGCGGTCTCTGACCGGAGGCTGCTCGGCGTCCGGCAGGCTGTGCAAACAGTTCAGGGGGGACTGGGACGTCATGGGAGGACTCTTCCCGGTGCCACTTCCCCCGCCGCCCGTGACCCTCGGGAGCCTGGCTGTCCCCGTCCTGGGCTGCGATGCACACCCCCCTGGGACCATCTTACAGAGCCGCTGTGGCCCAGATCACCCCGCACACGGAGGACTCGCCAGGCGTCTCCGAAACGCCGCATCCCAAATCCCATCCGGCCCGAACGAGGCCCACGTTGCCACTGAAGGACGCGGCGGCAGAGAACGGACCGGACGCTTGCTTCATGGGGCCGATGGACATTCAGGCTTCATCTCGCTACCTGGCGTGCAGGGGGCAGGCTCCAATGGCAGCTGCATTGCTGTATCTATGTATTATCTACCCAAGCGCCTTTCGGCGTAGACGCATGTGTTAGGACCTCACGGAGTTAAGTATGATTAGCGAGCATTTCCCTGGGGTGCCGTCTCGTCGTGAATGTACATATGTTTGCAGACCCATGCGTGTGTCCACGTGTGTAGATCCTCACACGCGCCGACACCGTGCTCCAGGCACTGCTGTCCCTGAGTTCCGTCCTGGTACTGTGCCCATTTTCTTGGTAACCGAGGGGCATCGTGCAGGTTTACAGCCTCGTCTGCGAGGCCTGGTGGCGTGCCGGTGAGAGCCGGGGTGACACGGGCGAGCCACCGTCCCGCCCTCCCGCCCCTGCACGGTGGGCGCGCTCCTGGGTGCCACCCGCATCTTCAGTGCCTGGACGAGCGAGCAACTCCGTGGCCATCGGCGTCTGGCGGAGTCCTTTGTCCTTGAGAGGCTCCTGCTCACAGCCATCTCTATGGAAACGGGTCGTGAGCATCGCATGCGCCGCGTTTTATTGATTGTCTACCACACACGGGGGGGGGCGCTGGGGGGTTACAGAGAAAGGAGAAAGCGGGATTTGTGCAGCCAGCGACCTTCACACTTCAGGGGGCTGACTTGGAGAATCACACACAGCGGTTCCTGGCGTTAGTGTGGAGGTAGATTATATACATTCGAAATGTGTATGTATAATTATACGTGTACATTTTAAATACACACTTAGATATTAAACATATTATTTAATGTATGATGTTTACATATCACATAATATCTACATACATAGTCCAAGTACAAATTACACATATTATTTGCAACATTTACATACAGAGTTCAAGTACGAGTCACATGGAGAGAATACGTCTAATATTTGCACACACACAGTTCAAGTGCGAACTCTTGTGAAATAACTCCTTGCCGCTAGATAGGAGAAGGCGGGGTGTTTCGTCCACTGAAGTTATTACAACAAATCAATGACTATGGGCGAAAAGAAAATTACTGTGCTCTCCGAATCTGGGTGTAGAAGTCAGGTACCTGACACTCTGGTGACATTCTCGTGGCCTGCTCGTACATGTCGTGTGGAATGAAAGGTGCATCTTTTTTTAAGAATATGGCCGCGGGTTGGAGTCCGAGCAGACCCCGACACGGCCGGCCTCCTCCCCACATGGTCTGCTGCGTGCAAGTCAGGGCTTCTTCCTCCTCCTTCAGAGGGGAGCTGTTCGTTCCCAGCAGCTGCGATAGCTCCTGTTTATTGTGTTTCCATGACAACGGTCTGAGGTGTGAGAGCATCCTCAGGCCGAAGGCAACTGGAGAGGTCGCTTTATCCAAGCCCTGGAGGCTAAGGCATGTGGCCAGAGGTCACCTGGCTTCATTAGGGACATGACAGTTGAAATCTTGGGCGACCTCATCCTGCTTTTTAACGATGTAGTCGGCGGCCCGCTGCTTTTTATGGAATATGACGATGACCCTCCGTTCCCTCGGGCTTGGAACATGACCTTGGAGAAGACAGTTTACATTTTCTTCGATTTCTAAACCTAAGCTGTTTTGATCGTGCATGGAAAAATAAAGTTACCGAGTCACACTTGATACACCTGCATCTTGTGATTAACACTTTCGTTGTAAAGTAATCATACTCATACAATGTATCCTCTATATATTCAGAAATGAAGTTTCAACAGACATACTGCCCGAGCACAAATAAAGCTACAAAATAAAGCGAGTACAAAATAAAGCCTTACTAGTATTTTTGTATATCCACGTGAGTTGCTAGTATTTTTGTATATCCACGTGAGTTGCTAGTATTTTTGTATATTCATGTGAGTTGCTTTGCTCCCAACTCCCAGAGGCAGTGATGACCCCCGAATTCGGCTTTAATAATGCCCTAGCTATTTTACTATTTTAGTGCAAATGTAGCACGAAGCGACAGACTGTTCAGTGTTATCTAATATATCAGTAAAACCACAGCAGGTGTATTCTTCGGTGACTTGCTTTTTTATTTTTTAAGACTTATCCACTTCAGTACCATATCTCTGTTATTTGTTTTTCAGTGTTGTATTGTTTTAAGACCCCTCTCAGCTCATTTACCCCCCCCTTTGATTTTTGGAAGATGCATCCATAGAATCCTCTTTTTCTAAGGTATTTCACGGTCACTGACAGGTAACGCCGTCAACAGCCCAGAGACGAGATTTTTCCTCTTGTGTGGACGAAACAGGGAAATCAACGTGACCGGGGCCCCTCATTGAAACAGATAGTTTAATGTGAAACGGATCTCAAGTCGAGGGACGTGCCGTTTGGGGAGAAGTGTATTGCAGTTTTAATTTTGACCGACTGACAGTCTGACATCCTTGAATGGTTTGAGCCTTGTCTTAATTACAACCTCAGAGAGAAGGACTGGGCTGCCCTGGGGAGAATGATCCTAGAATGCCCAAGCAAGGGATAAGTCAGCGGAAGTGCGTCTCCCAGACGGGCTGCGACCTTGGCAGAGAATGTGTGTGATCCAGTCCTTGAGCCCCAAATTGCATGTATTCAGCGAAGGTGTGGTTTTTACTTTCTTTCATCCAAATTTTTACTCCGATTTTTGTAGCATCCCGTTTCCATTTGGGGAAAATTAAAAGCTATAGTTATAAATGTAAACATATAGTATGTAAAAATGTGTATCTAATATAAAGATATATATATATATACACATATGTGTACATATATATGTCTATATATGTACACATCTGTATGTATTTATACTGAGGTTTCACTGCTCTTCCTGAGTGAAGTTTACACGGGCGGTCTTTCATTTTTTGTCCACACGTCTCTGTTTGGTTAAGTTTATACCGAGTTCTTTAGCGATGTTGACGCACATTCAGTAGCTGTATTGCCAAGACCTTCATTCCTCGCGATGGCAAAACTTTTAAAGGTTTTCAATGCTCGAATGTGAAGCAGACACACCCATGCCCCTGCACACGCCCGCACACGCAAATGTGCACGTAACGCCTCTGCTTATCACCCTTCCGTGTGCCCACAGGAGCTCACGTGCCCGGCATCATTGCCGAGTGAGTCTGCTGGTCGTCACCCTGGAAGGACTTTGCCCTAGTCATTTAGAAATGTCTGGACACACTTCTGACTCTTCCAGGGACGAGACGATTCTCCTGTGTCTGGCGGGTGGGGACCCGGGCACTGCTCAGTGCCCTCGATTGTCCAGGATGCCCACCCCCCCCACGCACCCCAGCCTCCCGGGCGACGTGAACTGTCTCTGTGACCGGCGTCTGCACCCCGTAGACGGACCTGTCACTCAGTCCCTGCGGGTGATCACGGTGACCGTCACGTCACCGTGCTTGTCTTCGGGGCGCCTTTACTTCCCTTCGCGATGGCACACAGTCCTGCACCTCTTCTTACAGGGACTGCTAACTGTCGTGACGATGCTTCTGCTCGTGCGTTGGCTCTTGTTCATGTCTTACCGTGCCTGATGTGTAGATTCATCGGGGAGCTAGGTGTCGGAGCAGACGTGGCGTGCGGCGTGTGTGCTACGGCCCAGGGTTCGAGGCGCCCGCTGAAGGTCTGACCCACCCAGATCGGGGCAGGCGGGCTCAGAAGCAGAGTGTCCAGGAGGACGGGGCTGCCGACCTGCCTCCCCTGTCTCTTGCTCTTGTGTGTCTGGTAATGATTTGGACGCTGGACCACGCCGTGGCGGACACCCAAATGTCATCTACGGTGGAAGGCAGACACAGGCGACCCCATCAATCAGCCCCTGGGCGCGATGCCATTTTTCACTCAGTGTTGTGGTCGAGAGTTATTATTTTTTTTTAGCATTTTCATTCAACGGTGAGTCTAGGGCCCCAGAATGTGTCGCTTCCCCGAAAGATATTCTGGCTGCACGATAGATCTGCATCTGATATGTTGCGTTTAGAAAAAAAAAAGAAAAGAAAAAAAAAAGATCCGTTTGACATATCCTGCTCTGTCGTTCGCTGAAGTGAAACGCGTAATGATGTTCTAGGTCGGAAATACTTTGCGTCACTCACCGCATCCTCACCAACCTGTTCGGCCGCTTCCGCGTTGAGGGATGCTGCATTCCAGGTATCCTCCCCGCAACACCCGATGATGCCTTTTCTATCCCCGACGGGTCGTTCTCACTCTCCCCGTACACACAGCGTGTCAGCTCCGGCGAGCCATGTTGGCCTAGCCGGAGCCCTGCGAGCCGCGTCGAGAGAAACTGGGAAGGGGATGTGTTAAAAGCTGACCCCGCCCAGGCTCGGATGGACCGGAAGCTTCTAACGTAGGTTTTGGGGTTTTACCCTTCGAGGCATAGAGCGTTGCACGTGCAGGTTGTCAGAGCTGTGGCACCACCTTTGCTGGTGAGTGCCGTCTCGGGGGGGGGGGGGACACACGACGGCTCGTACTTGAAATGTCCGTCTCGTTCGCTCTTGGGCGAAGATGCCAGGAGTCATCGAAGACGCCCGGCGGTTATGTACGCAGACGGGAGACACGGGCCCTCGGCTCGCCCGAGCAGGCTTCGTCTCCAGCCTGGGCTCTTGCCGTTGGGAGACGCGTGGTGGTCTCGTTGTTCTCGTTCTCTGTTAAATGTCCACAGGTCTTGAGGCCAGTTTGGCCCAGATCCGTGCTTCCTTTTTCCCCATCCCGAAAAACTTAGAAAAGGACAGTTCGTCTCCCCCAGAAAAGGGCCAGTGTCCTTAAAGCATCAGAGAAGCAGGGCGTGGGGCGTCAATCACGGTGACCTCGGGAGGCGGCGTGACCGCGCTCTGCGTCACGTGTGTAACTTTTGGGGGTTCGTTTGCTCCTTCACCAGCGGTTTTCAGGTGACAGGCTCGCAGCGAGAATTAGGACAGGCGAGAGCGCGTCTTGCTCGGTCCCGCTGCACAGAGACCCCGCGGTACGGTTCATCTGCGAATCGGAGTTTCATAGCAGGAGGCGGGGGCGGCCCGGGACGGGGAGTGTGAGCCGCGGGTGCATGCTGTCTCGGTTTCATTCCCCTTGTCTGCTTTCTTCCCCCATCAGGAGGACCGCCCGGCCCTGCAGTTTTCGTAAGGATCCGACGTCGCCCTTGGGTCGTGTTGGACGGTCACCGCTTCCCGGGAGCCTCCCGCTCGGGGACACATCCCGTTCCAGGATTCAGGGGCGGCGTTCGCTCGCGATGGGCTGCCTGCGAACCCGTTGGGTGTGTTCGTAACTGCGTGCTCTGTCTATGAGCCCCCTGCGGGACTCCCTGGCCAGCCCGTGCCCCCTCCCGGGTCTTGGGCTCCCCGGAGAGCCCCCTCTCTCGGCGGCCGGCTTCACGGCGTCGCGTGCACGGAGCTGTACCCCACGGACCCCCGCGGATGTGCAGTGAACAATGTCGACACCCAGCGGGCTGTTATGGCTTCCCCTGTTTTTCACGCCGGTGTGCGTCATGGCGAACCCCCACGTCGTCCTGTGGATCACCGCCCTGGCCATCAAGTTCACCCTCATCGACAGCCAGGCACAGTACCCCGTCGTCAGCACCAATTATGGCAAAATCCGGGGCCTACGGACGCCGCTGCCCAATGAAATTCTGGGTCCAGTGGAGCAGTACCTGGGGGTCCCGTACGCCTCGCCTCCCACCGGAGAGCGGCGGTTTCAGCCCCCCGAACCGCCGTCGTCATGGACCGGGGTTCGCAACGCCACGCAGTTTGCCGCCGTGTGTCCCCAGCACCTGGACGAGCGGTCTCTGTTGCATGACATGCTGCCCATATGGTTCACGGCCAACTTGGATACGCTGATGACCTATGTTCAGGACCAGAACGAAGACTGCCTTTACCTGAACATCTACGTGCCCACGGAGGACGGTAAGCACGCGCTCGAGACGGGACACCCCTGGCCCCGCCGCCCCCCGCCCCCTCAGCCTCAGACGCGTGCCCGCCAGGGCTCCGCCACGCCCGGCGCCCGTGGTCTCTGTGACCCAGTAATTTCTTTCCGCACGCTGCGGACGCGGATCCGATAGTCACGTCTGGTTTGTCCTGCGTGCGTTGACTGAGCGTCTCGTGGGTGGGCAGGGCTGGAACGAAGGACCTAACGGTGTCGAGAGTGAGTGAGTTTGCTCTGGGCCTGGTTACAGGGCTCGTTGGCAGACGGTAGCGGGGGGGGGGGACGTGTCTGAGCATCACACGGTGCACCTGACGCCTCCGTAGAGAAAGGCGCGTATTGAAAATGATGAAGTAAGAACGTTGTCGTGTTCAGTGCGCCCGCCGAAAACGATAAGGAATGCTTCCCTTTGCTTTCACGCCTTGAGCATTCTCGTTTTTTGTTTTTTCTGTTTATTTGTTTTGAATCTCGAGAGGAACCCACTGATGGTGGCAAATACACCATCGAGGGGTAGTTTCTGAAACTGCTGGGTTTTGTTTGTTAACGTGCATGTCGTTGGCCTAACTGCGGACACTGTTTATCTTCCAACCTTTGCTGCAAGGCAATGGCACACGTGTGGCATCAGAGGAGTCTCGCCACGTCGGACAATAACGTGCTCGTTTGACCAAAACGGCCCTTTTGTTTTCAGGACAGCAAAAAAAACAAACAAAAAAGTCTCTGAAAACTGTCATGTTGAGGATACGATTTAACCCAGTGCTAGGAACTTTTGCCTGCCTCCTGTGCATGTAGATTTTAAACTACAATGTATTAGAGACGTTAGCCAGAACGACGTTCTGCTGCGGGGTGCCAGGTTCCTCGTTTACCATTTGCTTATGCCAGGTTTAGAAAAAGAAAGGACAGCTCAGAATGAGTCATCTTCCCGGCATTTAACGACGGAATTGACGCGGATCAAAGGCGCCGCCTGCCTCGGAAACTGATGTGTCCTTTGCCACTGTTGTAAAGGGAATTCTTTTCCTTTAATCCTTGCGAAGGGCTTTCCGGCGAGATTCGGCTGAAACGTCCTGACCGATCACGTTATTCAGTGATGTCCAAACCCGATCTTCTCTGCCATGTTGTCCTTTCTCCGTGTGGCCGCTAAAAGGTGGTGTGAGTGGGGGGGGTGGGTGTCAGGAGCCGGCGGACCCGGCCGTCCGTGGTGGACGCCGCAGATTCCCACGGAAAGACGGGGAAAAGCCGTGAGCTTCATCACGGGCCCCGTTTCTGGGGGCCTGTGGCCCCCGTTGCCATGACGGCGAGGCACGCAATTATCTCGTGACGTGCAGGTCCGAACGCGGTGGCCGCGGAGACATGTCACCCAGCCGCCTCGCGGGGACCGGGCCCCCAAAGCGGCTTTGCGGAGACGTCACAGCGGGAGTGACGGCTCCCACTTTACAAGCCGCCCGACTGGCCAGCCTTTGCCCTAACGAGCGATTCCAATTACAATAATAATAATTAATAAAGAAAGAAGGCAAGGCAGAAAGAGGGGAGGTAAGAACTCCAAGCAGGGGGAACGGTTAGGATGGCTTTCGCAGGACATTGGTTCTGCTGGTCTCCGCAGCTTTTTGCGCAGTTACGCTCCCGGACGGTGACCGCCCGTCAGGTCGAATGCCACCTTGCCGGGGAGGCGGGACCACATGGGACCACGCAGCCCGCGAAATCGATCGCGTCCTTCGGGCGGATGCACAGGTGTGCGGTTGTGTGTACGGAAGCCCGAAGCCATCGCTCCGTCACCGGGCGGCTCCGTCACGGAGGGGGATCCGGCCCCGTGGCACGAGGGAGCAGCCGCCTGCTGGACGAGCAGTCGAAACTACGGGACCGACACAGAGCCGCGCTGACTTCTCGAGCTTGTTTTTCAAGCTCTTCTCCGGGCAGCGCCTCACGCCACCCCGACGAGGCCATCGGGCCTGTCGCCGGGCCGGGAAAGGTAGAACGGATCGTCCCACGCTGCGTGGATACGGTAGTTTTGCTGGTGAGTGTGCGCGGCTGCCTGGCTGTGTGTGCAGACAACAAACCACACAGCCTTTCGGGTCGGGCGTCTGTCGCGTGGTTGTATTTAGTATTTGCCTCAATTTGAGAACCAACGTGGGCGTCTAGACGTTCCATGAGCGGTTCCTCGCCGGGGGATCAACGCGACCTGCAGACCGTCACGTGGAAATAACAGCCGGTTTCCCCACGGTTCCTCTTTTAGGGAGCATCTAGGTCGCATCCGTGCAGTTAGTTACCAGGGTAGACGGCGAGAACGGGGATTTGCAATGCAGAATCCCACTCTGCTGCTCCGTGTTTTGAGATGGTCTCTTCGCCGGGGTCATAGCTTGAGTACCCGAAGACTCCTGAGGACGTTTTCTGCCGTGTCGCACGTCAGGGACGTAACGCAGGCACCAGCTCCCGATTCTGAGACGGCGATGCTTGTAGGCATGACGACGCCTCAGCATCCCTGCAGGTAGGTGCCCTGACGTGGCCAAGCAGAATTAAGGCTGCAGATGGAATGCTGTTTGCTGACCGGTTGACCTGACGGTCGGGGGACTCTGTCTAGGGTCCGTGGGCGGGCCCAGGCCCAATGTTTCGTAACCATAAGGCCCTTAGTCCTGGAAGAGGGACGTCACAGAAGACGTTAGAGCCACGGAGAACAACGTGAGCAGCACAGGTGCGTTGAGGACGGGAGACAGCCAGGCGTCGAAGACTGTGGAAGCTTCTAAAAGCCGGGAAAATCAAGAGAATGGGTTCTCCCCTGAGCCCCGCCGTCCTCCCCAACAGCACAGCCTTGCGCACCTTGATGTCAGCCCGAGGTGACTGCGACCATCTCAGTGACAGAGAATAGGTCAGAGGAGAGCGCACGAAGCCGTGACCTTCACGCCCACAGGAAAGTCACGCCTAGTCTCGCCCGACTTTCTTAGTATCAGAAAGTCAGGGTAAGGCATCTGTCTGCCCCGCTGGCAAACCAAGGAAGTGGCGGAGCCTTGTGCAGAGGCTGCTGACGCCCCACACGCTCTCAGAGTCTAATCCATCTGCTCCGTCTTCTGTCTGAAGCATGGCTGGCGGGAAACAGCGTCTCAATGCCGGAGGGTGACATGGGCTGTGTTCCCTCACGCGTATCGAGGAGAACAATCCGTTTTCGTCGGCGAGGGGACACGGGGCCCAGTGGAAGCTCCAGCGCGAACGAGGAGAGACACCCAGCTTTTGGCTGGCGGGGCATGGCGGCCTCGTGGCCAAGAATAGTTAATGTCACATTCAGAAAGATACGCCATTTTATACGGGGAAACGTAACGAAGATTCAGTTTCACAGACGTCTAAGCCGGATACTCAGAAGGGACGTCACCGAATGACAGATTAATAGCAAAACGAACGAGCCGTCCTCTATTCCGGTCTCTCTCCACCGCAGCTCCCTCACGATGCCAGGCGAACCTCGCCGCGGCTTCTGTCCAGCTTACACCCCTGTGAGCAGAGCCTTGTAGCCCCCCCTCCCCCGCTCCGTCCCTCCCGCCCCCACGATCTGCTCCGTCCTGCACAGAGTGATTCTCTACTCGTCCCACAACACGGTCCTGATACGTTAACTTCCTGGCAGCACGCATGCAGGTTCCTTCCCCCCCCGCCCGTGTTCCTGGGGTACCACGATAACACGTCGCCGTGTGCGCTTGGGGCGTGCGGCTCGTGGTTGCACTTACTTCCGTGTGTGTGTGTGTTCCCGAGGAGGGCCACGAGAATGGAGTCCGCATCCATCGCCCCCTGTAGATACCGTAGGAAGCAGAACAAAAGAAAAAGAAAAAAGGTTTCCTTCTGATGAACACTCAGGAGCGATGCTGTGAGCCTTCACGCACAGACACGCACACAGACACACGCAGACACACGCAGACACACGCTCGAGCGCACACTCACACGTACATCGTGACGCCGCACGTCACAGCTCCGGGACTCGGCTGTCTCGTGGCTGGAGTTTGTGCCTCGGACCTCCCTCGTCTCACTCCCCTCCCCAGGTGCGCCACCGCCCGCTGGGCGAACCTCACACGGGATGAGTTTGGGGTTTTTTGTGTGTTTGTTTTTAGACTCCACGTATAAAGGACGCCGTGCGAGTTTGTCTTTCTCTGTCCGGCGTGTTTCGTTCAGCGTTAATACTCTCTAAGCCCATCCATGTTGTTGCAAACACCAGGATTTCCTGATTCTTTTATGGCTGAATCACGTTCCTGTGTGTGCGTGTGTGTGGGGTGGGGGGCACATCTTTATCCATTCATCCGCCGATGGACGCTTCGGCTGCCTCCGTGTGAACGAGGGGGTACAGGAGTCTTCTCCCAGCCTTTTCATGAATGTTTGCCTCACTCCTCCAGCTCAGCATAGAGGACAGTCAAGAATGACCAGCCCGGTTCAAATGCCAGCTTGTCCCGTGCCCACCTGAGAGAGCGTGGGCATGTGATGGGGCTTGTTTGGGGATCCGTTTTCTCATCTGTCACGTGGCTGTGTGACGAGGTGTTTAAGGCATTTATCCACGCGGAGTGTCTGTACCGATAGCCCAAGCAGGTGACCACACTGTTTATCCGGTGTTAGTGGAACGTAATCAATAGAACAGGGAATGAGAACATTTCAGCTACCTCGCACATGCTTCTGGGGTCTAATGTGTGTAGGATCCAGCACATAGTAAATATGTTTTGCCTATAACATAATTATCTCCTGTCATAGTGAAGGGGTCTGCTTCAGAAATGGGGCAAGAGGCTATTGCTTCTGACAGTTGAAAGTGTGGCTTTAACAAAAGGGAATTTGGAGGAAATAGTATTTTTTTTAAAAAAAAGAGCAGAGATTTATTTCGCTCTGCTTTATCCGGAGCTTTGTTTTGTTTTTCAACCTGAGTCGTCAAATGGATTTTGAGCATCGAATGTCACTTACAGACATTAATCATCAAGAAAGCATGAAACTCACTTTTTGGAAGAGTGCCCTCAAACATTCAAAGACAACATTACTACTCATTTTTTTAATGGAAGATAAAGGAGAAATCAATTTCCGTTCGCTCCTCATCACAGATAGTCCAATTTTATGCAGATGGTGGCGAAATCTGTATGAAAAGCTAAAACCTAACCGAGTTAACACAGTGAGACGCGTTTTAACCATCCACGTCGGCATGCAACTGCATGGAAATCATTAAATGATTCCCATTTTCGTAGTGCAGATGTAGCTTGTGATTGATAACAATTATGGAAGATTAGTAAATAAATAAGTCCCTGAGAAGAACTAATGGAACAGAACTTAGTTTTGCGAACACGATTAAGCTGGAGTAGATTTCTGATTACATGCCTCCCTCTCGGGCTAAAGATTTCACCAATTCCAACATAGGACAATGATCTTATCGGAGGTTTCGGAATTAGATATGTTTAGAAGAATCCTGCTGGCTTCGTATGAATTATATCTATTTGGATAATTTAGCAGTACCTTTCTCTAAAAATGGGAATTTTTTTTTACATTTCTTGTATTCCATTACGTAAATTTGGACTCAATCCCATTTGCAATTTAGACTTTTTTTTCCCCATAATTAGAACAAGTGCAACTTCCCTAGAATATATTAAGAAATCGATTTTCCATATAGTAAAGAGCATAAGCAATATGACAACGAAAGTGTCCGCGGTAGAAATTTCAGATGCCACTTGTCCGCTGGAATATTTGTCCATTTCCGACAATTTGATCAGTATTCTGTAGAGTCTTCCCACCAGGAAACATAATGTCATTTCTTTTTCATGTTGTCTTGCCAAGCTATTCAACTGTTCTGATATTTGTGACCGCAGGTATTAATAGTAGTAATAGTAATGGGTATACCTCCTCTGGATGTTTCTTGAGGATTATGGTGATTGTGGAGTTAGCTGCTGCATAAGAAATAATTATAAAATAGAAACGATCAGTATGTTCTTCTAACTTTATTTATTATTATTCTTATTCCTTGCTAACTCAATATTCATCTCATGACAATTTCCTTTATGGGAAGATTAAGTTCCGTGGCTGTCATGGTTGACATCCGGTCCCAGGCTTCCTGGTGTGTGTTGTTTTTGCTAACCAGGCTGTTTTCATAATAAATTGGTTTCACGTTCTCTCCTTTGTGTTTAGGAATTCTTTTCCTGGGTGCAGCAGTATTTATACTGAAACTAAAGCAAATGAATGTGAGATGTCCTTAGCTTGAGATTTGAGGACCGTCAAGGGGTCGCGAGAGGCAAAACAGTGGCCGTGCATAAATAACTCACACCTACAAATCACACGGTGGCCTTTCCGGCAAGGGAGGCAGAGGGATACTCCCAGAAAGATGATTTCTATTCACGGACTGAGCACCTGTTAACGTACAATGAGGACGAGACCTTGTCGTCTCTAATTATTTCAAGGGAGGGTTCTACGTTTAGTTCAGAGAAGTACGTTTTCACAGATTGGAAGCTGATTAAGCAACACCGACAAAAGGATGAGAAAAGTTTCAGGCTAGATTTCTCACGTCCGATACTTTGGATGGTGAAGGTGGATGTTGGTGTGTGGTCTGTGGGTGTGTGTGTGTGTGTGTGTGTGTGTGTGTGTGTGTGTAGGGTGTGGGAGGAAAGTCTGTGAGAGGAAAATGAAGATCCACAAGGTTGTGAACATCCAGTGTGTGTATGATTTTGTGGAGAAAGCGCCACTAAACACAGGCACTGCTCCTCTCTCCCGACGCACTGGGCTTACATCGCACAGACCCCGTCGCGTCCTCCGTGAGCGTGTGCGTGTGGGCAGAGCTCACGTGTGCCCTGGGGAGCCTGTGTTCCTGTCCACGAGGCAGGAACGCTGGACGTGTTGCTTGGTCCCAAGCAGAGGTGCTCTGGTGGTCTCCACAGAACATGAAAACGGTTCAGCTGTACTTGAAAAAAAATGTTTTAAAAATAATCAATGATGGGTAGCAGAGTTTCCTGAACACAGAGCATGCCTGCCTTCATTCCAAACCAAAAAAACACAAAACAAAACAAAAACAAAAACAAACGTGTTTACAAATACTCCTGTTCTTTCTCCTGAAAACGGACGTTTTGAGCTTCGTTCCGTTCCATCTCCTTTGTGACGTGATCGACCATTCGATCACAAAGCCCATGTCTCCCTTCACCTAGCAGTCCATCTGGCCGCTGCGTACTGCGTTGGGTCCCGTTCGAGTTAATCTACGGCTTCCTGACCCCAACTCTCGGATTTTTCGTGTCTTGTCTTCTCCCTTGTTCTCTTTAGAGACCTTTCCGCCCATTCGTTTAAAAGTTGTTGATAAAAAAATCACTCTTGGCAGTGCCCACAGGCAAGGCGTGGGCGGGGCCAGCTTAAAAGTAAGGGAAGCCCTTTGCTGGCAAAGGCAGGGAGCCCCAACGGAACTCACGTCCCGAATGGGGATTCGCGGGCACCGAGCACGTAAGGGGCTGCTTTAAGTTTGCAGGGAAAAAGAGAGGAGAATCGGAAAGTCGATGTTTTGCTTTGAGGCCCCGTGAAGGAAGGTTTCCAGCGTTCTCGAGATGAGTATTCGAGGCGTCTACACACCCATTGCGCAACAAGAGGACAATATCTCAGTTTTCTGAAATTCGCCCCGCGGAGTGGCTTCGCTTGATGGACGACCCATGGTAAGTGCGAAATGAGGGAAGAGAAAGCCAGAGAACTGCGCCCGACTCCAGGAAGCCGCTTCCATCATGTAACTTAACATGCACATGACTCACTTGGGCGTTTGTTTGGTTTTGTTTTGCATTGTTACATTTTTTGACATGGGAGGATTTCTGAAAGGAACTCCATCCACAGGAATTTTGAAGCACATTATTTCTTCTCAGCAGACTGTACAGTCAGATTGAATCAAAGAACATCAGGTTCCATTCTTGCTAAATCAAACGTACACATCATCGCCTGGAAGTTGAGGGGGGAAAATCCATTAAAATCCGTCTGGCTCCCCGCAGTATTTCATCTGCTGAAATAGTGTCATCACTCTCTGCCTTGTAATGGATCCATCCAGATAACTAGTATGAACTCAACTAGTGATATTGATTTTGCATGTTTAAATAATACATTTGGAAATAGACTGCACCTAGAAAAATTTTCCTAGGAAAATTAAAGTGTTTAAAAACCTAAATTTGATTAGATATTTCTTTTTGAGCCCAACTCAGATAATAAGGAGATCAGATCCGGCACCCCAGCTTTGCCAAGGTCACGTCGTACTTATTTTGTAAGAAAGGAGAGTTGGGTGTGTCACGTTCACCTGCAAGTAAGTGATCGATAGCACCCACGGGGACTTCAGCCACCGAATGACCCCGTTGTTCACGTGGAAGGCGTTTTAGGGGCCATGTCCCACGGACCCTTTCGCAGTGAAGTACTTTCCTGTTCTGGAACCCCCGCAGCTCTACGCGGAGGCGACCTCCAATCTCGTGTTAGCATCCCCGTTTCTTTGGAAGCGTGCACCCCACTGCGGGCGGTAAAGCCTTGGAAGGCAGGGGGCGTTTGGGAACCCAGCGAATGGATCATCTCCCTGGTCGCAGGGAGCAAGTGAGTGATGGACACGCCCCGGTCTGCAAACGAGCTCTGTTGCTTGCCTTCATTGCGTTGTTGGGGAGGGTGCTCCGGCCACGGAGCTGAAGCAACTCCGAGTCCTTCTCTCGCTCGGCGGTTGCTTTGAAATCCTAGGAGGCAAGACGTGCCTTGCGCCACACACGGCCTTCTTTCCAGTGCTTTCCGCACGCTCAGTCCCCGTGCTTCACGACCTCTCCTCCCCCTTCCCAGCCGACAGCGTGTGGGCTATAATAGACGTTCTCCTTCTTCCGTGTGTCGAAGTATTTTTGACGTACAGGATTCTCTTAGTTTCGGGTGGTCAATAATGTCGCGATGTGACATCTTTGTGCCCCACGACGCGATCACCCTCGGATTCTAGTGATCAGCCGTCGCCAGGCACACTTTTCACAAGAGTATGGACTGTGTTCCCTTCACCCTCTCCCACCCATCGCTCCCCGTCCCTGTCTCTCCTCTTCATCCATCAGTTTGGTCTGCATCTTTGTGTTGGTTTTAGTTCTGTGTTGTTCTGTGTTTAGATTCCATATATAAGCGAAGCCACATGGTACTTGTCCTTCTCAGACTGATGTCACTCAGCAACACAGCCTCTCGGTCCTTGCTGTGTTGCAAATGGTTCGGATTTCATGCTTCTGTTCATGGCCGAGTAATATTCCGTTGCGTGTTAAGTACCACGGCTTCTTCATCCAGCCGCCTGTTGACGGCCACTGAGGCCTCTTCCACGTCTTGGCTGCTCTACGTAAGGCTGCAGTGAACGTGGGGTGCGTAGATGTTCTGAAAGTAGCGTCTTCATTTCCTCGGATCAGTCCCCGGACGTGGAATTGTTGGGTCGTACGACAGTCGTGTTTCTAACGTTTGGAGAGACCCTCGGACTGTCTCCCAGCCCTTCCGTGGATGTCTCAGTCCGAACCGTTACTTCTGCTGCCAGCCGATCGGGAGGCTTCGCTTCGTATCGATCCCAGCACGTGTTGTGACTAAACCCAGAGTTTGTGTTAGATTTTTTTTTTTTTTTTGCCAAGTACATGAAGCTCTCGTTTCATACATGTGGAGCCTGAAGCCACATGTTTTTATATTCTCAGCGGAATCTCCCATGTGACAATACGATTTAGAAAGTGAGAGAGAAATACGGTCCCTCTGCTTCTGATGACACACTGTCTGCGTTCAGCAGGACAAGCGATTTGCCGTTGGAGCTCAGATGTCCCCACAGGACGCTGACGGCCCAACGACGATGACCCGTCGCCGCCGAGCTGACGTGTCTGCTGTGCACGTGTGGTTTGCAATCCCAAGCCCCCGAGGTGTGCAGCGTAAAATTGCAATAGACCGCCCAACAAACTGAATCATTGCTCTGCAGTTTTGGGAAGGCAGTGGGTTGTCTTTGTGTTAAATGCGACTGGCTATAATTTAATTTAACAGCGATGGGGCCATTTCCAAGGAATTAATTAAAGTTCACGGGTTGGAAAGGAGTCGAGTGCATCGTCTTAGAAGGGTTCCTCTGGACTTAGGCATTTCCTTCTACTTACGGGTTTGTAGTTGTGTGTTGCTTTTATTACCGTTAGCATCATTTTAAAAATTAGTTCAGCCACGAGGCGAACTCTGAACCATGAGCCAGAGGAATGTGGGGACCTATGAGATTTGAATCATCATTCTAAGACCAACAGACTATCGGTTGGCATCTCTGAAGAACATTTCTAGACCATGTTACGGTTATTAATCCCTCAGACTTCTCTCTCGTCTTGGGTTTTGAGTTGATGTTGCATTACAGGCTCCATGGTGTGCTCCCCAGAGATATGCTGAACTCCCAACCCTCAGGACTTATGAATATCGTGTGTTTGGAAATAGGATTTTTGCAATGCGATCAAGGTGACATGAGGTCGCGTTGTATTAGCGAGGACCCTAAATCCGGAATGCTTGGGGTTCAAATGAGAAGGCGTGCAGAGACACACAAGGAGGATGTGTCATTTCGAGCTTTATTCACTCGTTTAGGGAGAACTCATTGAGCGTGTTCCAACTGGCCAGCCACTTGCCCGCATGTGGCTCCATCCTGTTTGTGTGTTGCAGACCGCACCGGGGAAGACGGGCGCCATTTTTATACCCATGCTGAGGTGTGAACAGGTGTGACTCGGGGAGGCACGGCACATGGGGGGGGAGTGTGTCCCAGAATCAGAGGGTCTGCATCCACTGGGGACACATTTGAAGGACGGTAACTGACCACATCGCTGGATGGGGTGGGGGGTTTTGGGAGGGGGGTGGAGGGGCGTATCCGAGGATAGAGCTCCAAGGCTGCCGTTGCCATCCGTCCCCTGAGCAGCATCATTTCAAAGGACCAGCAGTTGGGTTTGAAGTCTTCGCTTGGTCGAGCGTGCAAAGTGCGGCCCCTGCTGGCGGTCCCCACGTTGCACGGCTACCATCGTCCGGTGACCTGCAGAGGATATTGACAGTTGAGCGCTCATGACAATTGAGAAACCCAACAATGACAAGGATGTGGCTGAAAGGAAGCCTCACTTCCTGCTGGAGACGGGTCACAGGAGTGACATTATGACTCACAGGCTGAGTCCACTCTGGGGCTGGCCCCAAGAATCTGGTTCATGACCTTGATGGTGAGGCTGATGAGGATTTTTAATGTAATATAGCAGCCATCAACAAATAGATATTAAAATGGTTCTACTTTATCAGACTGCTTATTTGAAGGGTATGAGTAAAGACAGGGCTAATTATATGACTAATGGTCATAAACAAGACCTCAGAAAATCAGACTTGAAACATTTTTAAAACAAGTATAAAAAATATTTCTCTCTGCCATCAGAACAAATAGGAAAATATAATGAAACCCATTAAAGAAGCCACGGTCCATACAGTCTACAGTAACTTTCTGGAGTGACTTATACCAGCTAATGGCAAAGTGTATCTGTAGGCAGTTGAGGTAAGAGACATGCAGCAAGAGATTATTAGCTATAGATCCTTAAAATCAACTCATTTTAAATAAAATTCTATGAGAACAGCACCAACGGACCCTGCCAAGCCACCGATGAATAAATATACAAGATAAAAGGAATAGGAATAATAATAGACGATTTTGATGATAGTGATACAAACACAGGTGGTGGTAATGGTGGTGGTGATGGTGGTGCTGATGGTGATGACGATGGTTATGGTGAGGATTATGATGATAATTTTTGATGATGGTGGTAGTGATGTCATAGCAATGATGGTGATGATGCTGATAGTGGTGGTGATGGTGATTGTGACAATGAGAATGGTGATGATGATGATGATGATGGTGATGATGATGATGATGATGATGGTGTTGATGATGCTGATGGTGGTGATGATGATGATGGTGATGATCGTGATGGTGTTAGCAGTGAAGATGACTTGGGATAATGATGATGGTCATGTGCTAACCATGATGATGATGATGGTGATGGTGAGGATGGCAGGGATGGTGAGAGAGGCAAGGATGGTGAGAGAGGTGTGATGAGGGATGAGGTGGTGGTGGTTGGTATCCATTGAATTCGTGTTTACAGCAGACACTATTCACTAAAGCTTGTGCATCTTCTGTCAGTGAATACACCTAATACTCTCCAATGTGCCAGGTCACAAATGGTGAAAAATAAACCAACAGGGCTCATCCTTTGCCTAAATTACCTAGTTTGCGAAAGGGAAAAGCACGATTTGGATTGACGGCTTCGACTCTTTCCTATGGAATTCTCTTAAGAGTAATTAAATGCAGTTTAATAACAGGGAGCATTCTCTCACTTAGAATATCAGTAAAGACATAAAACAACACTCAGGACTGAAGAGAATGTACATAATAACCTTTTTCCATGGGCATCTTTGTAAATTGTTACATAATTCTGGAAACGCAACAAAGCAGTGTGGGCGGAAAGAACAGAAAGTGCCCACGACTTCCGTAATTGTGTATTAAATATATGCATAGACTTGCCATTCGCAGGACACAGGTCGCTTTGCTGTAACTACAGAGCCGAGGGCGCTGAGCAGAACCGGGCTGCCTCCTGGACCCTGGCTTACTGCTTCTGGGCTCTGTCTCGGGAATCTGTCCAGCACCCAGCACGGTTCTGCCGTGGCCCGTACGCTGGGAAGGCAGCGGAACCGGCGGACGCCTGCACTGGCCACAGCAAGTCCAGAGATGGGCGGGTGATGGACGAAAGCAACGCCGGTTGCCGTGTGGGGACCGAGACACGTCGGAGGCCCGCCGTCTCGCCGTTTGAAGGTCCCCAACACCCTGCGTCCTGGGTCGCCATGCTGCACGTGACATTGAGTCCTGTCACTCTCTGCGTCTCGTTCCGTGCACGGCCCTCTGCGAGGGGGGCTGAGGACCGAAGGGGAGAGCATCTCCACCTGGGCTCTCGGCAGCGCCTCGCTGGGTGTTTCTGGAACCAGGTCTCGCCGGCCAACTTTGCAAGAACTCTTCACGTAACCGTGGCGGAGAAATTACTGAGATCGGCAAAACCTAAATGTGCAGAGTGTCTGTTGAGGGCCAAAGTTCTCAATGAGTCCGCATTCCTCAGGGACAGATGCATACTTTCCTGAAGTGCTGTGGCACTCAGGGCTGTGGCAGTTGTCTGTGCTGAGGGGCTGGCTTGTGCAGTCTTGGGCGTCCTCCGCTCTAAGGGGTCCCCACCCCTTTGAGCGGTCGGGGGGTTGGGGGATGATGCTCAAGGTGGAGCAGGGCACAGCACGATGAGATGAGTTCCTGCAGACGCTGATTGGAACCCCATTGTGAAGGGGACCCCATGGGACAGCGCAGGGGAGACAGTCTGGCACTTTTTGATCCCTCGCTCAAGTGTAGGGCGCTGCAGTTAGCAATTGGCATGCACTATCTCATTTATCCCATTCGGGGAGGATCTCGGTGACAGCTGGTGGCCCATGAAGGAACATTTTTAAGCTGTGAAATGACAAACTCTGATTTGCATGTCGAGATTAATTCCTCGGACTGCCCGGTACTTGTTAATGGGCTCAGATTGGCCCAGGCAGCATCTAGGGGGTGGAATTTGATTTATCCCGCAGACAGGTGACCTGCCCCCTGCATTATCTGGGCCTGCAGCTCTGACCACAAAGGACTTATTCGCTTAGGTTCTGGCATCTCATTTCAGGGACCCGGCAAAGAAGTAAGAATGGATTAGATTATCAAATGCATTGACAAAGGGTTAGTTTATCAGATAATTAGCTTGCCACGCCAGTTTATCAAAAAAAGGAAGGTAGATTAGCATATACAAGGAAAACAGGGGGCCTTTGTCTCAATTACTTAGTTTTAATTCTGGTATGAATAAGTCTGTCGGCAGATAGACTGACTGTTTTTTTTTTCCTGCGTCCTAGTTAGATGGTGAGGGGAACAAATGATGGGTGTAGGCTGGGGCTGTGTGGCTCGGCTCCGACGCTGTCAGGCTGTCTCCACAGGTGCCGTAGAGATGAAGACCAATCTTTCATCCTTTGAAGAAGCATAATCTATTTAGTACTGCCTGGAATGTAACAGAATTTAGCTGTCACCGTTGCGAAGTGCCAGGCGCTCCCCTCTGATCTACCTCTGTGCCATGGAAGAGGAAGAGGAGAACATCAAAAAGAAGTATTTTCGCCCTTTGGTGTAGAATCGGTACAAAAATTCCCACGTATCACAATGACGTAAAAAAAAAAAAAAAAAAAAACAATGAAAAGAGCATCTTCCACCCCCATTAACAAAATTAGTCAGTGGTTATTAACACAGATTGGCGATACATTATATATGTTCTCGATGAGATTCGAGAACCAAAGCATCAGGCCTAATTGATGAAAACAGGCTGTAATTTTGAGCTTTTAATAAAATGGCCTCAGGCCAGCTAGGGACAAAAAAAAAAAAAAAAAGGAGCATTTGATTTGTTACTTGAAATTTGTTTTTCCCATCCCGCTCGAAAATAGAAAATAGAGATGATTTACAGTTTTAATATATTTTTCATGCACAATTAACATCATCGTTGCCAGATTTATAGAGGATCCAGAAAACCCGAGAAGCGCGATGATTTATCAGGCCCGCGAGAAACAGAATAATGCTACCAGCAGCGGAGTTTAATGGGGAAACAGTGAAGCAGACCGTCTGAACAATTAAAAACAAACAACAAAAAAAACGCTCTGGGCGTCAAAGCAGGTTAGCGTGAGGCAAGCCTTTGGCCTTCACGGACGCCTTTTATTTTTAATGTCCGCAACAGAAACGTGATATTCCCGTTGGGGACCTTTCTCTAGCTCAAGTGACGTGGGCAGTTCCAACGGGGTCATGAAACCTGCCAATGATATAGGATGGACAGAGGGCGCAAACCAGCTAATGAGGACTGACATTTTTAGGAAGAAATGGGGCATAGGGAATATTGTCAACGTTGGGTTATCTTTTTTGTTGTTGTTTCTTCCACAATTGGTCTATAAATGGAAAACCGTGCCTTTGATAGCACAACAGGGTTTGCTTTTTTATTTTTTTTTCATCATTTTGGGCTCAAAAGGTTGTCAGGCTTGCATGTGCGTATATGGTTTTATTTTGTGTGTGCTTCGTGTGTGCATGCGTGTTTTATTTGAAACAGTCTTTCATCGGGTCTTGCAAGGTTAACGTGTATTTTTTGGCAAGAGACGCTCACCATAGCGTTGGACGCCTTTGCTTGTCACCGGCCACCCGCCCGCATTGCAGACCAGGCATTCAGCGGACTGTTCCTTCAGGCTCAGAGACCTTACACCAACACACACCCGCAGCTGACTTTTCATAGCCAGAGAGACGTGTTTCCGAAACGGCAGCTAAAGCCCTTGCTCACAGGCACTGAGTCGTCTGCGCATTTCGTGTTTCGGAGGGACCCGTATCATCAGGGCGACCTCCCTGTCCACTGAGAGCCGTACACAGGCCAAACCAAGCGTCAGGGCGTGGGCTCCGTGAAGCTTGTTTCCCAAATACCTTGCTGCCTCTCAGACCTCAGAGGCACCTCCCGTCCACATCGTTGATTATATGTCCTTGCAGTCGCTTTCCCGTTGCGTTAAGGGACATGCTTGCCATTTAGAGGCACCGGAAGTCATGTTCTACAGGCGGGCAAGGGTCGAATTCGTCCTCCGAGTCTTCCAAATTGCTAACGACAGGGACAGGCGAAGTGTAGCTGACGATAATTGTCTGTTAAATTTACATGAACCTCAGCATACGGATTAGACCTGTGGTTTCTCTCTCTCTCTCTGGAATGAGAGCTTCCATGTCTCTGCAGCCCTTTACCCTTTACAGAATCCTCCCCGCCTTTCGCCTCATAAAATCACTGTTCTTTAAAACCCCACTAGCTGGGGACGGGGCGAAACACCCAGCCGTGCATTGCTGGATGGTTGCAAGCGACCACAATCTTCACAGAATTTCGTCCTCCAGAGGTAATTGGGCACATGCAGAAGGGTGCCCACGCAGGAATTTTTTTTTTTTTACCGTCAACCACTTATGATAACAAAACGACAAAAAGGATGCCACCATCTTTAACAGCCTTGAATGTAATTTGTTGCATAAGCAGAGGAAGAACACAGGCATGGAATGCCAGCCGTTGAAAGTGCATCCTTCTAGGATAGGATGTAGTGATGAGGGGGAGTCCGTTTACGAGGATCAACCAGCATCTTCATCATATCAGTTCCCGTTGGACTTGCAGTATTTTCCTGTCCATGTCCTCGTATAATCATCTCTGAGCACCTTGCAGGAGCGTGTGTATTCTCCGGGCTGTACCAGCCCCCCAGAACCCCATCCGTACCTGTGTTCTCTTACGCCACCTGAGACAGCCCTCGCCAGGCACGCAGGTGAGGCTGCTCTCATTGAAACAGCCAACTATCTTTAGTCTTCCGTGGCCCCTGTCTCGTTTTTCTGCCCTTTGTTGATGTGAAAATCAGTGTTTTTCATTTAGCAAAGATCTCTCGCCATTTGTCTCCGCTCTCTGATGTGTCATTTTAAGTTAGGAACATCTTGGCCGTGAATCATCCAGGACCACATTGCCCCTGCACGTTCGTCCGTGTGTTTGTCCACGTGGTGCCAGGTAGGGAGGCAATGCTATTTTTGTCGGAATGCGAAAGCAATGTTTTCACAACATGAACGTCAACGAGGACGTAGCCTGTGCTGATGATCCGTGGTGTCCGCCAGGGTCCTACCAGGGAAAGACGACTCACACAAAAGGAGCCACATTGGAACGTGAGAGCAGGAGATACGGAAGCCAGCTCAGGGGTGCTCTCATCCTGGGGCAGTCGTATTGGGGAGCATTTATGTGAGGTCATGTATGGAGGGTCACTGAGGTTGTCCTGGGCTCACCTGTCCTGGGCGTACCTGTTCTGGTCTCGCCTGTCCTGGGCTCACCTGTCCTGGGCATACCTGTTCTGGTCTCGCCTGTCCTGGGCTCACCTGTCCTGGGCATACCTGTTCTGGTCTCACCTGTCCTGGGCTCACCCGTCCTGGGCGTACCTGCCAGGAGGGAACCGAGGTTGTACATACAGGTTGTTCTCTCCTTTACCTTCTGGCTTGCCTGCCAGTATCAAGTGTGCCTGAAACCCAGAGGCAAGAGTGAGTCCTTGTGGGTTTGGGGGCAGAAAAGGAAATCTGACAGGGGCCTGCCAAAAAAAATCCTCCTGTACAAACCTCTGATACGTATAGCAATCTTTTATCAGTCTGTCACTGCAGCAGGATAAAAAATAAATAAAATCACATAAAAACGTGCATCAAGTAGAACAAATTCACCTGTGCTTTTCTTCTTCAATGTTTTTCTTCATTCTTTGTAAATATTTATTCTTTCATGTCCATTTTGAATCAACATCTCAAATTCTGCCGTTTTGCTGGGAGCTATATTGAAACGAAAGATGACTTTAGAAGAATATATGTTTCTAAATTCATGTCCTATTCATAAATTGCCATTGTTCATGGTCGCTACTTATCGAGATCTAATCCGTTTGCTAAAATTACGTGTTAATTTTTTTTTTTTTTTTTGTAAATAGGATCTTATTTTCAATATCCTTTCCTAGTCCTGGTATAAAAGGATGTCTTAATTTTTAGTGCATCGATTATATAGTCAGCAATCTTTTCGGATCATCGATTATTTCTAGTAGCTCATCTTTGGAATTGCATGGCTTCTACATAATGATCACATTATCTACAAATAATGACCATTCCGTCCTTCCCTTTGAATATTTATACTTCTCATTGCCTTTATCCCTTGTGATACGTTGGCCCAAGGTATCTGCTGGATTGCCCTGAAAGAGTGCAAACCGACAACCCTATTTATTTATGATTTTCTAGGCAAAGAGTCTAACACTCTTTATAAATGTTATGTTAGGTAGAGATTCTTGGCAAATGACACTCAATAAATTACTGTTAACCTCGTTTTCTACTCAGTTTTAAAATGTTTATACATCGTAAATAGACATTGAATATTGTCAGAGAATTGTGGCATCTGTACGGCTGGTCACGTGATTTTCCTCTTTATTTTTTTTTTTTTCTACTCACCTGGTTTAGTAAAAATCAATTCTCTTCTAATGCGCATTTTAGAAACAACCCATTTCGACTATTATGTGATGAAATTGCCAACACTCTACTCGGTTGGGCTTGTTAAAATTTCATTTAGGGTGCCTCCTCTATCTTCATAAGTGAATTCGATTTACAATTTTGATTGGAATTTGACTTTGATTTGATTTCTAAATTGGGTGTTCTGAGCTTGTACAGCCCTCGTTCGCTGTTGCTATCCAAGTTAAACCTAGTCTTCCAAAAATATTTTGGCTGCTTCCTTTCATTTTGTACTTTTTAAACAAAATGTCAATTAGAAGGATTACTAGACGTTGCCTGAAAATGATCTGGGCTGGTGAGTTTTATGTTGGAGGTGGTTTTGTTTTTTGGTTTTTTTTTACTCTTTCATATTGTTGATAACCTTTAGTTAATTTATTTAAGTCTATTTATTTGTGTTCAATTATTATTTCCTCAAATGTGTAAATTTAAGATTTTTAATATCAGAGCTGTGTCACTAAAATGTTTATACTTTTATTTTATTTGGGACTGTTTAAAATGATTGCGCTCTCTCTTCTCATCTATTTTCATCATTTCTCGATTTCGTTTGCTCTGTCTCGCCAGAAGCTTATTTATATTATTAAGCTTTTTTAATAAATTAGCTTTCATTTTGGTAATTAGCTGGACTGATTTATTGTTTCCTGCTTCACAGATTTCTGCTCTTACATCTAATGTTCTGATTTACTTGGATTTATTCTGTTTTTATTACTCTGGCTTTTTGATTTGCCTGCATGGTTCATTTATTTCCAATCTTTCTTGTTATCTTGTAAATGCATTTGAAGTTTTAATTATCCCTGTAAGTACTTCTTTAGACTTGCCAGATTTTCACACAAAACACCAAAATTATTATTGGATTCCAAGTATTTTCTGTTTTTTTTTTCCTTAGATCTTTTTTTCTTTTAGTTTAGATCTATCTTTCTACCTATCTATCATCTATTGATATATTTAAAATAAATATATATGCATAAATAGACGTACATGCACACTTACACAAATATGTACACAAAACATATATACATATATATATATATATACATATATATATATATTAATATATATATATATAGTGATCTAAAATTTTTATGGAACGTTTTTGCCTATGGATTTCTAATTTTATTGAATTATGGTCAAAGAATATATTGCTATGTCATGCTGTTTCTATAAAGTGCCATTGATGCATGCCACATTTTGTAAACATTCTGCTTGTACTTGAAAGCCCACACACACATATATACACATGCACATTTACTGATACATGCATGTGAGTGTGCACTTGGGGGCACAGATTGCCATAAATATCTAGCAGATCACACCTATGGATTACTCACAATTCTGTATCTTGACTACCTTTATTCTTTTTGTCTCGTGTCTATCAGTTCCAAGAAAATGATATTTAAATCTCTTTCATATCTTTCTTACATTTTTTGTCTTAAACATTAATAAATATTTGTTTATATACCTTATAATATAAATATAATATTTATAAACATACTTTATATGTATTACATATGTTAAGTATGTTCTATATTACATATTAATAATATATGGTATTAACATTTTACATATTATGTAATATGTAACATAAATATATAAAATGTAAATATATAAAATAACATATAGATGTTTAATACTATATGACATACATACTTTGTGTACATATATATGTTACTTACTATTTACCTACTTTCAGGCTTTGCACTAGGAACTTACATAGATGTGTCAGATATATCTTTTTAAGCTTCGGTTCATCTCCTAGGATTTGATGTCCAGCTTTGACATTTACAACTTTTTGTCTGCATTAAATTGCATCCCAGATATTTTTTCTGTCATATTTGTTTATTTCATATTTTCACTTCTTCATCTGCAAGCTTGCATAGCCTTTTGTTTTAATTATCTCTTGTCAACAGCGTGTTAATAAAGCTCTTTGTAATCCATTTTGTCAGTTTATCTTACTTACATTTTTACAAATACTGTTATACTTACATTTTTACAAATACTGTTATTATAGAGCTCACTTATTCTGTTTTATTTTCTTTTTTCTGTTAACCATGCTTGCTGTGTTTTTCTTCATTTTCTTCACTTCCCTAGCTTTCATTGTATAACTGTTTTTATTGCTAACTTCATTGTTACACCATTCTCCTGGGGTTTTTTTTCTGTTCTTCTTATATGTCAAATCATCAAATTTTCCTCTGCGTGTTTGAAAGTTACATTCCGCAGTTATGTTTTTATGTAAGACCCACATCTGTTCTTCTTATCACCTATCCAATATTTCAATATCGATGAAGGAAAAAGAATAAAAGACTGAGGGGTTGTCCTGGATTGAAGACGACCAAATGTACATGTCAGCTAAATGCAACACGTGACCATGGATTGCATCGGCATCCACGTTTTTGCCGGAACAAGCTATGACTTTGGCTCATGCTTACCTGTTTTTCTCTTCTTTTTCCTCATCCCCTTGTGCCAGGCAGGCTTCTAAGGAAGTTTTGTTTCCGGATTCTTTCTGAATTTCCCTTTAGATGGTTGGGGTTTGTGTTGTGTTGATTTGTGTTTTGTTTTTTGAGACTACTGATATGTCATACAGCCATCATTCTGTTGCGTGGTTTTGGATTCATTTCTCTTTGTGGAAATAAGTCTTTCCCAGAGCTTTTCGAAGAGGGTTGAATATGGTGAGTTTTGTAGAACTTTTCATACCTGAAAATAACCCTTAGTTTCCTTTTCGTTTAACAGATAGGTTCACTGGGTATAAAATTATAGGCTTGCTTCCTCTCCCTTTTACTTGAAAGTAATATGCCACTTGAATCCTGCCTCGCTTGTTCTGCCCTGCGTTTGTGTGGAAAACCCCATAATTTCAATCTGACTCACCTTCTTTAATACATCGTCCGATTTTTTTCCCATCTGGAAGATTTTAACATTTCGTGTGTATTTAATGATCTTACAAATCATGGTAATTGGTCCAGAGGTTGTTTTTTTGGTTTGCTCATTTTTGAAAATGAGCCTGCTCTTTAATTTGTGAGTGTTTTCCATCCTCTGACCTTTCCTTGACTCCTTGGAAACGTATTATCATTTCTACTGTAATTCCTCTCAACCTTTAATCATTGTTGCTTTCTCTTTGTGAATCTCTTCATAGATGAAGCGTGACCCGTGTATTGATGTTTTCCATATTTTTGCCATTTTAGGGGATTATTTTTTTTTCATTTTGCGCTCCTAGATGCCTTTTGGAAAAACGACTCTGTCTTCGGGTCCACGTGTGCTGACTTCTTTTCATTTGTGTCCATTCTATGAGCATTCGTGTTCAATGATTTTATTCTTCCTCTCCCATGTCTCTCTTGAGCCTGTTCGTAGTGTTCTCTCTGCCTGGGATCTGTCTCAATCCATTGGGGGATGTTTATATTTTTGATTGAACCATTCATCTTTCTAATAAACAGATTATTCTATTTCTTTTTAGTGTTTGTGGTCCTGCCTGGCTTCTAATTCTTTCCTGTTAGGTTGTGATTTATTTCCTTGGGGTCAGCACACAGCTTGGTAGGTAATTCATGTTGACGGGCTTATCGAAAGCCCACTTTCCTCTTGTGGGGCATGGGGTGAGGGAGAAGCCAGAGTGTTCGGAGCATCCTGACAGGTTTTTATTGCCAGAAAGTCCCCACTCCAGTGTGTCTGCACGTTGAAGTCCTAGGACCTACGTGACTTCACCAAGGAACACAACTGCTTTTGACCTCGCCGAGAGTTCCTCAGTTCCCGTAGTGATGTCAGAAAAGCGACGTCGTGCGATCAAAGAGACAGAGAAAGGAACTGAGGCAGCTCGTTCGGAAACTGGAGAGGACAATTCTGTGGCCGGAGTGGTTTTGAGGCACTGCTATGTCTGTCAAAGAGTGAGGACCCATCGCCAGATGTCATAAAGCAAAAAAAAAAAAAAAAAAGGGGAATTACTTCTCGCTCCCAGAATATTTGCTCACCACACCTTGCTGCATCTCCACCTGTCACGGTTAACTCGTGGGTCAACAAACCTGCAGGCGTCCGGGGCTTTTCCACGGCCGCCCGTTTTCGTTGTGTGCGAAGCTGGCATGTCTGTCTTGTGTCAGGCTGTTATTTTTCTCATCGGGCTCCCATTGGGTTCCAGATAACTTCCACCGAGTGACAGAAGGACACTCTCCAAGACTCGCTTTGGGCGTGGGAAGCTCTGTTTATCGAGACCTAATAACACGGAGGTTTGTGTCACGGGATGATCTCAACAGAAAGAATTTCGAGCCTTCTGGAGTAGTCCACGTTCAAATCCAGGCTTTGATATATAGGAAGATTTTCCCTACCTGAAACCCTTAGTGTAAAAGGTTTTTTCTTTTTTTAATTTCAATTAGACTTTTTTTCACAGGCTTCTCGCCCTAGAGCAGGCTTTTCCCTCCAATGTAAAGATGATGGGCGAAGCTCTGTAAATCATTTTAGAGCACGGTCATGCCTCCTGGGACCCAGGTGACAGAGGATACAGGACCTTGAATCGTGGGCTGAGGGTTTTCGTGCAGGTGTTATTTTGCGAAGTTCTCGGGCTGTATTAGACAGAAGCAAACGACTGTGGATTTTTCATTCTCATTCCGGCTTCGTCATATGCTTGCTTGCTTCTTTCTGGCTGTCCCACGTTCGTACAAGTGCTTACCTCTCCTTTCGGAGCGTGGTCCAGGCTACACAATCGGATTCATGAGCTTACGAGACTCCTGCTTGAAGCAGGAAAAAAGGGACCGGTGTGCTTTTCTGCTCAGGGACAGTGACGGAGCCAAACTGTGAAGATAGTGGCTTGGCGCTTTTCAGCTGTGGCGTTGGACGGCAGGTTTCTGACCTTACAGAAACCTCAAAATGGGTAAAGTGGGGGAAACGCTAGCACCTACCTTGCAAGACTGCTCTGTTTCTGGAACAACATTCCGGGACCCCCAGTGGAGGGTTGAAACCCTATACATAGTCTTTGTGTGTGGTTTTTTTCCTATATATACATTATATATATACCCATGGTAAAGCTTAACTTATAAAGCTCAGGTACAGTAAGGGATTAACAACAAGTAATAAGACAGAGCAGTTACAACAATAGACGTCACGTCACGTGACCCCGGAACAGCTGGCTTGTAATTGTGGGACGGTCCCCGCAGCCACCCGCCCCTGCAAGAACCATCCTCGTCCATCATGCACGCATTCTTGCTGTTTTTCCTTCTTCCGAGAAACCCCTGAGAGATGAACACCCACGTGAGAAAATGGTTTGCTTTTTACAAACGGGGTGTAGAGGGCAGTGATTGGGACGTGGTGCCAGGTGCTTGTTTCCTGTAGGGACTGTTTATTCTGGGTTTAATATACGAGAGAAGCTGCCGGGTGGCATTTCCTCAGCAAGGCTGGGCGGGGGTGGGAGGGGCGGTTGGCAGGACGTCACCTGCTTCCTGAGAGGGGGGAAACCAAGAGAGTGTTTACTGCCCCCCCCCGCCCAGGAACAATAACTCACAAGTAACTTGTCCGCCACAGTCACCCCGACACCGAACCATGACACCTTGATTCTAACAGTTGTACGTACTGAGAAAAAGATCCTGTGACTTACCGTTTAGTTTATTTGATTCTGATTACTACGTAGCCAAGCAGAAATGGTAAAGAAACAAAATTTAAACATCAGTCGTTTATACTGTCGGAGGTTGGCAATGCGTGTGCGTGTGTGTGCGTGTGTGTGCGCGTGCATGTGTACGTGTGCGTGTGTGCGCGCGTGTGCGTGTTGTGTGTGCGTGTGTGCGCGTGTGTGCGTGTGTGTTGTGTGTGCGCGTGCGTGTGTGTGTGTGCGCACGCGCGTGTGTGCGTGTGCGTGTGTGTGTGTGTGTGCGTGTGCGTGTGTGCGTTGCGTGTGTGTGTGCGGTGTGTGTGTGCGTGTGCGTGTGTGCGCGTGTGTGTGTGTGCGTGTGTGTGCGCGTGCACCGTGTGTGCGTGTGTGTGTGTGCGTGTGCGTGTGCATGTGTGTGCGTGTGTGTGTGTGCGCGCCCCTTGTGCGGGGAGGGACTCTGTAGACATTAGCTCGTGGTCCAAGCTTTCCACGAAATCGGACCTTTGACTCATTCGCAGGACAGATTCCACCTGTCCAGGGAAATGGGATGCGCAGCTCGACAGTCACCCATACCTTGTCACGACCCAAGGAGAACATGTCTCAGAACGGTACAGCTCTTGGGTCAGGGCAAGCATTGGAACTTGTCTCAGCGAAGTCCAGAAGTAAAGATATACTCACTACGTAAATAAAAGCGGGTCATCGCTTGCTAAGACGGGCCTGCCCTATGTGCTTCTTGCCCCAAATCCAGGTGCTCCCGGACGTACTAGGTCTGTGATTATGGAATGCAGCCGAAGAAATCCCGAGCACAGGACACTGGAGAAAAACTTTGACGCACGGGTTCCGCAGAAATCCACAATCACTCAGAGATGGGAGGCTTCTTCATGTCCCTCTATTGCTCACGCCAGATAGTTCAGAAGCAAGCGTGGCCCAACCCGAATCAGCCACATCCAGTCAGGCCAGGCCGCTCCAAATGACGCTGTGGCGCTAGACGCCGTCTATGGCCATTTTGATCGTTTAAGGAGTTGGGATTTCGTGCGGAATTCTAAACTCTTACAGTTCTTTTATTTTTCTCAAAAGCCAGTCAGTTTAAAACCTCAAACTACCAATCTCCTTTGAAAACTTTTTTCTTCGACGTTGAAAATTTTTAAATAAATTGCTAGAGGTTAAAATTTAAAGAAACGTATACGTTATATAGAGAGACATTAACTATAAGTGTTAAATACATGTTTGTAATAAAACTCTGAGCACATAATATGTAACAGTTACGCGCCAGGGAAAAAAACTGTCCACAGTAGTTTTTAGAATCGACTTTCCATCTTCGTTGTCGGTTTAGGAAAAAGTGGTGAAAGTCATGTACAGGTCGCACGAATCTCTGCTGTGCGTTTGATGCCGTGAGTGAAGCCCCTGTTCAGGCATCGTTCGGTTTCCTCACTGTTACCTGCTGTGCCACATTCCAGGGTCCAGCATGACTCACGCGTAGCCGTAGGTGGCTCTGCCGTGTGCCAGCTGGCTCTTCTCGCCTTGACTTTTTGGACAAGGGCAGTGTGCGGACGACCGGCCGGGTGTTTTGTACGAAGGGTCTGAGTCTGGGGTTGTGCGCTGCTTGGCCCGTGGCCAGCCTGGGGTTACCCCTTTGGAGGGGGAGGTCACGTGGGTTCCGTGGCCTTCTGCCCACGCCCAGTCAAGGGGCCGAGTGAGCTATCGCCAACGTGCGTTATCGCCGATCATGCTGACCCCGGTCACCGGGCTGAGATGCTCGTTGTTAGGACCTGCATGCTGTCTGTCCTCTTTGGAAAGAAGTCACTATGTGCATCAGAGATGAATCCTTGTCACTCCATGACGGCAGAGAACAGACATAAATAATTGGAAATTCTTCTTCACGAGCCATCTGTGGGTTCATTCCACGTATGTACGCCTCCCGTTTCACGTCCATCAATAGGGACTCATGGATGTTTATTTCTACTTGGCTTTCGATCCAGTATGATGCTGTGTATTTACAACAGGTTTGGGAAATAATGTGGAACCGATCGTGTTTCTTTTACCGTTAAAAATGCAGTTATTGTATCTGGGACGCAGAGCAGCAAAGTTACGCGTCCCACTTCAGGACGTGAGCACTTTCTCATCTCCTCTGGACTTGTAGGAAAACAGATCGTGTACGCGTTTACTCAAGACTCCAGCTTGCTTCACGGAAATTGCTCTCCTGGAAACTAAGGCCTGTCCTCTCCTTTGGAATTTCCAAATATTTAGAATAGCCTTTCCTCTAACAGCTCTGTTTGGCTTTCTGAAAAATCCCAGGGCGTGTGTTGTACGTGACGACTTTAAGACCTCGTGGAGCACATCCCCGTAGGGGCGCCTGGACTCGCGTGAAGTTATTTCAAACATTTCACTTCCCCTGCAATAAAACAGAATCAAGCGAGTGGTGATGACACTACATATCTCAACCAGTGAAGGGCT